>CM030172.1:48468375-48480875 GCA_017639675.1 Aplochiton taeniatus
CCAGAAAGAATACACTCGTTTTTTTTGACAGCCCCCATCACAGAGAGCCCTGCGCTTCTACACCAGGGGACCGAGGATTGGATAGTGTTCTGTGCGTTTGTGCGTGTGTGTGTGTGTAGCCCCAGACAGATGACTGACAGAGAGAGGGCGAGGGTTGCGTCAGGCTTATGAAGCTCTGGAACTCTGGGGAGCCAACAACAGAGTCTGAGGGAGCCAGAGAGAGAGAGCGTGTGTGAGAGAGAGAGAGAGAGCGTGTGTGAGAGAGAGAGAGAGCGCGTGTGAGAGAGAGAGAGAGAGAGAGCGTGTGTGAGAGAGAGAGAGAGCGTGTGTGAGAGAGCGAGGGCGGGTCAGAGAGTGAGAGCGACAGATACGGTAGACTGAAAGAGGAGGACGGGGTATTCGGGACGCCAGGCCGGTTTTTGTGCAGACGCCGGTGAAATGAAGTTCAACCCGTGTGCCCGCCTGTAAAACCGCTGGCAACGACTGGGCCGCTTCTCTTTTTGTCTCTCCTCGTAATATATTCACCATGTGACGCTGCACTTTAGATTCCAAGATTGAAGCTTGAAAGGGAGTGACACGCCTGCGTCCATCTGCACCCCCAATCCTCCGCCGTCACCGTCCAGGACGGGCCGCGCGGCGTGGCTGGCTAATGGCCACGCTCTTATCTTTTAATTGGACGAGAGCCTGTCCGGAATGTTCCCCCTGTAAAAGGGGGCCCGGGTAATGAGAGGAACACGGTCCGCCCTCTAATTGACCTAGAGCTTGGTCGCAGGCTGGCGGAGAGAGACGGGTCAGCCATGTTGGATGACGGTGCCGCGCCGTGCCACCGGGTGGGGAGACGGGCTCCGTCGCCGCGGCGACGGCGGAGCGGGGCGATGCCGGGTGCAGTCCGGAGATGACCCCTTGGCCTGTTGTAACAAGCCTCTCAGCGCTCCCTCTGAGGCGGAAAGACCGCTCTGCCCCCCCCCTCCCCTAATGATAGAGGGGGTACGGGGGAAAGGGAGGACAGCAGTTGAGAGTAAGGGGGCCAATTACAAAAAGACAAGGAGGCTAAGACAAGCGGAAAGTGAGAGAGGGGAGGAGAGAAGGAGGTGGTGAGCTCAAGGGGCTGCAGAGAGCCGGATAAGTGAGACTGTGGCTGAGATGGTAACTTCACCAGCGAGCGTGAGAGAGGGAGCAAGGGAGAGAGAGAGAGAGAGAGGGAAAGAGAGAGGTAGAGAGACAAAAAAGGAGAGAGAGGAAGAAAGAGAGAGAGGAAGAGAGAGGGAAAGAGAGAAAGAGAGAGAAAGAGAGAGAGAGAGAGAGAGAGAGAGAGAGAGAGAGAGAGAGAGAGAGAGAGAGAGAGAGAGAGACAAAAAAGGAGAGAGAGGAAGAAAGAGAGAGAGGAAGAGAGAGGGAAAGAGAGAAAGAGAGAGAAAGAGAGAGAGAGAGAGAGAGAGAGAGAGAGAGAGAGAGAGAGAGAGAGAGAGAGAGAGAGAGAGAGAGAGAGAGAGAGAGAGAGAGAGACAAGCACGATGAGAGATGGCAAAAGGGAGGAATGAGAAACAGGCAGAACCCTCATGAGGGACTCATCAGACTATGCATCATACAACCGTGA
Source organism: Aplochiton taeniatus (assembly GCA_017639675.1). Classification (NCBI taxonomy): domain Eukaryota; kingdom Metazoa; phylum Chordata; class Actinopteri; order Galaxiiformes; family Galaxiidae; genus Aplochiton; species Aplochiton taeniatus. The sequence continues at coordinate 48,469,973 of CM030172.1, forward strand.
TCTGTTGCTTTGAGACAGAGAGAGAGAGAGAAGAGAGAGAGAGAGATAGAGAGAGAAAGGATAGATAGAGAAAAATAAAAGAAAGAAAAACGAGAGGCGTTTTAGGAAGTAGCCTAGATTAGGCCTCTCTAGAGACCGAGGATTGGATTCTAAATGCTGCCCTAACATGGCGGTTAGAGGAACAGCGCAAGGCAGCTTTGTCTCCGTCTCCCCCCACAGGGCAGTGCTTCACACTGCGCCACTAACCCACAGGGTTTACCCTGCCATTGTATTACAGAGTCTAGCGAGGCCTCGTCCCAGGGAACACTCCCCAGCAAAACCAACTTCGACTACGTCATCGGATGAATATCTTTGGGGCGATCCGAGAGGAGATTTCCATGCATCTGCATGTTTTCAGACGGACACCAAGGCCCTCTGGATATTTGCAGGGAGGGACTGAATCCCCCCCCATCCCCGCAGCGTAAATACCGTTTCAAGAGAATCACCAACGGGATTAAGGTTCACACGCTCTCCAAAGTGTCACTCCAACATCAAATTGAAATAGATTTTTGTTCCAATTGTGTGATGATCGTTTTGAGTGATGCCAGAGGCATCGACAACTGGCAATCAGAGGGTTGTCCGCCACGGTCTCCTCATTCCAAATGGAGTGACAATGGCTCTCTTTTTTTGCAGGGGAACTGAAGGCAACATTTTAGAAATAAAAGCCATTCTGGATAGAAAGCCATCGAACGACAATGGAGGCTTCCCCGTGCCAGGTGCTGCGGGTCGCGTGAATCGTGTGCCTCATTTCAACTCCACATCGCCAAGGCAACGCCCCACGGCCATTCCCCGGCTGGCGAGCAGCGGCGCCCTATCAAACAGCCGGCCGACCTTTCTCCAGATGTTCGTCGCCACGGCGAAATGCTACTTAATTATTGACCTAAACTTCAAAAGGCTGAAATATGATTTTTAATTTCATTGCTGCGCTGTGGCACGCAGCCCTGGGCCCCAGATAATGATAATAAGCAGCGTGCGCGTGTGGGAGGGAGAGAAGGGTGGCGGGCCAGGCAAGATTAATTGTCGGGGATGTAAATTTCATTCGTCACGTGCAGATTGATGTCAATTTTAATTGAATTAAAACAATGTGAACCCTGGCCTGCTTAGAGTCTGGGAGGACAGCTGATGAATAGTGATGAAGGGGAGGGCGGGAGAACACTTGAGAGGAGGGGGGAGGAGAGGGAGGAGAGGGGGAACGGTGAGGAGAGAGAGAGAGAGACATACATGTAAAGAAGGACTGGGGGGGGGGGGGGGGGGGGGGTGGAGGAACAGAAACGGAGACGGGAGGGAGAGACTGTTGACCTCCAGCTAATGAGCTACCCTGCTCTGCCCACCATTGCCGGCACAGCGTTCACATGGAGCGCCGCTCCTCACGGGAAGCAGGCCCGCCCGCCTGGCTGCAAGTGGACAGAGTGCCCACCTAATGCGGGCGTGAGGCAGCCCGACCTCGCACTGCGACGCCAGCCTCATCTGGCCATTTCGACAAAAAACTAAAAACACACACTCCCAGTTAACTCTCGCCGCCTGGCTAGATTCCAACCCCTGATCGAGGCGAGAGAGCAGCTTCTTCTCCCTTCAGAAGATTGACTGACGTGTGTGTGTGTGTGTGTGTGTGTGTGTTCCGAGGGCCGTGTCAAATGGATATTCCTCCCTTGCACCAGCTGTGGCACTCCGATCCCATCCCCCGGGCGCTGGAGCAGGCCGCTCCGACCAGTGTGACCAGGATGTAGAGAGTCTGGATACTCCACGTACGGAATACTGAAGCGCCGTTTGAGTCCCGGGAAGGGAGGGAGGAAGTGAAGGAGGAGGGGGGGGGGGGGTCTTTGAAGTGAGAGCAAACCAATTGCCTTTTCTCACCTTCTCCTTCTTATCTCTCCCAGGGGGTCTCCCTGCCCCCCCCCCCCCCCCCTCTCTGTAACGGTATTGAGGCTAATCGCTCCCACACCGTCCAGCCGCCCATCCATCTTCCATAAAGAGATAGACACGGCGATAGACCAGTCACCCTCCCTGTCCAGAGACCGTGGGATACAGCTGATCCCTCGCTGGGCTGGAGTGCCTGTGCCAGCCGCAGTGTGTCTCTGCTCAGTTAGGTAAAGTGATCGCCACACTCACACATATACTGTATGTACACACACACACACACACACACACACACACACACACACATACGCACACACACACTTGTAAAAAAAAAAATACGCACGCCCCTGAAGGTGACCGAATGGAAAGGAACTGTAAGGAACCTTTTACTGCAATGAGCCACTGTTCTGGGTCACACACACACACACACCCACCCACTCACCCACCCACCCACCCACACAAACACACACACACACACACACACACACACACACACACACCCACTGTCCTATCAAACATGAAATCTCTCCCACAGGGAGGAAGGGCAATCAGGTTACGGCACGCATGATGGATGAATCTTAAATGTAATCGAGGTGCCTGCAGGCGCATGAAAACGCGCTAACACGCATACAAATACAGTGTGGGGGGGGGGGGGGGGGGTCCTACCGCCAGACCAACCTCTGAAACACTCCCTACGAAGGGTCCACCATGGCCCCTCAGTGCATGAAAGCACCATCAACTTGCCCCTATCCACGGGGGTGTCCCCCCCCACCCAACCAATGTTTCACTCAAGCTAGCCCGGTCATAGTGATCCCCTCCCCCCCCCCCCCCCCCCCCCCCCCCCCCCCCCCCCCCCCCCCCCCCCCCCCCCCCCCCCCCCCCCCCCCCCCCCCCCCCCCCCTCAGTCTATATAACACGGCCTTAACCTCGATCAGAACGTTAGCCCAGCAGACTGCACATTCACTCAGACACGGCGATGCCGAGAAGGGGTGGGAAGGGAGGGGGAGGCGGGGGGGGGGGGGGGGGGAGGGGGGGGTTGCTGGTGTTGATAGTGGTGGTGGTGGGTTGGGGGGGGGGGGGGGGGTGTTGGTGGTGGAGATGCAGCCGAGGGGACGACGGACATGGGTAGACAGATCGGGGAAACACGCCGCAGGGCATCCATCAAACCAAACGACTCTATTACAGTAAGGCAGGCGGCGGCGTGCGGGCGTGCACGGTAATGTGCGCTGTGATAAACACTGGGATAATAGTGTGTTTAGAGGCCCGGACACACTGTTCCTGCTGGGGACCACTGGTGAGGAATGCAGATAAGATAGACCGGAGCACACCTTCACTGCTCTCTCTCTTCCTCTCCTCCTCGTTCCTTAACCCTCCCTTGTTCTCTCTCTCTCTCTCTCTCTCTCTCTCTCTCTCCCTCTCTCTCTCCCGCCGTCTCGTTCTCTCTGTATCTCCTCCACCAGCCCCCAACCCCCTCCTCCCTCCTCCACCTCCTCCCTTCACTATTCTATCTTCCTCCTTGCAGAAGTGAACAGCCTATCTCAGCACTATAGGGCCTTTATCTGCTGTTAGGGTATTATATCATGGCCGTTCCCCTGGCAACGTAGACAACCACGATAAACGCACGGCCGTGGTTTCAGACCTGGGACCAACAAACAACGAGCCCCCCCCCCCCCCCACACACACACACTTCGTTTGCCCCTAACGAAAACGTTCCCGCACGTTAATTTATGTATGGCACTAAGCGTCCCTTAGTGGCGGTTTCTCACCGCGGCGCTGGCCTTGGACCGAGGCGAACGGGAAATATGGAAAACGTTCTCGGCCGCACGTCCCAACAGGCGACCGGCCTGCCCGCCGTTTCTACGAATCAATTACCCGGAGTACACAAGGAGGCCCTCTCTGCGCGGAGGTGTGGAGGGGAGCGGAGGAACGTCCATATCTCTCTCTCTCTCTCTCTCTCTCTCTCTCTCTCTCTCTCTCTCTCTCTCTCTCTCTCTCTCTCTCTCTCTCTCTCTCGCCGTGGACGATAACAAGCGTTTGCTGTTTGCGATGCAGAGCTTAGCCGCCGCGCCTTCACCTCGGCGTGAGAACACAGGAGGCCTCCGGACGAGATAAGAGCGTTTAATACTCCCCGAAGGCCGAGCGGGGCGGAGGGAAGGCGGAGCGGGGCCGGGGCGCGGCGTGTCTGTTACATATCTATTAACCGGGGGCAGCTTCAGGGCTTCATTAAAAAGGCCCGCGGCCACGACCTGTAGTTCTACCCGCAGTTAACCCCTATTACAACACGACACCCAGAACGGATATAACCCCCCCCCCCCCCGACACACACACCCCAACCCCCCCCCCACACACCCTCGCCGCCTTTAATGAAGCCTCTTATGGAGCACGGTGGGGTCACAGCAGGGGGCGCCCGCCCCCACGGCACTCCCCCCCCCCCCCGTTCTAGTAAAGAACCCAGGGTCGAGCCAGAGGGCACAGCCGCCAGCGCGCCACATTTAAGACCGGTTAAACTTAATGACCGCCCCCATCCTTCTGGCTCCGTCAAATAAACCTGCACCATTAGTCTTCAGGTGGAAAATGTGGCCTTTTTTCTTTACTCGCCGGTGGGGGTGGGGGGGGGGGGGGGGGCAGGCTGTGTCAGTTTTAACAGGCCGCGATAAAGGAGGCTAATCGCACGGCCACTTGAGGGGATGATGGCGTGGTTTTAACAAGGCTAACCAGCCTATAGCAGGGGGTGAGCTCATCTCATTTCAGCAGGGCAGTTTAGTCTTTATAGAGGAGGTGGCCTAATGGTACAGTCCTTTATGGAGGGGGAAATGGCTCCGGAGGAATATAGCACTCCTTTTAATGGCGGACGGCCTGGGTGATGACGCAAGGCCCGACAGTAGAGATTCCCCATTACCGCCCTCACATCCCGGCTCCATAAGTCCTATTCTCCAGTATACTGTGTGTATAGCTTAACAAATTGGACCGGGCACACGTCGTTACTTGCGATACAAAAAAGATAATACAGGAACAATTGTTGTTGGATTTGTTGAAGGGTAGGGGGAAGCATGCATGGCAACCCCACTTGACTCGCCACACTCACACACACATACACACACGTGCACACACACACACCTGGAAACAGAGATAATCACCACCTGTGTGTCACCGAAAATGACTCTTACTTTTTTGACGAGTCATTGACACTCCATTACTGTGAACACGGACAGAGAGACCCCAGGCAGTATATAAAATGATTCGTCAAGGGAACAGAGTGTGCGTGTGTGTGTGTGTGTGTGTGTGTGTGTGTGTGTGTGTGTGTGTGTGTGTGTGTGTGTGTGTGTGTGTGTGTGTGTGTGTTATGGAAGACTAACAGAGTTCGATGGAAAACAAGTGGGGGTTGTGCGGTTACAATAGCTGGGGTTCGTGATGGAGGTCTAATTCCAGTTGACGTGTCATCGCTGTAGTTTCTTGTGTTTTCTTTGGGGGGGGGGGGGGTATTGGCTGTTGACACTGAGGAGTTGTGAAGTCAAATAAAGCGGATACAGCACCAGGAGGCCTCGCCACAAAGCAGTCATCAGAGCAGGGAAATGAGAGCGAGATGCTTTTAGCTTTGATCCCCCGCCGAGAGAGAGAGAGAGAGAGAGAGAGAGAGAGAGAGAGAGAGAGAAAGGCTAGGACAGAGAGGAAATCCAGGATGGAGGTAAGAACACACATACACACACATACACACACACAAAAAAAACGGGCAAAAAGTCTATGTATTTTGTTTTCTTCTTAAAACAGTACATTCCAAGACATCGTTGAAGTAATCCTATATGACTGTTTTATACACACACACACCACCCCCCACCCCCACCCTCCGCTATGTCATTACCAGGAACCATGTATATTTATAACCCCAATAAAACCTTTATGATCCCCGCCACTGCAGAACGTGGAGGTCACGCTGACATGATAACAAACATACAACATACAAACATACAGGCACAGCCTGAAGCCAAAAACACACTACCGATTCCCAGATAAAGACAGGAACTGCGGGGGAAAATTACCTTAAAACGAACCGAGTTATGAAGGAATAAGGTCACTATCGTCCTTACGTATGGCCGTCTCACACTTACTACGACACCCACACACACGCACGCACGCACACACACACACACACACACACGCACGCACACACACACACACATAAATACAACATTAACTGCTGTAGGGCATGCACCCCTGTTCTCCTATACACTTAAGTGAATGCACACAGGGTGGCCCACTGAGATGTGAGTGGTGATAAAAGAAGACCCAGGGTGTCGGCCTCCTTTCTGTCTCAAAACATATTGAGCTCTGCCAGGAATAAAACGCTGGGGCTATCAACCACTGGGCGGGCCAATCCGGAAGCCCGGCTTCCGGGGTCGCGCGCCGGCCCCCGTCCAATGGCAGGCTGGCGTTGTAGGTGAGGCATGTAGGGTGTGTATCTCCTGGTAGCATCTGGACGAGATAGGACGCAGGGGGGCAATGGGGGTCCCTGGCGCTCCGCCGCGCTATCGGCTCGGCATCACAGAACGGCCGGCCAGACAAATAATTCACACCCCAGGAGATAGCAAAACGCTGTCTCTCCTCTGGAGGCCACCTCTCTTTCCTCTGTCGGTCTCTCCTGCGTTGTCTTTCCTCCTTCCCTCCCACCCCCTCTCTCCCTCCCTCTCTTTCACAAATTGTCGCTCCCTTCTATTCAGGCAGAACGGCCATAGTTGAATCCACAAAGTTAGCGGTACCGTCCGTCAGTACGAGTTTTCTAAAGAAACGAAAAGAAAACGAAAAAAATAAATAAATAAAAAAAAACGGAAAGTTAGAGAGAGCACACAGGGGCCAGCAGGAGAAAAGGACGAGCGGAGAGGAAAACAGGGCTTAACCTTTCCATCAACCCTAATCAGAACGGTTGACCCGGCAGGACCCACGCTCCACTGCACCAAGCCCAGCGAGCGGAGCACAAACCTGGGCTGCCTGGAGCAGAGCGAGCCCTCAACCCCAGGTCTAACCCTGGACCCAGGCCTGGCTGAACAAAAGAGGAAGGAGCGTGCGGATTTTACGGAACACGTGTTGTCCAGTGCTTCTCAGGCCGGATGGAGGAGGGGGCGGGGGGACGGGGGGGGACGGGGGGCCACGCGGGGTACGCTAACTGGCATAACTTAGTCATACAGGAGGTGAAAAATTTTAAAGCCATGCATGCACACCATTCGTGTGTATTTTGTGTGTCTGTGTGTGTGTGTGTGTGTTTCAGGGCGTGTGCGTGACTGCCGCTGACCTTGGCCGTGACTCCGCAGCCGCTCTGCGAGTGCGATGGGCTTCGCCTGCACCCCTAAATATTTCATCAGTGTTCTTCTGGCCGTAAAGTGCTGAGCCAAGAGATGAGAGTCCAGTCAACCGCACTCAACCTCCTCCCGGCCATCGGCGCGGCGCATCGCCGGCGGTCACGTGCCGGCCGAGCGCACGATCGTGCGTGAGGTGCGTCTACCGCGCACGCCGCCATTCCATTCGGCATAGCAACCCCCCGATCGCGGCTGACATGGAGAGCCACCCCGGGCCACGTAAAGCGACGCTTGACACAAACAACCCGCTCTGTGGCACAAAAAAAACAACTCCTTGACTGCCGTACCCCCCCCCCCCCCCCGCCCCGACGGCCACCCCTTCCCTCCGGGTCTGTCTTACCGGTGACGGTGAGCTCCGTGGTCCTCCGAACCAGGAAGCCGGCGAACTGGACCTCGCAGGTGTAATTCCCGATGTCGTCCTCCTTGACCTCGCGGATGGACAGCGTGTCCCTCCTCTGGAGGATGCTGGAGCGCCACTGTTTGGGACGACACTCCTGGAGAGGAGACCACAGAGAGAGAAGGGGGGGGGGGGGGGGGGGGGGGGCGTTAGGTCGGACCGACAGCCCCCTGGGCTAGAGCCCCGCCACGGTCACCACACTGATGGACGCAAGGGTCTCCTCTGGGTCAAACCCCCCCCCCCATCACCAACGTTTAGCCCCACAACGATGCCCATTCAAGAGACATAACACGCACACTAGTTCATGATAACACAAATAACTGTGAAATAAGCAAACAGACGTATTGTATGACATGCCTGGACATGGCGGTTCTATAACTTTCTCCCTGGAACTTCTTCTCCAATGACAGACACAGACGAGAATAAGTGAATCAGAAACAAATCAACTCTCCCAAAAAAGAGAAACAGGGGAAGATGGTTGGAGCTCCAAGGGATCAGTGGGGGAATGTCAGGGATTCATTGGCACCGTTTAGAGAGATGTAAGTATATTGGAATGTGATGGAATGCCGGACGGAGCGCCGGCTATGAGAGGGATCCCACGTGGGAAGATTAAAAGGTGGAGGGACCCTCGTTATCCCGGCTGATCTGATAAAGATTTATTGCACTGAACGGAATATTCTCCATTCAATATGGTAGCAAGGACACAGAGGAGACACAACGTCATTTCGAAAGGTCTCTGTTGGCAAAACAAAGGAGGGGTTAGCGTGCGCTGGTGTGTGTGTGTGTGCGTGTGTGTGTGCGTGCGCGCACGTGTGTGTGTGTGAGAGCAGCCAATGCAATAAGTCAGTATGTTTTGAGTGTGTGTGTGTGTGTGTGTGTGTGTGATCTCCAGCACTTCCTCCGCTCTCCAGGTGCTCTCTCTCCTCTGGCAGGGACAACCCTGGCCTAGTGGATTCCATTCCGCCATCGCTCCGGGCGACCGCGGAATTCAATCAGTGTGCCTCCGCGGCGGTCCAAATAACTCTGGGTTCCAGCGCTCCCAGTCATTATCCCGACCTTAATTGAATCCAGGGACAACCTGGAGGTCGAGCCCCGCCGGCTAATCTACCGCTGATCTGCCTGTGATTAGTTTGGCCTGGGCCGCTCGCCGGGGCGGGCTCTGTGGTCCGCGGGCCACGCCTGACCTCGGCCGGGCGGAACCCAGCTGAGGGAGAGAAGTGGTCTATGGGACAAAAACCTCACCGACACACACCAACACACACCGACACACACCAACACACACCAACACACACCAACACATGCACGAATGTGCGCGCGCTGCAGGGCAGCGAGGGACACCGCAACATTTTCTTTTCATAAGTTTGGCCTGAATTATGAATGGCCTCTCCTCCTCCTCCTCCTCCTCCTCCTCTTTGTATTCTGGTAATAAGTATTCTCCTCCTTTCCTTCTTTCTGGAGCGCTGCAGTGCAGACGGAGCCGATACGTAATTCCCTCATCGTTCCCGTAGCCCGCGCGTAATGTGCTCATGCAAAGGGCCCCCTGCCAAGCCTGGATTTAAAACATGAGCAAGCGAGGAATTTGACGAAAACAAAGCAGCGGAGCACAAAGGGAGCCAAAAAAAACCCACCTCCGCACGCGTCAGTATGCACACACACACACACACACACACACACACACACACTGGAGCAGCCCCCCCCCCTCGTCCTCACCTTGTACCAGGTGATCTGCGGCTCCTTGCCCGGCTCCACGTAGTCGTCGATGTCCGGGCAGGCGATGTCTTTGCTCTTGCTGAGCTCGGCCTTCTCGGCGCGCCGCATGTCCGAGTTGTAGCACAGGTCCGTGTCGTTCTCCGCCACCGTCAGCGACATGGACACCTTCAGGCAGTAGGTGGAGTTCCTGGAGGGAGGGAGGGGACGCACGGAACGTTAGCAGACTGGACGGCGGCTCTCCTCGAGGAGAAGCAGTTGTTGGTGATATTCCCAGGTCACGTTCCCGGGGGCACTGGAATATAACGGGATCAACGTGAAGGATCCCGAATAGAGGACTGAGGGTTTATTTAAGGACAGCAGATAGGTGAGCTTCCTGAAGACAGGGCAGAGGAATATAACAGGATCCACGTGAAGGATCCCGAATAGAGGACTGAGGGTTTATTTAAGGACAGCAGATAGGTGAGCTTCCTGAAGACAGGGCAGAGGAATATAACAGGATCCACGTGAAGGATCCCGAATAGAGGACTGAGGGTTTATTTAAGGACAGCAGATAGGTGAGCTTCCTGAAGACAGGGCAGAGGAATGTGACCGCACAATAACAAACGGACCTGAGGCTTTACTTCAGGGCAGAGCACATACTTACAATATGTGCTAGAAACAGGAAGTGATTAGAGGGACTGTTTCTGTTTCCTCCCTGGCAGAGGACCACACATATTATGGGTCATTATCAACAGACAGCGTTTCTCCTTATGAACAGCACAACTATTTACAATACATATTAGGAATAGGGAAATATTAGATTAGGGAGATTAGTTCGCTTATTTCCTCTTTGTCTGTTACCCTAGCCCAGCATTTAGATTAAGATTTAGATTTAGATAGAACGGGTGCAAGTGAACACTACCCCACTATCCCAGCAGTGTTTTTTTTTTTTTTACTCATAAAGGGATCCATTAGACATCTTTCCCCCCCTCCCCCTTTCCCCATCATCTCCCCATCTTCAACCCCCTCCGTCTCCGTGCACACGTTTCAGTGGTCACCCCTAACAACGCTCTCCCGAGTCCGTGACTCACCTCCCAGGTCCACTGTTTGGTTTATAGAGGGGAGGGTGGGTGAGGCTGCTTGCCCTACCGGAGGCTCATCAGAAAAGAGCCCAGCGCAGGAGAGGAGAGGAGAAACTCTGCTGACTCATCGAACCGAGGCCCCGCTCTGCCATCAAGGCGTGGAGGACGCCCCCAGTCTGCCCCGCCCGCCCGCCCGCCCGCCCCCCACCAGTGGCTCTGCCCGTCGCCATGCCAGCTCCGCGGTTCTGACCCCGACCTGCAGGGGGCAGTGTTCCCCATCTCTCACGCCGGGGCCTCCAGGGGGCGGCCGGTCTGGGAGACCACAGCCATATGGGCTTTCATTTCATTTCATTACATTACATTTACTGCCTGCCAGATGCTCCCATTCAGCGTCAATGACAGGGTTTCATATGATCTACTCAGGTTATGGAAGCAATAAGGTAGTCACCTCTCTCCTGTAAACACCTCTGACCCCCCCCCCCCCCCCCCCC
>CM030172.1:48485875-48488375 GCA_017639675.1 Aplochiton taeniatus
TTTATTTTCCTATGTCACCCCCCCACCATACCCCGCCAAAACAAAACTATTAAGTCATTGCAATCCAAAGGATACCCCTACAGAAGTAAAAGAGGGCTGAGGAATGGAACACTTTCCTGTTAGACAATTCACACGTGGAACTGTTTTGCATATTATGTAAATATGGCCTTAATTTGATGTTGCTGCAAAAACAGAGGGAAATTCACGTAATCAGGGTTAGGGTTAAGTAAACATTATGTCCAATCCCAAAACACCGCAATTGTTCCTCATATGTTTGGACCAAGCAGTAGACATCTAATTTGTGGACACACGGGCTAGGTAGGTCCTTGTTTACAAAGTAGTTAATGAACACTAGCTAGCCTCGTATGAAATCAGGTCGACGGAGATACTAGGCTAAACAAGTGTCACATTGTCTCACAAATTAGGTGCACAAAATACCGCATATCCAACATTGGACTTCCAAGAAAATATGGAGATGTATGCATCTCATTACACATTGTATGTGCACTGACAACAACCAATGGAGGTTTCTTTTCATCCAAGTATTACCAATGTATATGTGCAAAGCTCTGCACAGGTCCCACTGCAACAGGATCTGTGTTTAAAAAACATGCACCAACTAATGCGACAGAACATCTGAAAAGAAAATTGCACACAACTGATACATCCCGCGAAAAGTAGAAAAGTTATGAATATAATGCCTGCAGTATTTGACAAAGCAATGTACTGACATCTACATCAGAATGCATGCCCTGTTGTGCATATCTTCATCTCCTTGCTCACCCTCACCTCTCCTCTCTGTCCTGATCCGTATTATGCTCACACACTGCAGCCTCAGCAGAGAAGGTGGGCACTCGACAGTATTATTCAAAACACTCAACCACTCTGACATTTGGGGAAGGAACTGTAAAATATCTCGATAAATGATGTCGGGATCCCGCAGTAATTGAGATGCCCCACTGCCACAGGCAGTAAGCACGGCTCTGTGCCAGGCTAAGTCATTAGCCCGTGATCCTGTAACGTGCGCACACTGCAGCTATGCTAACGCTAGGCCAAAGAACTGGGGAATGCCCATCCCTTACCCATCTGTTGACCAGGGCCGTTTCTAGCTTTTGGGGGGCCCTATGCGAAATGATGTTTGGGGGCCCTATTGTAGGGGGATTCCAAACCCTCTAAGGTGGTCCAGGGGCATGTGTTTAACCTTTGAATGCATCAACGTGGTGCACTTTAGGAGATCCGTGGAAAATATCTGCACGCAAAGGGTGGTTGGTTACCAATACTGACCGGTCATATTCATTTCCAGAGAAAAAAACAAAACTAAAATGACAGCTAGCCACCGCTAGGATAGCGAGCCGCCTCCAGGCCGACTTTCCCACCAGCCGGCTCGTTAGAGGGAGACCAGACCAACGGAAACTCGGCGAGCTCGTTAGACGGGAATAACTAGCACATTCCAGGCTGAGGCATCGGGAGAATCCCCTCCTCATTAGGTGCCGCGACGCTACTCGGAGCCGAGTGTGTTCAAATAAGGAGTCAATGGCAAAGTTTATGTGGCTCATCCGTTTGATTATCTTCAAAAGATCCCCCCCCCCAACCGTCCCCCCCCCCCCCCATCCCCCCCGTCCCTGTAGTCGGGAGACGAGGGCCAAGTATATATGAAGGCGACGCTACAAAGGTTCCCTGGTCGAGTGAAAAGGAGGGGACAGACGTCAGTTATATCGGCCGTAGCCCAATGACGTCACACGGCTCCACAGAGGGGCACCGATCTTTCAGAGGAGCGTTTCATTTCGTGTCAACAGAGCTGCAGTAATTCTCTACTTCTGCTCCCGTGGTTCGAAAGGTTAACCCGTTATCAACAATCAGTCTATGACTAATTAGATACCATTTGTTTACAGTACTCAGTGAAGTGTGCGTGCGTGTGTGCGTGTGTGTGTGTGCGCGCGCGTGTGTGTGTGTGTGTGCGAGCGTGTGTGTGTGTGTGTGTGTGTGTGTGTGAGTGTGTGTGTGGGTAAAGTGTTGCAGTAATAAGAGCCCTGCTGTGTGCCAGTCTGTGAGTGATACAGAGATCTCACAGGGACAACTATGCTTGTAATTAATACCCTTAATTATCGGAGAGTGTGTGTGGCAGTTTGGGTGTGTGTGTGGCTGGGGTGTGGGTGTAAGTGTGCGTGTGCTGATTCCCTGTGTGAATTTGAGGGTGTCTGTCTAATTACTTCTCTTAATTACGAGTAGGATAGGCATCGCATGTTAGCGCATGTGCGCAACACACACACACACACACACACACACATAGGCGGCGCACACACACACACACACACACACACACACACACACATACGTGCAAAGTCCTGTCTAATTATCACCCTGAATTATCAGAGCAGGCTCCCTCCAGTTGATGTGCACGTTCCCACACCCACGCGCCCCCTCATACTTATACACACACACACACACACACACACACACACACACACACACACACACACACACACACACACACTCAAGC
>CM030172.1:48513375-48515875 GCA_017639675.1 Aplochiton taeniatus
TTAGCAGGACTTCATCGCTTCTCAGAACTTGGCCGTGTTGAGGTCGGCCTCCGCCAGGAGCGCCTCTGCAAGCAGCTTTTTTCATAAAGCCCTGGTTTATCCCCCCACCAACCCGACAGAACAGGGGAGCCCATCAAACTAGTGTTTAGGGTGGGATTATGCACAATGATCTCGGGAAGATAAGCACCTCCTCTTAATGTCACCAACCTCCAAACAAACAAACACCAGGAACTCTTAATGCGCTCCTCTGAGGGCTGGCAGTGTGACGCATCCTAATTTGAGCAGAGTTTGGCTGTGGTATCAGGGGGGAGGGGCCGCTCCTCCAGACGGGAGCTGAAGGTAGGTAAATCTAATCTCCCTCACGCACACGCGCAATTCCATTTCCTCCTACCTTCCGCCCAATGGCTGGGGAGGATGAGAGATGATCAAACACACAAGAGAGATGCCGCCGCCCACACACAGCGCATGCACAAACACACATACTCACACACTCACACACTCACCAACACTAACATATTCAATGCATGAAAACTGGTATGTATATGCACCCATTAATACATGCTTGAAGGAACATGCTTGAAGGAGGTCACTGGCATAGATTTATCTGCAAATGAATGTACAAATAAATGAGCAAATCATGTAAATAGTTAAACCTAGCGGAAGAATGACTAATTGCTCACCATCATAAAAAAAGGTGTCCTTCTGCTTGAGTTTAAAAGACTTCATCAATTGTAGAATCAGTTTTATTTCATTGGCTGGCTCTGGGAAGAAGATGTGTGTGCTGCCAAGAAGGCATTTTTGAATTTCAAATGGGAATTGTTGGCGGATACGCTGAAGAGGACAGTACACAGAACACCCCTCCCTGTGCTTACTTACACATGCACAGATTCACCTTATTTCCCTTCATTAAGTCAGCTCTGCTTCCTGGTTGCCGATGGTTGCCGAGGCATAATCTCACACTCTTCCTCCACTCTGTTGCGTAACCTGTGCTCTCCACCCTCTGCGTTGTCGCCTCGTTCTCCACGCCCCCTCTCTACCTCGTTGATGTCTCTACTTATCCCCCCACCACCACACACACACACACACGCACACACACGCACACACACGCACATACACGCACACACACGCACACACACGCACATACACACACACACACACACACACACACACACACACACACACACACACCCCTTCCTCAGGCTCTCGGCTTCAGTCGCCAGCCCCCAGATGGAGTATTCCCCCTCACATTGTCGTATTACACGAGTTCAGATGCTAATGGCTGCGCGGCTAATCCAGCTGCCGGCGGCGCTGGAGCCGTGCCCGAAACACCCGCCCGGCCCGGCCCGACACCGCAACAGCTGTGCCCTGAGCCCGCCCGCCAACAGAGGGCCTGTTGACCGCTGAGGCGGGCCAGACGGCCTGGTACCGGGAGGACCGGATGATGGGGGAAACACACGCCGGCGAGGCGGGGGGATACGCCACAAAAGAGTGGAGGAACCTGTGTGTGTGTGTGTGTGGGGGGGGCTATGGTGCAGCACAGGGTTAAGAGGTGGAGGCTGTGGGGGGTGTTTGGTGCAGCACCGGGTTAAGAGGTGGAGGCGGCCATGCAGGCGAAGGCTTCGAGCCGGGTAGCCGAAGCTTCAGCGGCGCAGTCCCAGCTCTGAGGCGAAGGGGGCGCTGCGGGTGAGGAGAACACGCGATAATAAGCAGCGTGTTCGGCGGTGCGGGACTGGGCCTCCGCCCAGCAGGGAGAGGCAGTCGGGAAGGCAGGCGCCCCAGACAGCGGGTACTTTTCCAGGTCCGGGGACAAGGAGAGCGCCTGCCAGGCAATTACGGTCATTATCGTTTGGTACTGTCTGGCCGACGGACATCTTGCTGGGCCAACTGACTACCGCGCTCCTCTCCCGGAACATGGCGTGTTTGCTGGGGACTGGTTCCCGCGGCGCCCCTCCATCCATCACGGGGAATTGGTTTGCCTAGAAGCCTAAGTATAACGTCAGTGATCAAAAATGCGAAGCATGTTCAAATCGCCGCGTGGCCATAAAACATCTGCTCCGAGAGCACCGTTCCCCGTTCGCGGGAAAAAAGAAAAGCGCACGTTCGAATCATTCAACGTAATTCAGCTAATACGCCCGGAATCCCAGCGCTCAATTATTGATTTCAACGATTCCTGGAAAAGCAAAGGGACAGCCGGAGCGAACGCGATGGGCTGGACGTGGCTCTGTGGGGAGCGGTGTGTCTCGTTGGAGTGGCACCGTCCTTCACCCAGCGGCCCCCCCCCCCCCCCAAACAGCCCCCCTCTGCCCTCCTACCGCGCCTCTCCAGCTCCCCCGGCTAATTAGATTTCGATAGGTATAATTAGGCTGCTCTGTGAACGTGGGTGGGGGGGCAGCCCCACTCAGCGCGCTTTATGAAGGATAGTGTGGTGCTATCGGAGAGGAGCGGGATGCAATCCTGACCCGGTTTCAAACCACAATTACTGTTTTACAGGCGCGAAAAC
>CM030172.1:48525875-48563375 GCA_017639675.1 Aplochiton taeniatus
TCGGGGTAATTCTGGGATAGTCAAGGACAGTCTGGGGCACTTGGGTACAATCTGGGACAGTAATGAACAGTGAGGGACACACTGGGACGCTGAGGGACTGTCAGGGCAGTCTGGGACAGCTTAGGACAGCTTAGGACAGCTTAGGACAGTTCGGGATGTTGTCTCAGTGTCTTCCCTGGCCCTCGTCTCTCTCTCTACCAGCGACCTGAACCGAACTAGCCGGCCCGTATGAATCGAGCGCGTTAAAAAGAGACAGAAAGGGGGAAAGGGGTAGCGCGGAGCCCCAGCTACCTGGAGGAGAGGAGAGGCTGCTCAGCCATGCCTGCAGGCCTGTGCTTTTTGAAAGCCATTACTCTGGCAGCTGACAGGCTTGGCCCATGGTCAGTGGACTGGACTGTTGGGCCCTGCGTGACATTTCGAAAGTGTATGAACCGAACGCTTTTTTTTTTCTTTTCCTGTCTGTGTTCTTTTCTCCACGTCCTCCCAGACCTCCTGTAACTCGACCCCCCACCCCACCCCACCCCCTTCACCCTTCACCCCCCCCTTTCCCCTCATCCCTGACTCCTTTGTTCCGCCATGGCTTATTCACGATTCACACACTTTCAATGCCTCCCCGCCTGTGTGTCTGTGTGGGCCCCGGCCATCAGGAAGAAAGGCCTGAGAGCAGCCGAGGTGGGTCGGTGTGGGGAGGGGGGGGGGGGGGGGGGGGGGGGCTCTGGTGGTCCGGTTCTGCCGGCTGACAGTTCCTCCCCGTACTTAACATCCTTCAGGCTGGGTCTAAAGGCTGCTGCCGCGGGCCACTAATTGGGTTTGGGAGCAGGCTGGGCCCTCCGTTAAAGACTCCCTGTCTTCTTCCATTAAGGGCCTGGCTCTTCACAGGCAGGCCGGCCCGCCGGCAGGGATGCCGGATCGGAACCTCGGGGCCGCTCTTGCCGGGGCCGGGCCAGACGGAGCGGAGCCAGCTCCATCTCTGTCTGACGGACGGACGGACGGATCCCGGCAGCCTGTCTCGGGGAGGGGGAGCTGGAGGGGTCCGGCGGGTGTGAATCTCCCCTCCTCCACCGTCAGCGTGGCCAGCCTTGGTCCGTCCACAGCACCACCGCAGAGGGGGGGGGGGGGGGGGGGGGCCATATGGAGTGGTAAGGCCGGGGTTCAAACGCAGGGTTAGCGGCCCTCGCACTCTCTGCCCTAATGTGTGCAAACAAGCTTGGACAACTCATGCGCATGAGGGCACACACACACACACACACACACACACACACACGCAATACACAAACACGCCTAACACGTGTGTGAAACTAACAGGCAAGAACAACAGTGGTCTCCAATGGATATCCAATTCGGCCAAGCGTTGGAGCGGTCATTACGAGAAGCGTGTGCAGTGTCAAGCGCACGCACACACACACACACACACACACACACACACACACACATCCAATCACACACAGCCGCCACCGCGGGAAAACTCATTAGCTGGGGTAGCCCAGGCACAGCCAGACTCCACATTGGATAATTATGGGATTTCGGCGCGCGGCAAACTCTGGGAATGCCGTCCGGACAGTGGGGGGAAATCAATTGTAAAGCCGCTTTATCCATTGACTCCAGAGGCCTAATCAAGACCTCCGAACGGCCTCACTCGCAACAATCCGAGGCCAAGCCCTGGAATTCCCAACCATTCCCACAGCTTCTATCTGGAACAATAGAGGAGCCCCATCTGATCCCATGACTCCCAATCGAAACATAAACAACGGACAAAGAGAATAACAATCCCATCCCTATTATTGTCCTGCCACTCCACAACACTCCGAGCTCAATGGCTGGATCTAATACAACTCAAATAAAAGGATGTGTCATGTCGATTGTGCTGGCCTCCCTCGCTCTCCCACTCCACCGCCAAGGGCCGATACGTGTCCCCGACCTTTGAACTGGCAAACAATAATAACAATAGCAACAACAACAGCAACAGAGCTAATGATCAGATCAGACCGCCCCCGGGCCTAACAGAGAGCACGGCCTCAGGCTCACGTACATTACGTTTCTCTACTGTGTATACTTGATGTCGCTCTTTTTCTTACTCGGTGTGTGTGTATGTGTGTGTGTGTGTGTGTGTGTGTGTGTGCCTCCAAAGGAGTTGTCATTGGGTGTTCACTCGTTTCAGAGAGAGAACCCAATAAAGGGCCGTTAAATGGCAGCAACCACCGAGTGACGAGTGACCTTTGAACCCGGCAGAGGTGGAAAGCTGCTGGCGTTCCCGAGTTGTCAATACCTCCCTTTGGGGCCCGGGGGAAACACCCACATCGATCCTACCCTCGCTGCTGGTTGAGATCCATACGTGAAGCCTCCGTAGAGCATGCACGCACACACCCAGCACACACACAGCAGGAGTGTCAGGCACACTGTTTACAAACACACGTTCATATCGGTGTGTGCCCAGTGCCGCGGACAAACAACCAGGCCGGGGTCAAACGCCAGCTCCTTTAACATAATCCAGCTCACAAACCACAGATCAGTCAATGGTTATGGGGGGTTGGGGGGGGGGGGGCACGTCAATACCTGAACAAAGAAACCCAAGACCTAGCCCATCAAAACAGCCCCACGCAGTCCAGAAAAGAAAATACTTTAAGACAAAAACTAACACCGAGTTAGATTTTTGGGGCAACAGGATAACATGGAGCTGCAGATACTGTTATACTGTATCCAACAGAGCCTCGCTGACTAGCACGTCTCCTTCTAGCCCGCGGCAGCCACGCCGGTCGATACTGTGTGTGTGTGTGTGTGTGTGTCTGTGTGTGTGTGTGTGGGCGGCTGTGTGCTGCGGGTCGCCCCGGCGACGTAAGGCGGCCCTCTGCTCTGTGTGCACACACGCAGCGTGCCCGCGTCGGCACGGAAACCTTCAAAGGTCAGCCTTTGACGTGGCCGACATGCCGGCGCACCCTTCACACCCACAGGAAAAAAAAACACGCGGCACGTTCGGAATGCCTGAGCGCTCCGGTCTCGGTCCGGGTTTTTGTGGCGAGGGCCCCTTGGCCTGCGCGTTGGACGTGACAGTGGAGGGGGGGGGGGGGGGGGGGGGAGGGGGGTATCTCTGGTGAGACTCGTCCGTCAGGCCACGTTCTGGTCTGTTGACCACCGACAATGGCCAGCCCTCACCATCGATGTGTTTTGCCTCGTCATTGCCATGCGCCGCGCTCGCCCCAAATTCCCCAGACCTCCCCTTTCTTTGTCATGGACGAAGTTTCGGGTTTTTTTTCGTTTTTTTTTACCATCGTTTCTTTTCTCATCCATTTTCGATTTTGACCTTTGCGTGGGCTCACAATGGAGGCCCAATTTGACAGCATTCACAGGCCAAAATGAGTTTTGCATTAACCCCACGGCGACCTCACAACAAAGAGCTCGGATCATTCGCCGTCGTTTGGTATTTCTCCCTCTCTCTTTAGGAGGAGACATGGAGCTAAGCTTTTCAAGACTTCAGACACGCCAGTCAGGATTAAACGCTCCCTCCACCTCGGATACAGACCAAAATGTCAAACCCCCATCAAAATTGCTCATCAAACAATCACTGGCTGGGCATGACTCGCACAGCGCTGGCATCGAGCCTTACGCCATTGGTTACCTCAGGCCTCGCCAGTGCAGTAAAACAGACAGACAGGAAGGAGACGGAGAGAGGCAGGCACACGTTAACAAACTCTCTTTCTCTTTCAGGAGGGGAAGAGCGGGAAGGAACCTAGAAAACGTGTTTTTCCGTCCCGAGCTGGCGGCGGGCCAGCGAACGGTGTGCCACGGGGAAGAAGGAGGAGCAGAGTCTTTACCTGAGCCTCTTTTGGAGACGACCTTCTGACTCTGGGACAGGGCCATGTACAGCAGGATCAGGAGAGGGCTGGGGGGTCTCATCTTCCCCCCTCCGGTCCTCACAGCCTGGGAGAGAAAAGAGAGAGAGGGTGAGGGGAGGAGAGGAACAAAGGGATCCTAAAGTCATCTTTAAAGAGATGATGATGATGATGATGATGACGATGACGATGATGATGAAGCAGGCTCCCCTGTCCCCCACTGTCAACAAAGACAGAAGAAGAAGAATCTATTCTACAGTTCAACACCCCTCGGGCACTCCAGCACGCATACACAGCCATACTGTTGACACACACACACACACACACACACCCATACTGTTGAAACACACACACACACACACACACACACACACACACTCACACACACACACATACACACACACACACACACACACCTTTGCATCAAAATGTTATCTTACATTACATATCCCCGCAAGGGGCCTTTTAATGATTTTCTCTCATGATTGCGATAGCGACAGCTTCTTATAGGCAAGGGCGTATTTCACGAGATACCGTTCCCTGAGATGCTGACGAATCAATAAAGACATAATTGCGTGTGTAAAAAGCGCCATTTTTAATCGCTGGCTTCATAAAAAAAAAATGTAAAAAACGAGAGGGCCGAGGTTGAGGGGGGATTTCAAATTACCGCTGTGCCACTTATGTGCTCGCACACAGCAAATATCAGGCGCCCTTCCACAGGTCTCGTAGATCATATTCATTGATTAAGGCGGTTAATTCTCCACTGCTCGTCTTTCTGGAGTCAACGGCACGTTGGAAACATGTAGTAATTACCCTGTAATGGCTAGCCCCTGATACAGCGCTGGAGCCCGCTTTGTACCTCCGACGTCGGCGGATGAAAGGCCGTGGTCAAAGGAGCCAGACGATGTCCGGAGCTCTCCGAGGACGGCCCGCCGAAGATGCGGACCCAGCTAATCGATGCCTTTAATCAACACATCGGGAAAACATCCGCCGCTATCATTAGGAGCCCTTTGAGACGCACATAAGAGACAAAGTATATCGGGGGTGGGGGGCTACAGAGTTCCAAGCTTCTGGTTAGCGAGTTCACTTGAAAGGGTTTTAACCTTAATGCGCTGTCTGGAGATAACGCATGCAATGTCTTTTTCGAGTCCTGAACTGAAAGCTAACGCGAACTCTCTTCAACAGAGAAGGAATGGCACTCAAGATGTCCCTTCTCCGGTAGGAATATTGGCGGTGATTTCATTCCCAATCGGGGTTTTCCTGGCGCCCTGGCCCCAAGGCCACGCGAGGTGGCGGGCAGGGAGGGAGATCAAAGCTCTGAGCTGGCAGCCACGCCGAGAGCCAGGAGAGACTGACGGCAGGCCCACCACCACGCAGCCCCGGGCCGGTGGGAAGAGGGAGGCCACTTTGCACAGGGGTCCAGGGTCTGCATTGTGCCCAACACCACACGGTGACACGGGGGGGAGAAAGGGAGCGAACAAACCCAGAGAACCCCCCCCCCGCAGACCCCCCCCATCCCCGCAGAGCCAGGAGGGCACTCTGTGCGTCTAGTCACGTGTGTTCCGGGGTTAGCATCGCTGATGAAAAGCCCCTCTCCGCGTGTGTGTTTTTTTGCCATGGCGGGCGCGAAGGCCCCGCGCTCTGAAGAAGCTCTTTCTCTCCTCCTCTAGGACATTCTTCTAGGAAACGGCTTTCGGTGGAGAAAAAAGAGAAAAAAAGAAAAAAGAAAAAAACACCTCTCTGCCTGGCCAATGCCAGCGGTGGAGGATTGGTCTTTGTTCATCTAAAAGGCCTTCAAAAAAATGTAAGCTTGATAAGCTCTTCGCTTGAGAAATGTATGCGTGTGTTTTTGGCAACAGAAGCAAACGCTCAGTCGAGGTTTATTGCTCTGAGCGTACACACACACACACACACACACACACACACACACAAACCCATGTAAGTGCACACACACACACACACAAACAGACACAGTCACCCGCAAAACAAATTGTCTCAAAAAGCCCAAATCTCCTGCAGTTCAATACAGACGTTTGGAGTCCACATCTATAATGACTCAACGTCCGTTACCACTACACACAAAAACAGCATTGTTTCCTTTCTCTCTCTCTCTACCCTCTCTCTCCTTTCACTGCCATCCCTCTCTCTCCTTTGACTATTCTCTCCTTTAATTTTCCTCTCTTCTCTTTCTCATTTACCTTCTATCACTCTCTCTATCCTTTCTCTCCTTTCACTGCTCACTCTCTCTCCTTGAACTATTCTCTCCTTTAATTAGCCTCTCTTCTCTTTCTCATTTACCTTCTATCACTCTCTCTCTACCCTCTCTCTCCTTTAACGACCATCACTCTCTCTCTATCTCTAACCTCTCTCTTCTTTAACTATTCTCTCCTTTAACTATTCTCTCTCTCTCTCTTCTCTCTCATTTACCTTCTATCACTTTCTCTCTGCCCTCTCTGCCCTGTCACTACTATCACTCTCTCCTTTAACTATTCTCTCCTTTAACTATTTCCTCTCTTTCTCTTTCTCTTTCTCTTTCTCTCTCTCTCTCTCTCTCTCTCTCTCTCTCTCTCTCTCTCTCTCTCTCTCTCTCTCTCTCTCTCTCTCTCTCTCTCTCAATCTATTTCTTGCTCTTTCTCTATCTCACAGACATAAACATTGGCAAATAAATTGTCTTTTGCTAGGTGAGGGGCACTGATAATCTAAGATTAAGAAACATTAGAGAAAAATGTTAGCTGCTACAAAACAGACACACTGAGGAGCTACCTACAAGCAACCAGCCCCTCTATCCTCACACACCCACCCGCACACACACACACACACACACACACACACACACACACACACACACACACGCACACACACACTCATCCGCACACACACACACCCACCCACACACACACCAATCCGCACACACCCGCCCGACACACACCCCGGATCTCGGCAGGAGCACCAGACGTTAACCGAGAGGGCCGTTCACAGGTCAGTCCTCCTGTCTGTCAAGCGGAGACTGCCCGCCTTAGACTGCTCTGGGCTGCCAGAGCATGGACCTGTGCTGGCCGTCACAGTCTGAGCCCGGCAACACTGTCAGCGCTGCTGCTCTCAGCTCCCAGCACGGCGCACCCTCCACCACCTCTGAGGGGCCCCGGCCAGCCATGACATCATCGGCCCCTACTTCCCACAAACACAGAGGGCCATTGTGGAGCCCACCCGCCCCCTCCCTCCCCCACACACACCACCACCACCACCACCTCCCCCCAACCCTTCAACAAACCTTTTGTCGTCGCCGCCGCCCCCCCCCCCCCCCCATGCCTCCTTCACTTGTCCTCCCTCTCCATTTCCTCCCTGTGCCACGTTAGCCTGCCCTCTGCCAAAGAAGTTGTTACCACTGCCGACAACAAAAGGCCCTCTCGCGGCGAGCGGCCAACGGCGAGCGCTCAAAAGGCAGTCAAACATGTCCCCCTGTCTACCCTCTTGAAAAGATTGCCCTGGGCCTTAACGGGCACACTGGAGGCCCAGGCGGGAACGCAGACGAATCAGGGAGGCACTCTCCGTTCACAGCCCCGCTAATAAAGGCGCCGTTGGGCAGAACGAGACCATCGTCACAGTGCGGGGCTTGGGGATGGCTCCCGTACACTGACGCTGTAGTCATCCGTAAACGGTCCTGTCATCACTCTGCACCCACTAGTACCCCCCCCCCCCCCCCAGGTAGCGGGCGCTCTGCGTTTAAATTACCACCAGTGATCTTTGAAGTCGTTTCGCCTACCAGGCTGCCGGCTTGATTTCCCGCCCCGAAGAATGCAAGGGCTCTCATTTGAACATGCCCAACTCCGCGCCGTTGTTTCCAGGGAAACGTGGGAGAGATAGGTCATTACTGGTGGGCAGGGTTGACGTGCCTTTTCACGAGACTCTCTCGCTCTCTCTCTCTCCCTCTCTCTCTCTCTCTCTCTCTCTCTCGCAGGGGCACACAGGGAAATGTTTCCTCATCATCCGGACCAAAACTAATGAAACCACCTTCTCAACATTTTAGACGATCTATATTTCACCAGCTCCAGTGAAACTGCATTTTTTTTAATTTTTAAATAACAACCCGCTCCACAAACCCCTGGGAAGAAAAATCGAGTAAACAAGTTCTGTTGAGCACAGAAATCGTGTCCCATCACGCTTGGGGTGGGGAACACAAGAGGTGGATTCGTGGCAGAGGTTTCCGACACACTTCCAAGCGACGTGCCATTCCGGACGGGAAGGTAGCGGTCGGTTAGCGTCGGCGGCCCAAACTCATTTGCTCCGAGGAGCGGGGAGGCAGGTGTGCATAAGGATGAACACACATCGGCACAGCGCGATATCCATGCTTCAATGGCGCGTGAAGCACACAGACACACACACACACACACACACACACACAAACACACTCGCACGCACGCACGCACGCACGCACGCACGCACGCACGCACGCACACACACACACACACACACATCGCTTGCCTGCTGCCTTCCACTGGAAAATGAGGGGCACGGCCCAGGATTGCTCACTGATATGCCCTGAAGGAAGAGCAGAGGAATGTATTGTTGGATGCCATTGTTGCGGTAATGTATCTTCCGGAGTAGCTGATTCTATTCCCTCCCTCTCCATGAGGTTTCCTAAATTCAATTATTAGCGCTCACTATTTGTCCCCGCCTGCATGCTCTGTTCGGTTGCACACGTGTGATCGAGGCAGGTCCATGTGAACGTGGCTGTGTGTGCGTGCTAGCGCCAGTTTCCGTCTGCGATATTCATATACCAATATTCCCACTCTCTCGAAGATTAACTCCATTAACCAGAATGCAATATTACGACGTCGCCCCTTTTTCCCCTCTCAGAGTAAGCAGTACCAATAACAGCAAGATGCTGTTACTAAAATAGTTCATCACATCCACTGTATGTGTGTGTGTGTACGTGTGTGTGTGTGTGTGTGTGTGTGTGTGTGTGTGTGTGTGGCTGTGGCTGTGGCTGTGAAGATGCGGCGGCAGGGCTGGAGGGCCTGTGCAGTTGTGCCATCCTAAGACGGTGGAGGGATGGAGGAAGGGAGGGAGGGAGGGAGTGGGGCTCTCCGCCATCTTGGCAGGGTGAGTTGGGGATGATTGATTGTGTGATTTAAGGAGTCTAATCTCATTTGAAGGCAGCGTGCTCCCTGCTCCTAGGTGTAGCACATCTTCATAGGGGGGACTGGAAGCGGCCCGACGGCCCGAAAACGCCAGACAAGACCTTGGAACGAGGATATCGACACGGACAGACTAGTTTTCCAAGTTGGAAAACTCTGGTGACGGTTTATGGTGTTCACTCTCTGACACAAACAGCGTGCCTTTGATTACATGGCCGACACGATCTCAAAGAAGCCACGATGGGGTTTCGAGTCGCGTGTAAACCCGCGCACGCCGTGCCGTGCCAACGGCTGCCTCTCGCTTACCCGCAGTTTGATTTGTAACCGTTTGCATCAATATTGTATGAGGCGCTCTGGATTCCTATTCAACGTGGCTAACAGCAGGTCTCTGATAAGCCCTGTTCTCAGATCATGTAGCGCCGCTGCTCCGATAGCTGGCGTGTGTGCACACAGCGAGTCCCCCCGTCCGCCCGCCCCCGCCCCGCCATCATACCAAGCGCTGCATTATTCATGTGTGTGCGCAGACTCGTCCACACCGAGTCGACCCGCGGTACGCCGCGTCGGATCCGAGCACCAGCGCGACCAGAGGAACGTCGCGCGGTGCGCGGCTGACCGTCGGGGGGGTCAAACATGGCAGGGAGAGAAAAAGATTGAGTCGGTGTCGGCCCATGCTAGCATTATTCATGAGCCCGGGCTTGGCTCCGCGGGTGACTCACCGCCGTCTCTCCTGAACACACAAACACACACACACACACACGGACCGTACACCGGTCCAAAAGGCAGTACCCGCAAGGCTAACACAGTGCGTCTCTCTGTTCTCTGAAAAGACACCTTTTTTTTTTTTTTTTTTTTTTTAACACACCCGTTCTCTTTTTCTCTCCATGTCTTGAGCTCTGCTTCTCTTTTTTTCTCCCTCTCTCTCTCTCTCTCTCTCTGTCTCTCTCTCTCTTTGTCTACAAAGGTCGACGAGGAGATCAGAGAGCCCTTTCTGTGCTGCGTGTCACTGTGTCAAAGCAAAGCGGTGCACCCTGGGATTGCTCACAAGTGACCCACCGCTGTCAAGAGGCCGGACAGCGTGGGAGGGTTTCTATGGGAATCTCACTTTTAAATCAGATCACATTCACATGTGTTGTCTTTGCACAGAGGACAAGTACCAAGACAACCAAATGCAGATTGGCATCTAACCAGTGCAAATACATGGTTAAGTGTGGAATATGTGTACCGTAAGATTATTGAAATAATAGTAAGGGGTACTATGATTATGCTATAGGGCATACAGTAGATCAGTGTGCGTGTGTGTGTGTGTGTGTGTGTGTGTGTGTGTGTGTGTGTGTGTGTGTGTGTGTGTGTGGAGGGATATATCCCGTGCGGCTGCTTGTCACATGGGTGAGTCATGTCCACAGTGGGAAAGGGCAGTATGCAGAGTGCAGAGTATGTGCACCATAGGATTATTGAATAAATAGTAAGGGGCCTATGATTAGACTTTGGCATATGCAGTAGAACAGTTGTGTGTGTGTGCTTGCATGTGTGTGTGTGTGCTTGCATGTGTGTGTGTGTGTGTGTGTGTGTGTGTGTGTGTGTGTGTGTGTGCGCGTGTGTAGGGAGATCTCCCGTGTGGCTGCATCGTCACAGGGTGAGTCAGGTCCACCGTGGGACTGTTATTCACACAGCCTCCACGGCGGTCCGCCGCTGGTCCCGGAACAAAGGCGGGGCGTCCGGGAAGGCCGAATGGGCCCCCGGGCCGACCACGCCTGACCGCCTTCCACCGTAGCCAGGGCCGGTTCATCTCCGGGGGGCCGACCACAGGCGGCGAGGGTTAACAAGCCAGGGGCGGTGAGCTGTGCACTGCCTCAGTCCCAACATGCACCTCTTCACTGAGTGAGATTAATTACCCGGCGGTTCAGACAGAGCCCCCTTCCTCTGCGTACCTACTCCTGGACAAACGCGGCCCACACACACGTGCGCGCACACACGCGCGCACACACACCGGCACACATGCGAACCCAGGCGGCGTACGCACAGAAAGGAGGCGCTCGCACGTAAACGTAGGCCGTCTCACACAGACACATCCTCATTAAAAAGTCCCCCCAAGGAAGACTTGTGTGGCAGCTCGAGCACGACTGAAGCTGATGGCTCGTGAAGTCAAATCCCAACCCCACCCCAGGACACACACACACACACACACACACACACACACACACACACACACACACACACACACACGCACACACACACACAGGCACACGCGGTGGCCCAGCAGTGGAGCGCTTTCCTCCGGTGGCCGAGGCCCATTGTCTGCAGCCACTAGCTGGCTGGCTGGCTCCCGGGCTCCTGGTTCCGCTCAATACGGCCTTTGAGGGAGAGCAGTGAGCGGCGCTTCCCTCGCCCACTTAGAGGCTCCAGCACGCTGGGGAGGAGCAGACCACCGCGGACACCCCGCGGACACACACAGCCCGACACGCACGCACGCTGCTCCACAGACAAGCTAGCCCCGGGATCCTCCTGTGCACCCAGGCCTCTCCCAGGTTCTGAAGAAAAAGACCACGTGAGGTGCTTTCCCCCCCCCCCCTGCTTTCTGTTTCTCAATGCTTTCTAGATGTTCGCAGTGCACGTGTGTTTGGGTATTTCATATTTAATGTACTGCAGGCATACACATGGGCCGCTGTTTGCTGATGTAACGGCACGGCCTACTTGGATCGTCTGGCTTCCTTTGATGGTACATCAAGATTTACAGTAGCTACGATGAAAATGTAAAACACAGTATATATGTCCGCCTCAAAGCAAGTAGGGACAGCTTTGTGTGACGTATTTCTTTTGTCCACTGGTCTCTTTGTGCACCCCGTACTGGGACTTGCAGGGCCTTACAGGCGAGCCTCAATGTAGAAAGAGATTTTCCCTCTGAAGAGAGCATGCGTGGGTGCCTGAGTGTGTCACGTACGTCCACCAGGCTTTCCTCAGGAGCCCCCCGTGAGCGCAGAAGGATCCACTCCCACGCCAGCGTTTTGGGGCAAAGGGGGGGGGGGGCATTTCAGTCCGGCAGCCGAGCCCGCGGTCTCACTCTCCAGCTAATCCTCATCAACACGGATTGGCTGCAGCGGCGCATTCCCCCAATGCAATTAAGCCATAAGATCAAGCCCGTCCCGCAACACAAAGGACCTGCTAAACCTTTTGAATCTCTCAAAGAGAGCGGCGTGCCGGGGCCCCGAGTGTGGCTGTCCGACATCCAGCCGGCTGTCAGACCGATCCAGCTGATGGGGGATGGGGGGGGGGCGGAATCACAGGCTCCATGTTGACACTGAGAGCATATGCCGCAGTGCTGGAGGGCTGTGACGGAGGAGGCCGGAGGGTCGCGGTGCAGATCTCGGAAAAGCGTGGAAAATGTTCCACGGTGCCTCGCCCGAGCTTGAGAGGCGTTTTGGAAGGCTGCTGGTAGGGCGAATTCCCCGCCCACGCCCGTGAAACGAGAGGGGCCGCGTCTTTTAGTGAACGGAGCCCCATCGGCCCCCGGCCCCCCCACCGCAAAAAAAATGAATAAAGCCAAGCGGAAATGCTGGCCTGAGCAGTACGGTAGCTCGGCCGCGCGCTTAACGCGCCAGCATCCGTGACAGAGCCCATCCCATCGTCTGGAGGAGCCATCACCGCGGCGATGGAGCCTAAATGAGGCCAATAATGGCCCCTCTGCTGGTCCCCAGAGTCATGCCTGTTTAAAAATCGATTCCCTGCCTGACTGGGGACAGGCTGGGGATAGAGAGCACAGAGGAGAGGAGAGAAGGGGGGGTTGGGGGGGGGGGGGGGGGGGGGGAGAGGAGAAACTAAAGAGGAGGAGATAGGCGAGGAGCCCCGAGGAGAACAAGTAGAACAGGTGAGAGGCGGCTCCAATCGCACGCTGATCAGCCCCTCTCCGTTCTCTTAGAGCACACGGCAGCTGCGGCCATGAATAAATAGCATAGTAGAGATAGATATATATATATATATAGTATAATATAGTATATACGAGAGGAGAAAAGATAATGTTCTCCCAAGGAAGTTTACAAAAACAAAAACAAAAAGGGACACACACACATACACACACACACACACAAATAACACACTCTGTCAAAAACCCCGGAAAAAATGAGGCAATCTCTCTTAGACCCACAGAAATGCACGCTGTCAAGGATTCACAGCGATCACAGTGACTTACCCGAGCGAGGTTCAAACTGACAATGTTGCAGACTCACACCGAAGGGGGAAAAAATACTCTCCACAGCTGTCTGAAAGGACCTCCGAATAATGCTTTAAGGCTTCTGCCTGTCTGGGAAGGGCCAAGCCTGGGCTTTAAATAACCCCGTCTGACCAATGACAGGGGCGGCTGGGTGTTCCTGAACCACACTTAGCCAATCAGAAGTTAGGGCCCTGCAGAGACACACGTGCACGAGAGCGTGCACAAGAGCGTGCACGCACACGCACGCACACAGACGAAGATGACCAAAAGCCTTATTGACCCAACAAGGCCTGCTGGACTGGGAATAACAGGCAGCCTCCATGGGAGAGGTTGAGTCCTTGAATGTTTGATTCAACATGGGGTACCCTTATTATCTCTCTCTCTCTCTCTCTCTCTCTCTCTCTCTCTCTCTCCCTCTATCGTTGTGTGTTCCACCTCCTCTTTACCCTATGGCCCTTATTAGAGAAGATAAGCCAGTCCCCATTGGCCACTCATCCCCCGGGGATAGCTCACCCTCACACTGGTCGTCTGTCTATCTCTCATTCCCAGTAACGACCAAGACCATCTCAACTGGCTCTCCAGGAACCAATTCAGAGTATTATACACTGCTCCACAGTCCGGAACACACACACACACACACACACACACACACGCACACACACACACACACACACACACACACACACACACACACACACACACACACACACATGCAAACACACACACACACACACACACACACACGCAAACACACACACACGCACACACACACACACACACACACACACACACATACACACACACACACACACTGTAAGCACCATTGATTGTGTTCTCTCCTGCACTGTGCAGCTGCCCTGGGTCTCAGGCGGGAGAACAGGCCCTGAAGGCAACAGACCCCCGTATCTCCGATTGAATCTTATTACAGGATTTAGGTGAACAGAAACACCATTAGGAGGGCGAATTGGTGTGTGTGTGTGTGTGTGTAGGTGTGTGTGTGCGCGTGTGTGCGTGCGTGTGCAAATCCGCTGTAAGGTTATCCAAGATTGGTGTCGAAAATGGGGCTCCGCCGCTGACCGTCTCAGACCAGGCGTCGTGACTGCAGGACACATTGTGTTGCATTGTGGGGCGACAACACTATGGACAGTGTAGAGTGCAGGGGAGGGTGTGTGGCAGGGGAGGGTGTGTGGCGGGGGGGGGGGGCTTCTGAAGGTCTAGTCATCACTCGCCCTTCGCTGTCCCTCTTCCAATGCCCGGGCAAGCTGATCTGGGGCGGCGAGGATGGAGGGAGAAGAGAGGGAGCTGCCAGGCCAGGAGGGGAGCCAGAACGAGGCTGGCGCCAAGAACAGGACTGACTGTGCCTGTGTGTCACAGCTGAACACACACAGCAATATACAAACACGCTTGTACGCAGACTCTAGCACGCACACACAGACACACAAACGCACACACTGAGAAATATACTCACACACACACACACACACACACACACACACACACACACACACTGTCACGCCAGGCAGGTAAAGGACGAATAAAATAAATACGGCATATTATGTGGCCTAATATTTAGAGGGGCAACACAACAGCGTCTCTCCGTCCCAGGGCCTGGGCTGGGCTTCAGGCTGCAGCCGTGGGTGAGGGAGGACTTGGAGTGGGGCTGATTCCTTTCCAAGGTGGTCTGGTCATTTCGAACTGTCCAAACAATCTTTCCAGAGAGCAAAGTTCCTCCCCCCAGGGCCATGTGAACTCCCTCTGAACCAGTTTCCCGTGAGCTCCGCGGGGGTGGGGGGGGGTGGGCGACCATTACAGACCACTGTCCCTAATAGCCTCCACCAGGAGTCCGCATTTCAGCACTCCACGCCACCTCACATCGGGGGCTCATGTTCCAGCCAGCGCTACGTTTATGATGGTCCCCGCTCCCGGGGGACTCATTTCGACGCGACACGCACCACTGAAGCTGACAAAGCAACAGGGCACAGGGTTTCGCCTTCGGAATACAATGGCTGCGGGAGGGACATCTCTTTCTCCGTCCTTCTTTCTCAATATATTTCTCCTTCTCTATTTCTTCCACCTCCCCTGCTCCTCGCTCCGGCAACGTGTCGGCTCGGCTGACATTTCAGCGGTGTCACAAGCAAATGACAGGTCAAGTGAGCGACAATTATGGAGGACACTCATCTTTCTCCCCGTTGGGTTTGCTGTCCGTCCGCCGCGGTAAGGCCCCTCTCTTTTCCACTGAGAGATAAGAGCTTTCGAAACAGGACGCCCGGACAACCGTGGACTGGGAACATTCCGACAATGTTCCAAGCCGTGTGCTTACGCACGTGGGGGTGCAAGGCCGCGCTTAGGTTTCCTAACATGCGTGTGTCCCTACGGATCGCCCCGCTGGGGTGAGTCCCTGCCAACACGACCCACGGAGAGAGAAATCTATTAGATTACCCCGCTGAAAGCAATTTCATCCAGTAGGACAACCATTTCACCTTCTTCGATCTCGAGTCTGGAGCGCGGCGTGTCATGTTTGCCTCCGTGTCTGTGCGGGGGGGGGGTGCGCACGTTAGTGTGAGCGTGCACGCCACCGAGCGTACATGTCCAAAACCCCCACCCAGATCTCATCTGTTACACGTCCCCCCCCCCCCCCCTGAGACGCGGGGCTCATTTTCCCGGCTCCGATCCGTAGTGACAGTTGAGAAAATGATTCCATTAGTAGTGGTGTGGAGGCACGTCCTGCTGCTATGACAAGGCTGGCGGCATCAGGGCGTCACCCGCCCCAGCCTAATAAGGATCACCGCCACCATGCCATACAGACGCCATCGTGGGGGGGAGGGGAGAAGGGACCAGGGGAGATAAGCCCAAAAGATAGCCCCCCCCCCCTCCCCGTAGGCCCACGCTAGTCAGCTCCACTCACAGAGGCAGACCAGAGGGACTGGAAATAAAGTCTGTCCCCCCCACCAGAGAGAAGCTGGCGTTTATGAAGCACTTGGTGTGAGTGTGTGTGTGTGCGTGCGTGCGTGCGTGCGTGCGTGCGTGCGTGCGTGCGTGCGTGCGTGCGTGCGTGTGTGTGCGCGTGTGTGAGAGCTGACAATGGCTGCGGGCGGCTACACAAATGGCAAAACGAAACCAAGCTCGATCACGTCCCTTCCATTCACGGCATCTCCTTAATCCTCCTGTCCCCCCTCTCCACTCCCGGCTACCCCTCGGCCTCTCCTTCCTTTCCCCTCTCCCTCTCCCTCTCTCCATCCCCTCTCTTCTCCATCCTCCTTCCACTCTCTCCTCCTCATCACTGCCTCCTCTCTCTGCGGGGGGTGAGAGAGGGACGGTGGGTTGCACCAGGTGGGAGAGAGCGGGGAGCCTGCCCTGTAAACCCAACCACCTCAGGACCAACGAGTGTTGACAGGGAAGCCTTTCCACTGGGTGAATTAAAAGACAAAAGCGGTTGAAAGTGACTTTGACGGGCCTGACTTTCATTTGTTTACGAGGCTGACAGCTGTCAGAACAGCCTTGCAGAGCGCGCTGCATGCGTGCGGGCGTGCGTGTGTGTGTGTGTGTAGTTGTGTGTGTGTGTGTGTGTGTGTGTGTGTGTTTAAATATAGAAAACCCGAGAGGGAAAGAGGGAGAAAGAGGGTGGGAGGGACGTCATGAATCCCCCCATTCTGTTCTGGAGAGTGACATTGTCAGCTTGGCTATCAGAAGGGTTGTCTCTGGAGCTGGGGCTCAGGCAGTGGTATCCACACTGCTATTTGAGACAATCAGGGCCAAGTGTTTGATGTACCGTAGGGATACACAATGGTCGAGCACCTCTTGTAGCACAGCCTCCTTGTGTGACTGTCCAAATTTGAAAGATCAAAACCTGATTTGGTGAGGCCCATTCGTTTCCGAGTGGCTTCATCAGACCATGATTTTTCCTAGTGGCTTATTGCTCCTTGGACGACAGTCTAAGTGGTAAGGAGCAGATTTTCACTTTCAGAGAAATTGCCCCTCTTTGAGAATGTAAATCTTCACGGTTAAATGGCAATCCCCTGTGTGTGTGTGTGTGTGTGTGTGTGTGTGTGTGTGTGTGTATGTGTGCGTGCGTGCGTGCGTGCGTGCGTGCGTGCGTGTGCTTAATGAAGTCGTTCTCCGAGTCACCTTTTCCCCCCACACCCATCAACAGGTTTGACCTTTCAACCCTGCCCTTCTGCAGGAGCCCCCATGGTGAACTCCGGAGGGCCTTTGACACTGACAGATGATAGACTGGCTAAAGAGAGCCTCTGTGCCCTACCACCTCCTCTGCTCTTTCCCTCACTGAGGCTTCCATGCATGTCCTGCACGCATGTTTTCGGGGGCTGGCGCCGTGTTACTGTACTAAGGTGTGTGTGTTTGTGTGTGCGTGCGTGCCGTGGATCAAAGCATCAACACAGGAGCCGTGGTAAAGGTGTGTGTGTGTCCCCATGTTGTTGGTAACACCGCGAGGCCCTCGAGCAAGCCTCCAATGAATCGTCCAACCCCCACATCAGAATAACTATTTCGAAACAAACCGTATTTAATCGAGCGAGTGCCTCGGTGGCAGCTTCCTTCTGGTGGATGCTGCGTGACAGCTTCCCTTAAATTACAAATATCAATCTGCCACAGCGGGGGCTCGGCTGCCAGCGGCCTCGCAGGGGTCCCCCCCCCCCCCCCCCCCCCAGTCCCCCCACCACCACCATCAAACGCTCTCTCGCTCCAAACAAAGCCATCAGCATGCACCGCGCGCCAGACAGCCGTCAGAACGACAGAAAAGACGGGATTTTAAGACCCCCCCCCCCCCCCCACACACACACACACACACACACCTCCCCCCCACCCCATATCCCCGCACTCCGCCTCCACGTGCAGGAGCGCCGTGAACCCTTCAGATGATGCAACAGCCGCTGCGGCGGAGAGCTATCCTGGTTCTCCCTTTTCCCAACCCGAAGAGACATAGACTTGCATAGCAAAGACTGACTGACAAGAGCGAGGGACTTGAAAGTAACCAGGGGCTGTTTGGGGGGGGGGGGGGGGGTCTGCCTGTGCTGATGAAACATGTACCGTGGGGGGTTTCAGCAACCACATCCCTCCCCCTTCCCCCCACCCTCCCTAACGCTCCCACCCTTACTCCTCTCTCTCTATCTCCTACTCCCTCCCTCGCTCACCCTCCCACTCCCTGTCACCCCCCCCCCCCCCCCCTCCCCCCCCCCCCCCCCCCCGACACCCTCCCCCCCTCTCTCACCCCCGAGACACCCCCCCCCTCTCTCTCTCTGCCCCAGAGCAGGCGCAGACAGACGGTGGCCCTCAAGGCCTCCCAATCTGCTGCTGAGTGGGCAGGCGTCACCCTGAGCGTGTTGTCCTCCTCCCCGCGGCAGCGCCTCTCTCCCTCCATTCCCCCATTCATTGACACACTTCACCACGGGCAGCCCCTCCACACATCTCCTCAGGAAAGCAATGGGTCTACTGGATGGCCTAATTCAATCAATGGTTGGGCAATACGCACCCACACACACACACACACACACACACACACACACACACACACACACACACACACACACACACACCATCCATCCATCCATCACCCATGCACAAGGCTCTCTGTTCAAACTGTTTTCTCTGAGGCCCCCTGAGCCACAAACATATTAGCTTTTAGAAACCTATCAGTGATACCACGGGCGTCAAGTGATACGGAAACTCCCAAATGTCTAACTGTTGGTGGTTTTGACCTTCTCTCTTTTTTTTCTTTCTCTCTATCATCAATCTCTAGCTCTCTTTCAAACACACACACACACACACACACACACACACACACACACACACACACAGAGACACAAAGTATAGCACTTTACTCTATAAGATGTTCTCTGCACCCCATTACAATACCTATGTGTCTAAGCCAGGCGCTTCATAATGACCGACTAATGGCTTTTTAACAGCCTTTACCACACACTGTGGCATCCATTTAAGGCACTCAACAGCTAACAAAGTGTGGAAGGCATGCAGGGGTATAGAGACCTACTAGATTTGCTGTTAAACCAGACATCCAGCAAACTTCACCAACTGTAAACCAATAAATCGTTCCTCAAATGCATGGAGTTTTTTTTTGTTCAGCACAGTACATCTGATTCTGTCCGGCCTTGTCTAGTACAGGGAGAGACGGCCGCTCTATTTAAATGCAGATCGTTTCATGGCTCCTGTCTCACGTAGGGCCTGAGCGAGAGAAGGAGCTGTGTTTTCAGCACCATGGACAGTTCCATTGAAGTGGGATGACACCGAATTGGTCCAACGCAACCGGAGACTTACTGCATTTTCTTCGTCACTTCCACAGACTAATGCTGAATAAGGGGTGTCTTAAACGAATAGTTCGTTTTTTTATGTTTTACCTTGTTTCTGAGTCTCCCGAAGATGTTCCGGCGTGTTCAAATTGTCGTAGAATCATTCCGTTTTTCCATTTAGCTACATGCTAGCAGTTGAACCCGAGACTGCTCACACATTAGCTCGAGTCAAAAAACACTCCAAAATAGCTTCTAAAACATTTCCATAACAATTAAATTTGCCACGTTTGGTGATGAATGGTTGCAATCATGCTTACATGCTGTAGGCTATATTCTCGCAACTTTAAGATAAGTTGTGTTATTGTTAAGGATAAGCTTGGATGGACATTTGGCCCACTTGCAACAGGATGTCGAACCGCTGAACACAATGTATTAGTAAAGCATTGGCTTATGCCAACAGTAGGCTACACCTTATACCTTGGTAAAGATTATGAATGAAAAGCAAATGCTTAGGTTAATCTAAGCTTCATTCTCTCAGTATTAGTCATGGGGTACGGGGTAAGGGTTTGGCAAACATTACATAAAAAAAAATTTACAGTAGAAAATAGCCTTTGCGAGTGTCTGAATTCCATAAATAGGATCATCATCAATCACCACCCAAATTACTGCGTCACGCTTGCTCATACGGTTCCATCTTTGGGCTGCGCTGTTTTGTCCCTGGAGTCCAACATATTCAGGCAGCGAATAGGCTACTGCCTGAGATTCATTGAGGGAGGTGTGCTGAACGACGTCGAGACAGAAATGCTATTTAAATTGCATTGGCATACAGACCACAAGCATGCAACAAAGTTTGTGCACAAACATCGAACTGCCAATATGCAATAGGCTTAACTACTAAAGAAAACAAAACCTTTGGTCAATCATCACACCCGAAACATCTAAATGACATGGCTAAACTGTAAATATTTAAACTTGATAAGATTAGCATTGCGATAACAGAGCGTGTTCTTCACTGTAATTTCACTAATTGGTGTACACAATACTGTTAGTATGTATACAAATATATATATATATATAGAAACAATCCTATAAATATCCAGCACACTCTTTCCCTGTATCTATGTGGTGCAACACCTCACCACATTCATGCACGGACACTAGAACTAACCTGCATGCGCCCACACAAATGCACGCACACAACCCGGGCGCGCGCTAGTACACAAACTCACACAGACACCCTGTAGACTTGGTGAAATATATTGCCTAAGTTGTGATGAGAAAAAGCACGCTAAAAGTAAGTAAACGTGGACTTGCCGCAGTTAACAGGATTCAGGATAACGCAAGGCTAATATGATCCATCTTACTGGTACCTTGAAGGGAAAGCTGCGGCGTCGTTTACACCTCTATCTAAATCCCATCTCGCTGAGCTTTAACTGAGCCCGACGGTCCACCGTGTACGACTGCACTGCAGTGCGTTCTCTGCCATCAAAAGAAAGGTCTGAGCTAAATCAACCAGCTGCATGAACCAAATAGCCTACAGGAATTTAGAGTTGTTTTGGAGAAATCAGCAAAACATTTAGTTTATTTTTTTTTATATATATATATATATAGCCAAACGTTTCAAATTAGCCGCATATCAGGACGCCCGTATTTAGCTGCACCTGATTGATGCCCATTTTATCTTGATCTAAAATATTGTTTGCTGTAATTGTGGCAGGTGTTGAACTTCCCTTCTATTCCATGCTACCATAGTCACGACGGTTAATTGATGCATTTAACATCTCAACCGCGGTGATTCAGCGGAATGGTTTTAGAATAACTGCTGCAACTTCATATATAATACCACTGCCTGGCGGAAGCCGGAGTCAGACCCGATCAATGCTTTGCCGCAATCACCGAAGTAGCAATTTAATTAAAGACCACCAACTTTATCAAATGGCCAGGAAAATGGTTGCATTGTAGAGCGATGTAGAAAATTGGCTTACCTTCAACTAGCTTCCAAAATGCTGCGATATCTTTTGTCAGTCAGTGGGGTGGGCTTTGGACATCACAGCTCCAGGTCAGTTTCGAAATCGTTTCCACGAAATTGATCAAAAAACACTGTAAAACTGTGTTTCAACCAGGTCACCCATTCAGGCCATCACCGGGTTTAATCCAAACAGAATAACTGTAGTCTTGTTTCTGCCCCTTGTGAAGAAGTGCACTAAACACTCAAAGCAGACGTGACTTTACGCGCTTAAAATAAACCGAAATATAAGAGGGGGGTGAAAAATAACGACCCTTGTAAATTCTCTAAAACGAAAGGGGGCAAACGCAGACAATCGCTCACCCCCAAATCCGACTGGTCTCCTTACACAAAATATGTTTGATTTGGAATCCTCTCGAGGTGGCTCGACCATCCAAAACGCACTGGTGCGCTCTCCGCTAAACTGCGCTGGGCTGTAGACAGGGAAAGAAATGTATGGATATAATCTCCAGATCCAATGGGGGTTTCCTCCTCAGCCCCACTCAGTGGATGCAATGCTCATAGCTTGCTCCCAATACAATCTCTCCCTGGTCCTAGTGCACGGCTTGCGTCCCCTGCTCTTTTGAACAAGCCTCGAAACTGCCCCTGCATTTTATATTTTTCATTGATTGCAACAAACCAAGTTTAGTAAATAAAAGTAATGTTCACACATTTCGCACAATTCACGCAGGAAGAGTCATTGTTGCGAATTAGCCGAACATGTTCGTCACTTTTGAAGAGCTTCGAATGACAGGCACATTTTTAGAGGTAGGCCCAAATAGGGAGAAGCAGAGAGAGTGTGTGTGAGAGAGAGAGAGAGAGAGAGAGAGAGAGAGGGGGGGGGGGGGGGGGGGGGGGGGGGGTAATGAACACTTAGAGAGGAGGGTTGTGCAGGATACCTTGCCAAAAATGTTACAAGGACAAGGCATGCAAAGATTACATGGTCTAAGGGATAGAGTTTAAGTCCCTCGCTTTTCTTAGAAATAGACTCCCTTAATGTATCTTCTGTTTAGCAGGCCAGCAGTCATACATGAAGCAGGGTATTTGAGGACAACACTCTGAAGTAAAAGGGTGCCCCCTACTGCTCAGAACGTATTAGCCCTAAAGTTACTTTCAGGTAGTGTGTTCAAAGGGCAGGAAAAAGTAAGCCCGCCCCGGACCGGCCTGGTAGAGTTGTTACCCGAACCGAGCCCGGACCGAATTATTTATCAAAATTCCTTACTCGGGCCCAATAGTACCCGAGCCTCTGGAGGAATGTCTGGGCCAGACAATCACATTGTAAAGATATTCGGAGCTGAGTAGCATATAGACCAACAAATGGCGGGGGTGAGCAATAAGCTGAAAAGCGGACAGTGAGACAATGGGAACATGAATGTGTTCATGTTACACAATAACTGGATGGCTGAGTAATTATAGATGTTCTGTCGGCTAATAAGACTTTTCAAGGATAAAAAAGGCCAGAAGGTAAGAAGGTGCTTTGGGCCTATAGTACCTTCAGGGCACCAAACCGCGCGGTGCACAGACACCGATATACTTTGGTGAAGCCCGATACCTGGACATGCCGGGGAAAATACTGGTTGCGTTTAGCATCGACCAAAAGAGAAAAGCCAGATATTTCATTGGCTGAAGGATTTGCTGTCATGTTGAAAGAACCACAGGCGGCGGGTAACGTAGCCTTCCCCAAAAGATTGTAGAGGGCTAATATTACATTTTTTCAAATATAAAAAAAATATTGCTGATATAAATTACATTGTAACTGAGACTTTAATTGGTATTGGGTAACATTACCAAGGTTTTGAGATTAAATGTGTGGGATTGTCAACGCCCAATTTCTAGCCACCTGCCCTAGCCATAGCTGTGCGTTCAATGTTTGCGATTGCCATTGTGATCACGTTATCCTCCATAGCAAGGGCTGATTTGCCATCGCGAAGTTTTGGAAGACTCCCGAACCCCAAAAACTGTATTCAAGTTTAAATGACTGGTACATTTTTTCCGCTCATGCCCAACGTGCGCTCGCTTAAACTACCTCTCTGTCTCAAAGTCCTGCACTGAATTTCAGTCCCAGTACGTCCCTGCATCGTGGTCATTCAAACAAGTTTGATTAAATATTAGCCTGTAGTCAGCCTATACTTTTACTATGTTGCAGTAGCTGTGCGTCAGCCTATTGTTTGCGGTCAGTGCATATATTTGCAGTTACAGTATAGTATATAAGATAGTTGGTCAAATATTAGTCTTCCCAAACCTCAGGCTCACCCGCCGCCTATGGCCATACTCTAAACTTGGTCAACATATGTGTGTATGTGTGTGTGTGTGTGTGTGTGTGTGTGTGTGCGTGTGCGTGCGCGCGCGCGCGCGCGTGTGTGTGTGTGTGTGTTGGAATTAAAACTTTAACCTATGGGAAAAAACTGCTTTGGTTTAAGGCTATGGAGTTTGAAACATGAACAATTCCAATTAAATATCTCAAGCTTAAATGAGAGTATTAGATAATTTCATTACAATACAGTAAGAATGTGACTTGCATTGTTAGGTAAAGCCTGCCACGTTGAAATGCTGCAATCTCATACAGCTTAACTAAACCAAAATTATATGGTAATTCCATCTGAGTTTGTCAAGTGTTCACTGCAGTAATAGTATGTCAATGTGTGTGTGTGTGTGTGTGTGTGTGTGTGTGTGTGTGTGTGTGTGTGTGTGTGTGTGTGTGTGTGTGTATACATATTTGTGTTTGCTAGTGTGTGTTGGTGCCTTAAGACTTTGCCCTTTGGGATTCAGTAAATGAATCCCACAATGTCAGATGAATACCGATGAGGCGCTCAGAGGAAGAAAGGCGCCCATAGAACAGACCTTTGCACCCACCCACTTACACACACACACGCACACACTGACGCACACGCTGACACACACAGACACACACACACTTGCACAAACACACACACACATATACGACCAACACTACCACCACCTACACACCCCGTACAAAATATCTAGTCACTGTTATCCAATCGGTGAGGACTGACTTGTGTAACATCTCTTGCTTTGACTTGTGTAACCACCAATAGACCTTGTGTTGCTCACCCGTAATTATACTGGATATTACGATATAGCAGATATATAATTTGCATATACGCTAAATGAAAAAAGGACAATCTATTATGTGGGTGACTGTGGATCTATAGCTAAAACATAATAGGCCTTTTCAGACGTATGAGAGAAGTCTACAAATAGCCGCTTGTGGTCTGTGTCCTCTTCATTTCTAAAAAAACAACAACAATAAGGTAAAAAGATTTTTAAAAAGATTTTAAGCTGGATGCGCATTCATTGGTCAAAATGGTTGCTGTCTACGTTTAAAAAACAATTGGTGACAGAGAAACAGTGGTGAGTACCGGTGAGCTTTTACCTTATTTCATACCTATATTTTAAAAAGTAGTTAAAAAAGGGATATTTTCCTGAATATATGAAACTCGTTATTATGTGATTTCCTTAGTTGGATACGTTTTAAAAGTGTTGTGCAATAACAGCTGGATCCCATAGATTGTGTCTCCGTTCATCTAGAACGGTGCACTCGCTAAATTACATCTTTATCAGGTATGAAAATCTCAAAAATCAAATACAAAAGTGGGAAACTACATGTTGATATTGATAGAATAATGGTCTGAAGTATATTTGATGGTGCAAATGTGTGATTATGGGACTAAGCAACACAATTAACTTGGCACCTTCTCTGTTTCCGTGTGTCAGCTAATTTGCCTTATTTTCATCGTATCTGGTCTTTCCTAAACATCTCTAAGCCAGGGATGAAACAGAATTGTAAACCCCGGGCAGAGACAACCACTAGTTGACCTTCTGAAGGCTTCACGGGTTTGTGGCAGTGTATATATTTCATTTTGCAAGCAACCCCCTGGGCATTCCTCTGGTCTTGAAGCATACCAGTTTGATAATGATAGGAGAAATATATGCGGTGTGACAATGGAACGGAAACAAATCGGAATGTATCATCCTCCCACAATGCTCTTTGGCGCCTTCATTATCTTGTATTTAACTCTTTCTTTGATGCTATTTTTCTCCCCAATCACCTGCCTACCCACTTACAAATACACACACACACACACACACACACACAGCGACAGATGCAGACACACACACACACACACACACACACACACACACACACACACACACACACACACACACTCGGGCAGATGTTCCAGAGTGTGCAAACTAGAGCATGCCCACTCCCTAATTGCAGATTTATGAAATCTGCAGGTGGCGCTTGCCAAGTGCTTTGAAAGAGGTTTCCAAGCGGATGGGGAACGGTTACTGTGACAACAGGTCTTGACCCCTCTGTAATTATAGAGCGGATGCCATTTTCCTCCAGCTCCGACTGAAACAATGCCTGTAGCAAACAATTAGACAGGGCCTCAGACGAACGCTGTGGTACCAATGGTTCAGCGGCGTGCAGTGTGCCAGTCCCGGGGGTCGGATTCGTGCCAGATCAGATCCAGGCTGACTCTCAGGAAAGCCACAGGAAATCGGGACGTCATCGTGACCAAAGTGGCAGAGGAGGTGGGGAGATGAGAAAGGTAGCTGAGAGAGAGAGAGAGGGGGGTGGGGGGGGGGCACTGAGGGGGTGGTGGCAGACGCTGAGGAACAATACCCCACGTAGGCCACAACAGGGTCAAGGGAGAGGGGCCGTGCCTGAAAAGCCCGTCCGGTCACAATCAACAGCGCCTGTGTCTCTGTAGACAAAACTAAAAACTCTACGAAAGCCTTTTCAACCACCGCTTTGTGTGTGGCTGCAGCCTCCATGCTGGTTGTTTCATGGACACGTCTTTAAACCCAAGCACAACAACTTTGAATGTATCTAACCGGGCCAAGAGATCAACACGATATATTTGACTAAAAGATTCCACCCACTCTCTCCCTCACTGATCAGAACTGATGGAACTGGTATTGGCAAGTAGCCATATCTTCTTGCGAGAACTGTCCTGATTGGTTCGTTTTTAACGGGCTTCCAAAGATTTTTGAGTGGCTGAGCACAGCGCCTGGGGCACTCATATAAAGGGGCATAGGTTCGATTCTCTCAGAGCATTTGATTTATTGATATCTGCCACGAGGTACGTAATAAAATAAAAGATCCAAACTTTTTAAATGAATCATACAAACTGCACCTTTGAACGATGTTGTATAACAATTACAGTTTTTCCTTTCTTATTGAAAGCAAAAGTGAACTTAACACCAGCAAAAGTGAACTCATCTTAATTGGCTCAAAACACACCCTTTCCAAAGTCAACAATATCTCACTCCTCATCGATGGCTCTACAGTCTTCCCCTCCCCTCTGGTACGAAATCTTGGCGTCTTATTGGACTCCACTCTGTCTCTCACCCCACATATCAATAACATGGTCAAAATATCCTTCTTCCATCTCAGAAACATAGCCAAGATCCGATCATCACTCTCCCAAAGCGCAGCCACCAAACTCATTCACTCTTTCATTTTCTCCCGTCTTGACTATTGCAATTCACTCCTAGTCGGCATCAGTGCAACCGCTCTCCATAAACTCCAACTTGTTCAGAACTCTGCAGCCCGTCTCCTGACCTCGACCAAATCCTCTGAGCACATAACCCCCATTCTCTCGGCCCTTCACTGGCTCCCAGTTAATCATTGTATTACTTATAAAATCCTTCTCCTCACCTTCAAAGCTTTACATAACCTGCCCCCCCCCCCCTACCTTTCGGATCTTCTACAGCTCTATCTTCCCACCCGGACACTCCGTTCGTCCTCTGAAATGAAATTGGTCACCCCACAAGCAAAACTAAAAAACTTTGGGGAGCGTGCCTTTTCTAGGGCAGCACCTAAACTCTGGAACTCTCTTCCTCCTTTCATTCGGGATTCAAACTCACTTCCTATCTTCAAAAGACATGTTAAAACCTACCTTTTCACCCTAGCCTACTCAAATTAACTCAAACGCCCCTTACCTCTACAACATTTCTGTCAAATTTTACTGTAGTTTGTATTGCTGTCTTATCTCGACCTGTTCTCCTGTTATCCGTTTGTCTTGTATTTCTGTTTTATTTGCCTGTTCTCTTGTTGTGAAGCGTCTTTGGGTGTAAGAAAAGCGCTATATAAATAAAATTAATTATTATTATTATTATTATTATTGGTCTTAGTTCAAAAAGTAAGCAATATATCCAAACTGCTGCACAGAAAAGATTGACATAGAACAGGTTACAGCAATACATTTGTTTGGCTGGTATCATCACAATAATACGATGATAATGATGTGCAATGAACAGTTTTAATAAACTCAAGTCTGGTTTCATGGTATAGGAAAAGAGGCTTTTCTATTTCACGTAATAGTTTCCCCTGACTCACCACTAACCATAAGCTTACAGCTAACACATCTACAGAGTACAAATTGTATTAGATTAAATACATTGTAAACACATCTTTATCTACTATAAAGCAAGTGA
Organism: Aplochiton taeniatus; assembly: GCA_017639675.1. Lineage (NCBI taxonomy): Eukaryota > Metazoa > Chordata > Actinopteri > Galaxiiformes > Galaxiidae > Aplochiton > Aplochiton taeniatus. The sequence continues at coordinate 48,553,778 of CM030172.1, forward strand.
AATGGTAGTCAATGGCATTATATGGTTTACTTTTTTGTTCAAAGTTCATGTTATATTCTTAGGTTCTTGTTTTTGTAAAGAGTAACGACCAATGTTGGACCGATGTAATGAGTTAAAAGTAAGATGCTTTGCCTGTAAATATAAAATAGTTACGGGGAATGGGCAATGTTCAAGTTAAGCAACGTTACCGAAAATTGTTAAAGATGCACAGCATAACCTCATTATTTTCCTTTTTTCATCTAGAAATCAAGCATCGTACAGATAACCCTCTTTTGCCCCATTAAGAACTGCAGCAATGCTCAATATTTTAGCAGAGAACTGGACGTTCTACCCCAGTTTATTACTTAGCTTCTCAATGCAAGGCACACAATAAAACCCAACTATGACCCAGCCAGCATGGATATCCATATTCACAAAGGATCAAATTCAGGGGTATGAGGAGAAAAACAACACGTAAACAAAACGAAAAAAAAACACACTTTATGATTTGGTATTGATTTCCTGCTGTGGTTTGGTGTTTGTTTACATTGTGAATGTATGCGTGTGGAAGTTGAGGCTTCTTGTCAACATCATTAGCCAGTCTTATTAAGGTCTCACATCCAACGTGAATTATACATCAAGCGACCAATCCAGGGCCTACGTTCAGAGCTGTCATGGGAGCGTTCCCGGTGATTCCCGGGTGGAGCGACGGGAACCGAACCCTTTAATCAGGAGGACAGAAGCGGGATCAGCACCCTAGGGTCTAAAGGGATGGAGGGAGGGAGAGAGACGGATAGGGAGGAGAGCACCAGTCCCACAGGTGCCTCGTACATGGAACATCCTGCATATGCAGAGCCGAAATATTGATCACAGATATAAAAAGAAAAAAACTGACAGAATGAGAGAGTGGGAGAAAGATGAAAGGAGGAAATTGATCCACACAAACAAAGGAGAGAAAATGCACGATTCACAATTGTTTTCCATTAGGAAGTTGGAGTGCCTCATAGGAGGCATATTATAATCATAGCTCGGGCGATAGAAGTCACTGGAAGGGGCCTTAGTTCAGGAAAAATAGCTTTAACAATCTATGGAATATAAGGCATTCCTGAATTTATTACGTGGTAGTCCTTGGGACAGCAACATTGTCCCAAAAAACAGTGTCTCTCCTATGTCCCTCTGTGTCGCCTCCGGCCCTCATTAGCATACAAATTGACGAGACATAATTGATGCTCGGAAGCAAAGTTTAGACAGCAAGGTCAGCCAAGAACCAGTAATTAAGCCTGTCCTAAAAGTGTGGCGGATCTGCTTATTAGCAACGCCAGCCAGGGCTTGCTCGCACGGAACTGGGAGGGAGCTGCAAATCCATCTCATTCCCGAAGAAGCCCGCAGGAAGTCGGCGCTGTGGCGTGTAAAACAATTACAGGCCTTTACACAGGGCAGGACACGTGGGGATGACAGCAGCACCAGCTGTACCCCGCGCACACGCTCTCTTCCTGATTAGTGGGGTCCCTCACACGCAGGAACTCTACTGTACCTCAGCTGGGCGTCTCTCCGCCTCTCTGCCGGTCTGTCTGTCTGTCTGTCTGTCTGACTGTTTGTCACTCTCTCTGCCTGGCTTTCTTGTCGGCTGGACTGTCTGTCTGGATCTTTGGGGGTCGGACTATCTGCCTGTTTCTCTGTCTTTCTGTCTCATTGTCTTTCTCTCTGCCTGTCTGTTTGTCTTCCTGTCGGTCTATATCTCTGACTGTATGTATGTATATCTGTCTGTCTGTCTGTCTGTCTGTCTGTCTGTCTGTCTGTCTGTCTGTCTGTCTGTCTGTCTGGTAATCTGCGGGTCCCGTCCCAGGTATTTGGTCCCCCAGCCCCGTGGATTAGTATAAGCAGCATATGAAAGTGGTACGGGTAGGCGGTAGCGGCTAAGATCAGCAGACCTTTGACCTTTAGAGAAACCAGAGTCGGACCCTCCGAGAGATGAAAAAGACCTAATAATCTCCTTCGTAAACCTCCACATCGAGAAAGAGAGAGAGAGAGAGCGAGAGAGGGAGAGCGAGAGAGCGAGAGAGAGAGAGAAAGAGAGAGAGAGAGAGAGAGAGAGAGAGAGAGAGAGAGCGAGAGAGAGAGAGAGCGTGAGTGAGTTAGAGAGGATGTAGATATTCCACCTAACCTTCCATTCTCCTTTTTGATCTTTTCTCGGCTCTGTTTCATTAGGCGTCAGTCGCAGCGAGCAGGAGAACGGGCCGAAGGACAAAACAGATGCTTTTAGCACAGCGGAGATGATTTATTCATTCTTTTAAGCTCCGGTGTGTCAGGAGGTCTAATGAGGAAGGGGGGCTGGATCCGCAAGAGGCATTCGCTTGAGTGGGCTATCACATTCTACTATCTATCTATCTATCTATCTATCTATCTATCTATCTATCTATCTATCTATCTATCTATCTATCTATCTATCTATCTATCTATCTATCTATCTATCTATCACATTCTACTATCTATCTATCTATCTATCTATCTATCTATCTATCTATCTATCTATCTATCTATCTATCTATCTATCTATCTATCTATCTATCTATCTATCCATCCATCCATCCATCCATCCATCCATCCATCCATCCATCCATCCCTCCATCCCTCCATCCATCCATCCATCCATCCATCCATCCACCCACCCACCCATCCACCCACCCACCCATCTATCTATCTTCCTCTGTCTCTATCTGTGTCTCTTTCTAGACTCTGTTTATGATGCTTTTGCATTAATGGAGATGGCTAGAATTTTTTTCCACGAACACAGTTGTTGGTCTTTCTGGCCTTCCTGGGTGTGTCCTGGTTAGGCCCTTCTGGTTCTAAGCCAGAGTGCCCCCCCCCCCCCCCCTGTCTCTGCATAGCTCACCTCCATGTCATCACACTCCCAAACCGGTGGAGACTCAGAGTAACTATCTGAAAGCACTTCAGGCTGTTTCTCTCTGACACAACACCAACCCCCTATTTGTATCTGTTTATTATTCATCACGCAAACCGACAAAATTATGCTTAGTTGTGCCTTTCTGCCGCTGCTGCAGAGTTAAGCAGCTCTTTGTTCCAAAATTAAAACACATGCCCCCAATTTTTTTCCTTCTTTTTTTCGTCTTGTTAAGGAATGATCCCCCCCCCCCCCCCCCGTTCAAAATGCGCTCCGTTTAAGTGCTCTCTGTCTCATCACGTGGCCCCCCACCCGCCCGCCATGGAACAAGAGGTGGCTGTTTGTTTTGGAGGCGGTGGAGTTGGGAGGAACATGTCCCGTCGGGTCCTCTGGGTGCTGGTGGAGTGCTGTTTCAGGACAAGGGGAACAGCAGAAACACATTAGGAGATCAGGGCTCTGCCAGCCTGACGCAGAGAAGCCCACAGTGGGCTTCTGAACCTGTGGAACACACACACACACACACACATACTGTACAGTACATGCTAACAGTACACCACAGTCCAGTCGGGCTTGCTAATGGTGCATTGTCATGGAAACCCCCAGAGTATCGTTTGACCCCTGATCCCTTGAGGAGGTCAGGGCCACCAGCGTTGGCATCGCTCCTTATATGGTCGTGACAGAATTTAGATTAGACGTCTGTGATCTCTCGGCCCCCAAAATGGTTATTTAAAGAATAGGAGAGGACGGGTCCATGCGGATCCTACTAATATCCCCCTGCTCTGTTCTTTCCCCATACTGAGAGCACGTCAAAGTAGCTGATAAAACATCTACCAGTGCTGTGCCACTTCCACGCGTTCTCCAAGCTCACGGCTGTGGAGTGTGCTTTGGTGCTGGTGTGTGTGTGTGTGTGTGTGTGTGTGTGTGTGTGTGTGCGCCCTTTAGATTAGCAGAGAAAACAGGCCAGGCCTACTGGCACAGACCACCATTCATATCAGCGAATATTTCATCTGACAGATAAAAGGGCGAGCAAACGTTTACCGAACTGCCCATCAGACCGCGAGCGCCGATTGCCCGTGCTCGGAGAACAGTAGTGTGTTCCATTTGTTCCGCCACTCAGTGAGTTTCTCTACCGTTGATTGAATCAAGTGGTTTGTCTGTTTTTACGGGCTCTCTGTCCCCTGCCTCTCCGCCACAGAGCGGGGCGACTTCCGCAGCAGATCGGTATCCGGGTCGACCCACAGCGCCTGAGCAATCAGGGCAGGCATCACGAAACACAATCAGGGGGGGGCCCTTCGAGTGGAGACAAGCGCTCTTTGATTCCTCCAGGAGAGCGCCGCTCCGCCGCACTGTTGTCACCGGATCCCTCGTTTTTCGGAGCACACACAATTACAGCCACCGGCACTCCAGCCCCGGCCCCTGCAACAAAACAAGGCCGCCCAAACCTAATCAGTTAGTATGTAAATAGAGCTCTCTCTGGCATTCAGAGAAGGGGGGGGGGGGGGGGGGGGGGGGGGGGGGGGGGGGGGGGGGGGGGGACAAACAAAGAGGAAGAGAAAAGGTAGCTTCATGGGAAGAGAACGAGGCGAATCAGCGTGAAGAAGGCGCCAGCTCCTATCTCCGCTCCCTCCAGCCAATCACGTCGCGCCACACGGCGGGTCCACTTGCGAGTGTATGAGATTTCTGCGACGGTGGGGGGGGGGTAACTCGGTTAGCGTGTGAAAGAGACAGAGTGGAAGAGGGCAGACAGCATCTGGGTGTAATTGCATGCGTGTGTGTGTGTGTCTGTGTGTTTGTGTGTGTGTGTGTGTGTGTGTGTGTGTGTGTGTGTGTGCATATAAAAGGGAGAGTGAGAGAGAGAGCGAGCGAGGGAGAGAGAGACGGAGAAATGGAGACACTCCGGCAACTTCAGCCTCCTGCGATAAAAAGGAGGCTCTCGCCGTTTGACGTTTGCCGCTCGTTTTCAGCTGTTAATGATTTTGCATAAATTTGAGTACTCGGTGAGTCACGGGCCGTCGTGATAGATATGCCCGGCGGCCAAAAGTTGGTAATTAATCACCACAGCTTTTTCTTCCAAACCCTCCAGAAAAGGAAACGGACATAGGTGAACAACCTGCTCCTGCCACAGCAGTGAAATACAGGCGGCGGAGAGATAAAGGCCTTCTAGTAGTGCGACTACTCTCTCTAGCTCTCTCTCTCACACACACTCGACCCCCTCCTCTACACACACACACACATCGACCCCCTCCTCTACACACACACACACACACATCGACCCCCTCCTCTACACACACACACACATCGACCCCCTCCTCTACACACACACACTGGACCCCCTCCTCTACACACACGCCCACATAACGGGTGTCGTCGTCCTCATCTAGCTAAATCCAGGAGCTCTAGTGCACACAGAACGGACACAGGGGAAATGCACATTTCCGCGGCCTCCGGTGTGGAGCCGGATGGGCCCAAGACACGGCGTGCCGTCTCTGCGTCTCCCCTCTCGCCCTCCGTGTTGGCGATGCCCGGCGGCGGTGGCGCTCCGCTCTCCCCAGTGGTCGACCGTGGGCCGATCCAAAGTGTGGCTGCGTGAGCCGGGGGTGGATCCCTCCCCCCCCCCCCCCGACTCCCGCCTCCCTGACAGGCAGGGGATTAGGATGAAGGATGTTCCTCATTTGTTAAGTGCTGATACTAATCACAGTCATCCGCGTTGTGAAGTGACACTCCGTCTTGCGGCCGACCTGACTACTGTCGCCCAAGATCAACAGTGACGGAAATGAAGCCGGAACCAGGAAAAGACAGGGACAATAATGACACACTTTCGCCGGGTCAGTCGTTCACGTGTGTGCAATTTTAGGAGGGAAGGAGCGTGCACCTACACACACACACAGGCGCGCACACACACACACACACACACGCCATGTCATTTTACAAAATGCCACACATACAGTGGGGCCAAAAAGTATTTAGTCAGCCACTGATTGTGCAAGTTCTCCTACTTAGAAAGATGAGAGAGGTCTGTAATTTTCATCATAGGTACACTTCAACTATGAGAGACAAAAATGAGACCAAAGATCCAGGAAATCACATTGTAGGATTTTTAAAGAATTTATTTGTAAATGATGGTGGAAAATAAGTATTTGGTCACCCACAAACAAGCAAGATTTCTGCCTCTCACAGACCTGTAACTTCTTCTTTAAGAAGCTCTTCTGTCCTCCACTCGTTACCTGTATTAATGGAACCTGTTTGACCTCGTCATCTGTATAAAAGACACCTGTCCACAGCCTCAAACAGTCAGACTCCAAACTCAACCATGGCCAAGACCAAAGAGCTGTCGAAGGACACCAGGAAGAAAATTGTAGACCTGCACCAGGCTGGGAAGAGTGAATCTGCAATAGGCAAGCAGGTTGGTGTGAATAGATCAACTGTGGGAGCAATTGTAAGAAAATGGAAGACATACAAGACCATTGATAATCTCCCTCGATCTGGGGCCCCACGCAAGATCTCATCCCGTGGGGTCAAAATGATCATGAGAACGGTGAGCAAAAATCCCAGAACTACACGGAGGGACCTGATGAATGACCTGCAGAGAGCTGGGACCAAAGTAACAAAGGCTACCATCAGTAACACACTACGCCGAGAGGGATTCAAATCCTGCAGTGCCAGGCGTGTCCCCCTGCTTAAGCCAGTACATGTCCAGGCCCGTCTGAAGTTTGCCAGAGAGCATATGGATGATCCAGAAGAGGATTGGGAGAATATCATGTGGTCAGATGAAACCAAAATAGAACTTTTTGGTAAAAACTCAACTCGTCGTGTTTGGAGGAAGAAGAATGCTGAGTTGCATCCCAAGAACACCATACCTACTGTGAAGCATGGGGGTGGAAACATCATGCTTTGGGGCTGTTTTACTGCGAAGGGGACAGGACGACTGATCCGTGTTAAGGGAACAATGAACGGGGCCATGTATCGTGAGATTTTAAGCCAAAACCTCCTTCCATCAGTGAGAGCATTGAAGATGGAACATGGCTGGGTCTTCCAGCATGACAATGATCCCAAACACACCGCTCGGGCAACAAAGGAGTGGCTCCGTAAAAAGCATTTCAAGGTCCTGGAGTGGCCTAGCCAGTTTCCAGACCTCAACCCCATAGAACATTTGTGGAGGGAGTTGAAAGTCCGTGTTGCCCAGCGACAGCCCCAAAACATGACTGCTCTAGAGGAGATCTGCATGGAGGAATGGGCCAAAATACCAGCTACAGTGTGTGCAAACCTGGTGAAGACTTACAGGAAACGTTTGACCTCTGTCATTGCCAGCAAAGGTTATGTTACAAAGTATTGAGTTGAACTTTTGTTATTGACCAAGTACTTATTTTCCACCATCATTTACAAATAAATTCTTTAAAAATCCTACACTTCCTGGATTTTTTTCTCATTTTTGTCTCTCATAGTTGAAGTGTACCTATGATGAAAATTACAGACCTCTCTCATCTTTCTAAGCAGGAGAACTTGCACAATCAGTGGCTGACTAAATACTTTTTGGCCCCACTGTATATACATTACATTACTAATTCCCAACAGGTCTGAATACAATGACCACAGTGTTTTCGTCATGAGCACGAGACACACCCCATCGTCACTTGTTTCATACTAACTCATCAACATAATCCAATGAACCAAATCGGCAGACACAATGGCCGCGGCGAACGTTGCCTCTCTGGCAAGGCCCTGCGGGTGGGTGCGCTCTGCGTAACGCGAGGCCTGGTGGAACCGGAACGCGGCGAGGGACGGAGGCGGCGTCAGAAATAGCGGCGTGCTATCTGACACATTAAGAAGGCTGGGGCGGGATGCTGCATCGGCGGCTGACCCCGGAAGCAGCTCCTTCGTGAATGAAAGTCCCGGTCCTCCCACAGGCAGCGCCCACACAAGCACCCCCTTCACAGCGGCTTATATAACACCACACCACAGCAGATAGAGAGAGGGAGGGAGGGAGGGAGGGAGGGAGGGAGGGAGGGAGGGAGGGAGGGAGGGAGGGATGGAGGGGAAAAGTAGACAGTAGAGAGATGGAGAGTTTAGAGGACGAGAGGGTGGACGGCGGAAGGGAGAGAAAAGCGAGAGAAGGGAGAGAGAGAGAGAAGGGAGAGAAAAGCGAGAGAAGGGAGAGGGAGAGAGAGAAGGGAGAGAGAGAGAGAGAGACAGAGGGCCCGGCTCTGTTGAGATATTTGGAGGAATTACGAAGGCGAAAGATGACTCGCTCACACCTAAATAGCAGCATGACGTCCTCTTGTCGAGAGCTTCAGTCAGGGGAATTTACTTTGAACGAAAGAGAGAAAGAGAGAGGGGGGGTGGGGAGAGAGAGAGAGAGAGAGAGAGAGAGAGAGAGAGAGAGAGAGAGAGAGAGAGAGAGAGAGAGAGAGAGAGAGAGAGAGAGAGAGAGAGAGAGTTATTGGACAAGAAAACACTAACAAACTCCGATGTGAAAAGTAGAACACATGGGCAAGAGTTTTTCAGTCCCTCTTTTAAAGTGAGTGCCAGATGTAACCTATTCAAACACACACACACACACACCACACACACACACACACACTGGAAAAAAATTGCAAACTTATCGGTTTCAATAACAGTCTAAGTTCCAAACGCAAATATGACGTACACCAAGGTTGATCAGAATGTCATATGGCAAATATTTGTACAACCCCGCCAAAAAAAGGACAAAAATAGTGGCTATACTTGAGGGCCCGTAGCCCTGTTTCTTTTACAGCTTTTTCTGTACATTCTAGGTCAGTAAATACGACTGTGCCCCCTAGCTAGTGAACCCGTTAACCTGACGTGGAAGCACGGAGGCACACGGCTACGCGAACATCAGGGCACGATGCGACGAGAAGGTTGGCAGATCCGCAAGCGCAGGAGCATCCTCCAGCCTTTAGGGGCGTCACTCTCCTCCTCCAGACGACGTCGCAGAGCCCTTTTGAAAAATGGACTGTAGGCTGTTACGTAATGGGCTGTTTTGCTGCCAAAACACAAATAGTGGTCAAATGGTCATAGCTACGTTTAGTATGAGTATTATTACTGGACATTTTGACACTGAAGTTTCAAATTGATCTGTTTGTTAAATAAAGGTTACCAGCCAAAAAAGGCTATTTACCGGCTAACGGAATGCCAAATTCAAATACGGATGCGTACTCGCTCTCTCTCTTTATCACACACACCGACACACACCGACACACACACACACACACACACACACACACACACACACACACACACACACACACGCACGCGCACACACACACACACACACACACACACACACACACACACACACACACACACACACACATACCAATATGGTGACAGTCCCACGGCGAGTGGTTGTAGGGGTGTTGGATTTGGGCTGAGTGCCAGGCAGCCCACCGTCGGAGGAGATAAACCTTTCTGCTGCTGGTCTCCACTTATGGATCAAACAGCCCTAATGATACCCACTGGAGAGAGAGAGAGAGAGAGAGAGAGAGAGAGAGAGAGAGAGAGAGAGAGAGAGAGAGAGAGAGAGAGGGAGTGAGGGCGAAAGATAGAAGGGCAAAAGGGTGAGATAGGGGAGAGAGAGCCAAAAACAAAAGAGTGTGTGAATAACACACACACACGCACACACACACACTAAAGACTGAAAATGATATACAGACAGAAGCAGGGTGAGAACTCATTTGACAGTACGTAGTGCCAAAAAAA
>CM030172.1:48570875-48665875 GCA_017639675.1 Aplochiton taeniatus
CCCTCCTTGGCACCGATTTCTCAAATAACCAGGTCAGAAATGATGGCCTTTGAAATGCCACTCTGCTGGCATATTAGAACATTTCCTTGTCACCTGGTGAGACGAGGAATGACATGTGTGTGTGTTTCCTAAGACTCCGCAGGCAGGGCCATGGATCACGAGAGCTATGGGCTGGTTGCACTACACACACACACAACCCCACACACACACACACGCACACACACACACACCCACACACACACACGCACGCACGCACGACCAGACACCCTCAGAGAGGAACAGAAGGGCTGAGACGGAGACCCTTTTAATCAGCCAACCTCCTTCCAGGCTCCACACTGCAGGCTGGAGAGGAGCGGGCTGTGGTGGGGCGCGCACAGGCAGTTCCACTTGACCGATTTGAAGAGTGGTTCTCCTTCACTCTTCCGCTAAGCATGTAACGGTGAAACGCGCCTCCTACCTTTCACATCTGTGTGAGCGGGTGGGCTCGCTGAAGCACGGGGGAAGTTTGAGAGACACCCATCTGCAGTGCCACTGCTGAGCAGCGGAGTGGGACCACGGTGACAAACGCGCTGTCATACCGTCTCTCTCACACACACGCACACAGACACACACAAACACACACACACACACACACACACAAGCACACACACATACACACACACAAACACACACACACACACACACACACACACACACACACACACACACACACACACACACACACACACACACACACACACAGACACACAGACACACTGCAAACTCGGTTCGATGTACTCCTACGACTAGCGACTTTCAGACATCATACGTGCGTTTGGCTGGGAAAGTCACGGTCGTTGTTGTGAAAGGCCGCCACAACAGGCGTAAACGTGGGACGATGTTTTTTTTCGCGCAGCGTGCGCTGTGTTTGGCACTGTGACCGCTCATGAGGGACTCCAGAAGACTTCAGTCGATGGAAAAGTCAACTTAGCTATACCCCTCTCCGCCCCTCCAGCTAAATTAACACAGTGCTGCTTGACAGGGAGGGGGGGCCGGTGCGTGGGTGTTCCCCCCCCCCCCCCCCCCCTTAGCATCACCACCACTCTCAGCTCCTTCTCACTCTCCCTTTTATTCTCGATGATGGAAACGAGGCCCTAGTTGCCTAGATTCCATAGGAAGTTAATCCCTCCTCTAGGCAGCCCACCGACATCTTCAGACACTTTCAATAGAAAGCATCTGTGCAGCCGGGGCGCCTCTCTCTCTGTCTCTGTCTCTGTCTCTGTCTCTGTCTCTGTCTCTGTCTCTGTCTCTGTCTCTGTCTCTGTCTCTCTCTCTCTCTCTCTCTCTCTCTCTCTCTCTCTCTCTCTCTCTCTCTCTCTCTCTCTGTCTCTGTCTCTGTCTCTCTCTCTCTCTCTCTCTCGCTCTCTCTCTCTCTCTCTCTCTCTCTCTCTCTCTCTCTCTGTCTCTGTCTCTGTCTCTCTCTCTCTCTCTCTCCCTCTCTCTTCCTCCCTGGCTCTCGCTGCTGTCCGGCGTTCCCGGGCGACATGCGGCCGGGGGCCAGCAGCAGGTGACCCCCGCAGATGGCACTTTTGACACTCAGCTGTGCTCTCAGGTGCCGCGCTGTACATATCTGCATATTTAGTGTCACATTATACGCTGCGTAAACACAGGATGTTGCTACTCAAGGTAGCGCCCGTGCCAACAGACAACGAGCGGGGAACACAGAGAGGGGAGGAGAAGAAGAGGGGAAAAAAACACTGGGAGCGCGGACAACTTTCGGAATAACTTGGAACATCTCTCCCTCCCTGTTCACTTTTCAAGGGTAAGCCACGGCCGTGCCGGAGGAGAGCCGGAAGTCTTGCCGTTTCCGGGGGACTTGTTTATGGATTTGTTATCTTGGGGGTGGGGGTGGGGGCCGTTGAGATGTTATCCAGCCTGCGCCCTGTCTTACTCGGGCATGGTGTAATTTCTCATTAGCAGAATCGACGCTGTGCTCAGCAGACCACGGCATGGCCGCGCCACAGCCCAGGAGAGGGTTGACCTGGCAGGGACGGAATGGGGGGGGGTTAGAGGGAGCCTGGGTGGCTGGGAGGCTAAGGTCAGACATGGAGGGAACCGGGCGGAGCCGCGGGGAGTGTGTCTGGTTATCACGGCGCTTTGATCGGCACGCAGAGCCCGGGCCCGAGCCGGCCGGCCCGGCTTCGTTTTTTTTGGGGGGGGAGCGGGGGGGCATTGTCTCGCCGGAACAAGCTATCTGCGGCGTGTTTGATAGTGTGCTGTTGGAGCCGTGACTGCCCCCCCCCCCCCCCCCCCCAGCTGTACAACGTGCCTGGTAGAATGTTCCCATAGAATAGGAGGAGGAACATCCTTCACATCGGTTGTGAAGCGTGCGTCGAATAGACAATACCGCATCGCACTGTTGCAGCGTGAGTGAGAGGCTAGCTGGGTGCCTGGCCACTTATCATTGCTGATGGTGCCTAGATAAAACACCTAATTGATTTTAGGAATGTAAAAAAAAAAGGCCCTATCTGTTGATACATTAGCGGTGATAGGCCTAGAGCATAGTGAGTGGCGAGATGGACAGAAGGTGGCCGCCGCGACTTCATTTTTCCACGAAGATACTTCTTTGACGGCTCTGCAAAATCGCTTCCATTACCGCACCCCAGCCTTCGGCAGCCACGCAGGCCGCAGAGCAACCAGGGGGGCGGGGGGGGGGGGGGGGGGGGGGGGGGGGGCTGTGACAGCATGGCGTTTAAAGAGAGTAAGTGTCCCGTTTCCTCTATTCACTCGGCGGCTTCGGAGGCCGCCAGAGACCGATAAGCCGATCCTCTCTAAGGGGCCGCTCTCCGCCGTCTTCTCCTGGCGCTGCGTCTGCTCTCGTCCCCCCCCCCCCCTCCCCCGGGGCTCTTCAGGGAGGTTTCGGCATAGAGGAGGATTGGTGAGGCCGGGCTGTTGGGAAAAAACACGTCTCTCACCGAGTCGTCCCCCCCCGCCCCCTCCTTTCGGAAGCTTGGCCGACAGTCACCTCCAACTCCGCGCGCATCATCATCAAATCTCTGGAGGGTGCTGCTCACTGAGACGGATCGAAACAAATGAAGAAAGAAATGTCGTGCTGATCGCCAGGTTCTCATCCAGAACTACAGTGGGAGTGATAATGAAAACAGTGGTGTTTGATAGGAGGAGGATTACGTCACCTTTGCTCATGCGGCACCGTTGCCGTGGCGTTATTGAATAAACAGGGCTCTCACTTGCTGTGGACGTTCTATGTCATAGACTCAAGCGGCCTTAGATAAGTCAAGTCATTTGAGTCCACAGCTTGGCAGGGCTGGGTCTGTTTTTCATTGGAAATTCTCTAACCACAGGCAAGGACTAATGTTTGAGCCTCGGTTGTGACCGGCTGGCAGCACAGAGTGAAACATGGCGCAGGAATATTTACGCGCCTCTTATCTTGGTATGGTCCGGCCACGACAGCGGACGTGAACACAAAAAAACTGCCAACCCCCTTCTATCTACAGGAGGCGAAAAAGCAGAGGCTGAGATGCCGCGGTCAGCCCGCCCCCCACCGAACAGAGGACGCTGTCCGAAAGCTGCCGCCGGCCCAGAGCACGCAGAGCGGAACACAGTCGCCTGCTGAAACGGACGGTGCCACCCCCCCCCACCCCCCCCACCCCCCCCACCCCCACCCCCCCGATTCCCGAGAGCCTTCACGCTCGGGAGCGGAGGAGCTGGGCTAGGGGACCCTTCGGAGCGGGCCGGGTTTTGGACCGGAGCAACGCACGTTGCACGTGCCGCCCCCGTCATCTTGATTCATGGATTTGTGCCTGCCGTCGCTTAAGCTTTACGGCCTGTATTGGCAGAGTAGTCTTTCACAAGTCCTGCCCCCCGTTTTAGGGCCCACCTTCCTTCCTTCCTTCCTTCCGTCTCTCCTTCCGTCTCTCCCTCCGTCCTGCTCCATCAATCTGCCGGCGATAGCCTGGAATCAGGTCTGTGCTATCCCTGCCCTCTTTCTGTTTCCCCCCTCTCCCCCTATTTCTCTATCGCTCCCTCTCTCTCTCTCTCTCTCTCTATCTCTCCCTGTCTCTCTCTTTCTCTTTCTCTCTACCTCTCCCTCTCTCTCTCTTTCTCTCTCTCTCCCTCCCTCTCTTGATCTATATCTGTCTATATTTATATACAGTATAAGTCTTAAACCAGGTCCCCTCCATTTTTCGATGTCTTGTCCTCCATCCTGACGGCGGTGTGTTTCCCACTCAGCATATTAGCCACAAGTCTTTGTCCTGCTTCCCCTACCCTGTTGGTCGTAGTTCTGCATCTCCACTCCTCTTGGCCTGTGGTCACAGTGCGTTGTACAGAAGCTTGCCTCTGGGTTTTTTTCTCTACTAAAGAGCAGCGTGGCTCACTAGCTGTGTGTGTGTGTCTGTGTGTGTCTGTTTGTGTGTGTGTGTGTGTGTGTGTGTGTGTTTGTGTGTGTGTGTGTGCAGCTCAGCGAGCGTGTGCCTCGTGCTCCAAAGCCTCATTCAGATCCGAGCAGCGTCCTGACTTTAACAGCTGTGTAAATCTGAGCTGCACTTTTATGGGCCGCTGGCTCCCCGGTGCCCCTGAAGCACTTAGCTCTGGCGGGACGGCCCGGCCCGGCCCGGCCCCCCTGCCACCGGGCCGCAGACAGCCGTGCCCGGGCCGGCACCAAACCACACAAATAATCACGCTTTAATCGGCCGTTGGCCGCAGACAGTCCCGGCCGCGCAACGGCCAATCCTTTGCCGCCCCCCCCCCCCCCCCCCCCCCCCCCCCCCCCCCCCCCCCCGCGCGTTTTGCGTTAGCGGGGCAAACGACCTCCGTGGAGGGGAGCCACGGCGCGAGGACTGGCCGACATAATTGAAAGGATTACATTTATTGTCATATTTATAGGGCCGCCGTTCAGTGGGGCAGTGGGATGCTAACACGCCTGGCACGCACCATTCATTTGGACAATATTAAACCCGGGAGAGTAGATTAGAGCCGCTCGGCTATGTGGGCACAGCGCAGTGGCCTGGATTTCACTGGACTGTCCCTGTTCTCAGAGGACGAGATCAAGCTCGCGGCAAGGTGCACTTAGAGCGACCGCCGGAGGCCCAGGTAATGATCTGACCGCCGCTCGCCGCGGCAGCGACGGCGTCTCAGGAGCTGCAAGAGAGTTGCCATGGATGCACAAGTCTGTGAGTGAGTTACCGTGGTGAGATTACCGACTGGCTGGAAGTAATTCCCCCTGTATTTCGACAGCCGGTGTGGGGGGGTTGGCAGGGTGGGACTAGCCACTTCAACAACCCATAATTGATTCCAGGACATACAAATCCTGAATCCTCAGTCCGGTCTCATTGAAGGACATCTCGCTCCCTCCCGCTCTGCTTCAGAGAACAACTGTTTGACAAGTGTGTGTTTGAAGGGATTAAAAAAAAAAATAAGTATGACTGTCGCTAACAATACTGTGTCTAGCATCAGAACCAAGGGCCAGAGCTTCAACCCACCAAAGCCTCAGTAAGTGCTTTAGTGAAAGTCAGATTACATTTGTGTTTTCTCTGGGATTTGGCTCGGTTTGTTAAGCAGCAGACCCCAGATCAAAAGCCAGGGGGGAGAAGTCTACTGGGGGGGGGGGGGTGGAATCGAGTGACAGGCCTGAGTGCAGGGTAGCTACAGATTAGTGACACAGACTATAATGGAACATATTCTGGTCCATAATGACACACACGCACACACACACACACACACACACTCTCTCACACACTAGCTCACACACACCCATGATCAGATGAAGATAATACTAATGGGTTCTCAGAGCACAGACAGTAGTCTGTGTGTGTATGTGTGCGGGGGGTGTGTGTGTGGGGGTGGGGGTTGTGTGTGGGTGTGGGTGGGGGGTTGTGTGGGTGGGGGGTTGTGTGTGTGTGTGTGTGTGTGTGTGTGTGTGTGTGTGTGTGTGTGTGGGTGTGGAGGGGGGTAGAGAAAAGGAACAAATGAGAGGAGAAACAAAAAAAAAGCTGATTGCCAGTTGTTCTGGGCTGAGCATTGGTTTGCTTTTTCGGCCGTTGGAAATGTAAGTAGGTTTTGGTGCTGGAGGAGGAGCTTCGATGCTGAACATATTGTGGTCATATTAAGTCCGAATAAATATGTGTTTTCTTGGTTTTCACCCAGAAAATGAATAACCTCCGGTATTTACATTGAATAGACTCTCCGCTGCCTCCGAGTATGCTGCTATTGGAAGGAAAAGTGTGGGGAGAAAATCTCAAAGCATGCCGCACTGTCTCTCCATCTGTGAGAGTGTTGTCCGTGGCTAACAAGCTGAGCAGGTAGGAAACTCATCAGTCATGCAGGTCCAGGGAGAAGTTTGAAATGCTGAGCGCACCGCGCGTCATGGGGAGGTAAAACCTAATGTACTGAACGTGAACCGATCGTTCTGTGACCAGACAGAAAGTCAATTTTTACAGTCACTAATCAGAGCAGGCAGGGAAGGGCTTCGCGGAGTGGTGGGGCCCTGTATGTCCCCATAAACTCCCCCAGAAAGGAGGCTGTCCTCTGGGCTCGCCGGCCTGATCGATGACCCCCCCCCCACCCCCCCAGCCCCGTGCCCTTGGTAACAGTGCCATAACTTGTCTTATGATCACATATTGAGTCCATAACTCCAAGCCTGTGTCACACAAGGGGCTCATGTTCCATATATTACCGACCAGTTAAACACACAAACATACACACACAATTGCACACGCACGCACACACACAGGGTCGCTCGCAAGAGCACATACACAAACCCAAACTTTACATTTGTTGCCATGGTAATCCTTACGTAAAGAACAATTTCTCATTCTTTCCCATTCTCATTCCAAACATCATGATTCATTATTCATGATTGCTATCCTAAAGATGCCACTGACTATTAGGACGGGAAATTGCTTGGCTCGATAGAAATAATACCCTATTTACATGTCTAAGAACAACACCATTAGGAATGTGCAAGTTTGCTTCAGCGCAGTTTAACTAAATTAAAGGGGCATGCCTTTCATACAATACTGAATTTGGAAAAAAAACATGAATAATGACCAGAGGTTTACTCTGATGATGATCAATATGCCGTGGCCTGTATCCACTTGTTCTTTAATAACTTCACGTTCGTCTCGGGTCTGTGTTTCCTCTGTGCGTGTGCACATTGCCCCACAAACAGTTGATAGACCTTCAGCACTGGGACATGCGGAGTGAAGGTGTGCCCCTCCCCCCAACACACACACACACCCCCGCCCCACCACCACCACCCCCCAAAGGCAGGCACTCAATCCTGCCTCGTTTTCCACTGAAACGTTGGATGAGAGCGGAGGCTGGGGACGTCAGGCAGGCGATAAATACCCCCAGCCATGACTTGACCCGTCACTGCTAACCTTCACCTCCGACCTTTCCGGGGCCCTTCGATGGGGCCAACCACTTCATAAAATCACAGAAGATGTACAGTACATAATTTCTGACCCCTTATAAAAAAAAAAAGTGTGTTGTCAAGTAAACGGCAAAAAAAAAAAGATACAGAGCAAAGCATAGAACAAAGGTGTCCCACTAATGTCACAGGAGGAGAGTATTAATATGGGATAATGCACTGTGAATAATATGGAGCATTTAAATTGGCCTTAATATTTTGACTTTACAAGATCTTCCGTAATAGAAATTATGGCCAGCAATTTGCCCTTGAATGAATTTATTGGTCGTATACTTATATTTGTCATGATTTGATTGTAATTTTTTTTTACTTTATGAACATATTTATTTAAATGATGCAACAGTGTTATGATGTGGAATGTCAATGAGACGTGCCTAAGCCTACACTGCTTGTCCCCTGCTTGGTGATTATTTAATCCTGGAAACAGGGCAGTTCAACATCTGTTCATGTATTAGCATCTTTCAAAAAGGTGTTATTCCACACCATACTCCCTTTAATGTTCCCTTCTCTCTCTCTCTCGATTTATTTACAGCTATCTTTCTTTCTCTCGCCTTCCTTTCGACAAATCATGTCCCAGGGCTATGTGGCTAACTGCGTATTTTTTAGAACACAAGTGTTTTAAAAACAACAGCTGTTCAAGTGCCGGACAAAAAAAAGGGAGGCAAAGCCGTTATTCGCCCGTGCCAGACCAGAAGGCAGGGAAGGCAAAATGAACATTCAGGAGTCTGACAGCAAACCATTGATCTTGTACTATCCCTCTAGGTTCCCGACAAGACTGGGAGGTGAGGTGAAGGATATGGAGAAGGAGCCCAGAGACACTGAGAGGAACGGAAGCTAAGATTATGCACTTACACTTAAAGAGAAAGGCCCTAATCTTAAAAGCCACGGCAGTTTATTCCCTCAATCAAAATGATGGGACAAGTCCATCTCAGTCTTCAACAGGACGGCTTTACGAGGACGGGACGGAAGTTAAAAAAAAAAAATCGTCCACGTTAACCAGTTATCATTTGTCTGAAAAAACGAAGGAAAAAAACCCTGATCTAGATGGAAACGAATTTCAACTAGTGAGCGAATCCTTTCTTTTTTTAGGTTATATCTGGTATTCAGCTCGGTAAACTACAAATACTTGGTTTTCAATTCTAGCAAGTCATTAACAAAATTGCAATTAGATCTTTGAAATAGCAGGCGCCTCTAACCCATAATAAGCACTGAGTGGCTGGTTACTCCACACCTCTTAACCTGGCAACACACTGGAATCGATGAATTACTTTCGGATTACCAGGAAGGGAGTTTTCACTATAAATATGCTTTCTACAAACAGCCCACGCATCCTTTCGAAAATCTAAAAGATAAAAAAAAAAAAAATACATAAACATTCACCTACGCACACTTCTTGTTGCTAAGAAACTTCCTCGACACCTGTTTAATATCGGCAATTGCTAAGCAACTGTCAACATTGCCCCTGTATGGATCTAATAGAAACGGGAGACGGTTGAGCTAGAAATGTGCTTAGGATTAGTACCAAGCAGGTTGTTACTGTTTAATAAAATGAACCACAAAAAACCAGAGGACTAAGAGGCTGGGATGGTAGAAAACTACAAGACTTCATTCAAAAGTGTTCTTTTTAAAGAGTGTTGTGATGGCACAGGTCCGGTCGCGTCCACTGACGCCTCTCTCTCGCCTGGTTCCATTCTCCCTCTGGTTTTGGCGGTGCTCCCATCCAGCCTCTCCCTGTCTCCGTGAAGAGCCGTGTAGGAACTCAAGAGTACAGAGTTAGAACACTCCGCTACAATGCCCGAGCCCTGTACAGTAGCCCAAATGTAAAGCACCTGGAAGAAAAAAAACAACACTCTGTTCTGTTCCGTTTATTCTTCAGCCCCGCTGTTACCTTCTCCGATAACTGCGCAGAAATAATCGCCGCGTCGCAGGCCGCCGATGTCGAGAACAAGCTAGTAAAGTTGAAGCGAAAGTACGCAGCTTGAAAACACAGTCTGATGACGCGCCACACACCGATGTAAAGTGTTGTAAAGTGTTGACCTGCCATGGATGACTTCTCTCGGGTCTGATGACAATCACCAAGAGCACACCGCAGGCCTTTTGTGGTGCTGGCAAAGACGCACACTGTGCACATCCATAGCGGATCAAACGGAGACCTTGCCCAGGCCATTACAAGGCTGCGTGTGTCATTGCAGCTCCGACATTGTGACACTGCATTTCTATGCGTCGAGGCTCGCCAAAGGCTCCACTTCCTCGCAGCAGCTCCCGTCTAGATCACGCCCGGCTCAATGGGTCCGAGCAGGAAACACAAGGCGAGGGAGGCACCGCTCATTAGGGTGCTTGACCTTGCTGAATTAAAGGAGCAGGACAGGCGTACACTCTCGGCTTGTTTCCCGCTCTCCTACCCGGTCTTTGTCTGTGCTCCTCGGTAACCGTGGCGATTCGCGACAGCTGCTGGCATCTGAGCTAATGCTAGCGTTTACAGCTAACGTCAGCGGTTCAGCTGTTGAGGACTGATTGAAGTCGCCCATTGCCCGGGTGGGCAAACAGGTGTCGCACTCGAGGCCAGCTGTTCGCCGTTTGCCGAGAAGATGTTTGCCCTTTTTTTGGGGGGGGGGTTCAGCACCCCATCCATCAAACTACCTGCTGTCCTGCCCCCAACCTCATAGCTTTGTATCCTTCAAATAAGATTGGGTGACAGAGACTTCACCTAAACTAAAACATATACTTAAAAAAACATAATACCAATCATAGATTGGCTGTGTTTACAGTCTAAAGTGTGCCTGCGCGGACGCATTTGTGCATGCGTCCTCAAGCGCGCGTGCAATATGTGATGTTTAGAGCCAAGGTTCTTTGGAAAATATTTTCCTACGAGGGACACACTCTCACATTCAAGTTAAGTGGGTGTACTTGTCTTGGCTAACGCAAGTGTTCCCTGGCCGTGACAGACATGAAAGGATGAAAGGGGCCGAGCATAAAACAAAGATGACTAACGTTGAGTGTTCTAGTGCAGAGGCAGTCGCCCTCTGTCACCGCCGGCAGAATGTGTCTGAGGGTATGGCGGTGTCGCGGGGGGGGGGGCACTTCTCCTGACTCGCCCCGTCGCGGAGCCGCGGTCCAGACCGGTTCTGACACCGCCCAGCTCACCCATCAGTGTCCCTCTGCTCGTTCTCACGTGACGGCCACGAGCCCTCGGCCCCATAAACGTGTCTCTTCCTCTCCGACGCTACGCGCTTCACCTCCACTCCGAGGCGTGCTGGCAGATTGAAAACAGGGGGAGCGGGGGATAAAGAGAGGGAGGAGGAGGACAAATAGATAAAGGGGGGGACAAATACAGAGAGCATTCACACCCACGGCCCCGTGCTGCATCCCGGGGTACCCAGGGGCCTCCTCCGCGCGGGGCGCTCCGGAGTTCATCTCTGTCACTCTGACAGGCTAAGCTCCCCGTGCCGGCCCGACCCATCTTAACATACATCAGCTGGGATTAAGAGGGGAGGCCTGCTGGGGGCTTCAACGGAGACCACAGAAGCGTCGTCGTGGCAACGGAGACGTGGGCGGATGAAGGGCGAGCGGAGACGCAGAGGCCTTCCCGGCGGAGGTGAGAGCGCGCGGACCTGAATAGCAACACGGAAAACGGCGTCTCTGGTGCTCGACGGGAAACCCTGAGCCGACGTTCACCTGAGCGACGGAGCACCTCAGAGGGGCCCCTTGATCAGGCTGCCATCAAGGGTGACTGGCAGCAGAACAGCGCTCCCTGTCAGAGCTTAGAGTTGTGTGCTGTCGCCGTTGCAGTATGTCAAGTGTCTATCACGCAGACCGTAGCGCAGAGTGCACCTTGAATGCGTCACTCCACAAGGTGTTCTTTTTTTGGGGGGGGGGGGGGCAACAGTGAAAGGTTTTTTTCAAATAAAGCCCTGAGCGTTGGTCTCATCATGTGTGTAGAGAGATGTAGAAAAATGTATATGCAGTGTTATGAGTATTTACCGTTTGTGATCATGGTGATGAAAAACCTGGTTACAACCGCATTTTCTCTCTCACGATCTCAGGCCAGTTGCCGTCCAAGCTGTTCAGCAGTAGCCAATGGCTGTGGCTGAAAATGAAAGATCCCAGCAAGGTTTTCTAATTATATAATATAATATGAACTGAGGGTAAGTTTCCTGCTGCGCCGGCTGTTGTCAAGAACAGAGCAGGAAAAGCACAAAGTAGTCCGATACAGTAATCTCATCTATTATTCACATACAATTTATGTCCTCAATGGAATTGAGAAAATGTCAAAGAGCTCTTGTCCTAGCAGGCTCTTCTGTACTATTCAAAATCAAGAAAGAAAAAACTTAAGGCATCCCAGTTTTGAGAGTTTTGTTTTTAGGATCATGTTGATAGGGTATTGTAAGGTTGTTCTTTCCTGTTGCTCTCAGAAACAATATTCTGAAGGGGAACAACGTGTATGTAGCATGTCCGGCTGCTACTTCCGACTCTTAACGAAACAATTGTTACATCGTTAATTAAAAATGTCTTTCATTTGAAGAACCATGGCTGACCTATTTCCTCACGATAAAGATGGTTGCCATACTGTAACAATTTAATCAACAGGTGCTTTGGACTCACTGAGATATAAAACAAAGCCACACATTCGATGTGGTAGCGAACCAGTAGCATGGCTCAAGAGATGTTTTACCCAATTAATTGGCTCATTATTTGGTGGTGCACAGTAATTAGTCTCAAGCATCCCCAAGTGTATAATGTCACTCGCCATCTCCTGCGAGACTGTTGTTAATTAAAATTAAATAAAATTAAAAAACTCCGAAAATCAAACGGTGTGTTTATTAGACACTGCGGTGGATGGCAGCGTGGACAAATTGAGGTGTAATTATAGCACTCGGTTGAAAGGGCCCTCTCATCACCACGGTTACGTTCTCCTCTGTAATTACTTGCGTTTTCAGTTGGGGACGCCATAAACAACCAGCCCTAAGCCCTTCAGATTCATCAGAAGTCTGAAGAGTGTGAGCCGCTCGGTAAAGCCAAACTCTGGAGGGGTGTGCATTGGAGAAAACTGTGGTCTGTGTTCGGACAGAGAGCTAGAGCCCACCGCACCGTCAGATACGGGATTCTAGAGCGCGATGGAAGGGAACGTGAACGCTCCACATCCCATCTGTTCTCGAAAAAACATCAACAACAACGAAAAAAGCGGGCACACCGCACCTCTGAAACGCAAAGAATACCTCACATGGTATTTGTAAGGATTCACCACAATCGTATTTCGTTAGAGCTCAAGGAGAGCCATGCCCCCCCCCCCCCCCCAATACTGTTTCCTATTCTGTACAGTAGGCAATTACACAAGCTCTTGTTTCTTACCAACAGGAGCATCAAAGGGGGAGGGAGAGGCCCCGAACATCTATTGCATGAATATCAACTTCACGGCCCTATGGAGCTTCAATTATAGATCACAGACGAGCTTTCCCTACATGTGTGTGATCACACACAGCAAAGCAGACCGCTGAAGGGAGAATCACATCAGCGCTCTCCACACAAAAAAAAAAATCTTCCTTGGATCCCGTCTGTGGAGAGCGTTAAAACCTTAATGTAAAAGCCAGTGTAATCCGCTAAGAGAGGAGCGTGTGTTTCTCGATAGCAGGGCTGCTGGGGTGCACCTTGTTGTGATGAGGAGGAGTTCTCGCACCATCTGGATTATCCCAGAGGGCACGGGGAGTTTCTGCGCAGCGGGGATTTGAGACCTGGACACAGTCTCTTTAACCTCACCCCATCATGAGTTGATGTGATTCGTCCTGTGTTCTATAGAACCGTGCGTTGTTGTCGTCGTCGTCGTCGTCCCCCCCCCCCCCCCCCCCTGCATTTCACCCATCTGCAGCTCTCATTGGGGCGCTTCTCTTTCGCGGGGAATCGCAGTGGACAATTATTCATGCTTAATTTCTCTCTTAATAGGACGCTAATTGTCCCGTGGTCGATGAGGGCCAGGGAGCAGCCGGGTGCTCCTGCCGTCACCTTGGAGTTGTCTTCCTCGGTGCCGGTGTCGGATTGCGCTCTGCCGAGATTCATTTCACACTCCAGCTCCCTTCAAACGGTCACACGTATGCACTCGAAAAAAGGTCCAATCCCGATTCGAGCTTTTTCCGACAGTATGTTTGAGTCGCCAACAATCAGGCTGTATAAATTAGCCGGCTACGCATGGCAGGGTAGCGCTTGACGCGTGCATTATTACATTAAACAGCTGTGAGTGATATTTTCCCTTTGCTGAGATTGCGCCTCTTATTAAACAGCCAATTGCTTCTTTACATTTGTATTTTATTTTATTTTGATTGAAAGGAAGCACTAACAACCCAATGAGGGCTTCCAAGCATACAAAGGAACACACTGAGAAAGCACGAGACCAATAAACAAACAGCTTAATGGATTCTAACAGAGACAACCAGAATACTGGGTTGGTGGTTGCTGACGCTTTCCTTCTCTGGAACAGCTCTCTCTCTCTCTCTCTCTCTCTCTCTCTCTCTCTCTCAGGCACACACTCACAAGCACTCGTATGCAATAGTTAACAGTAAAATTCATGAATCCCGCCTGACTGAGTGCATGTACAATGTGCAGTCTGACCACAGAAATGCCCCTCTTTAAATTGTTCCTGTGGCGACCCACCTGACAGGAGGTGCACCTGCCTCGAACCTCTGTCTCTGTCTTCGTGGTGTGACGTCTTCCTTTAAGGGACGCACTGCTGCAGTCCTCCCATCCTGGCTGCTCTGAGAGCAGGATAATCAAATTGACTCTTGCCGCCCTTCAACATGGAGTCCCGGCAAAAGTGACACCCCGCTTTGTAACAGATTGCGGAGGGGTATGAGGGGGGTGGGACTGCAGATAGGTCGGAGGGGAAGAAAATACAGATGAGATCTGAGATGCAAACGGACCGGGAGCAGGAAAGGTTTTAAAGACGTCTTTCTTACTGCACAACCACACAGTGGATATACACCATGTGGCACGGTCACATTTGGAGAGAGGGTTTGTACCATAACAAGACCAGTAGTCATTGCGACACACATCGTACCCCAGCATTCTGACAGGATGCACAGCAGGGGTGAACCTGCAGGATTCAAGGTTTCATCCCAGTCTCCTTTTTAGCCACGGCCAAGACGAGCAACGGGTAGCGGGGTCTTTGGACCCGATCGATCGCCTTTGGGATGTGTTTTGGGGGTGGGGGGGGGCTGGTGAATTGGGGTGTGGGCTCTTGTGGTGCCTGGGTGTGTCCTTGAGGCGCTGTGTGCGTTTTCCCTCACCATCTGTGAACTGGTCAGCCGCCCAAGAAGCTGCTTGCCAGCGGCCCCCTTAGAGGGGGAATGTTTGGGGCATGTTGGGTCGCTTCCCTGTTCACACACACACACACTCATACACACACGCACACGCACACACACACACACTGACATACGCACGCAGACACAGACACATATACACACACACACACACACAAGATCACACAGTATGTGTATGGACAAACTGGCACACACACTCAGCCCTCCAGCTTTGAGGTCGGTGGACAGAGCGACATGCGTGTGAGTGTGTCCCCTCCATTGTCATTGACTCTAGGGTCCTCCTGTACGGCAGAGGTCAAAGGTGGACTGTGGACAATGACGGCTGTGGGTCAACGCAGCTAAAGCCTGTGCTTGTCTCCTCGCCTCGGCGACGTCACTCACTAAGCCCCACCCCCACCCAAATTCCAGGGTAAGACCGAAGTGTCAGGGTTTCCGGCCAACTCTCCCTATCAGATCAAAGGGTCCGACGAGGAACTTTTTCTCCCCCCCCCCCCCCACTCCCCTCCCCCCAGCGGCCGTCTCGCCACGTAATCGACCTGACAGCTCGCAGTCTGCTGAAGCGTCGCGGCCGGGAACAGACAGTGAAATCGCTCGGTAAGACTGCTGGCCCACAAACGGAGAAAGGAGACTGATCCTGTTATTGTAGAGAGGCCGCCGCCTACTTCATCATGGACGGACCGATGGCCTGGTGTGAGGAGACGGTCACTTGAGGGCCCGGACGGTGAGGCCTCGGCATGGCCTGGTGTGAGGAGACGGTCACTTGAGGGCCCGGCCGGTGAGGCCTCGGCATGGCCTGGCTTGATAATGGCCGTCTGTTAAGGGGGGAAGCAGGGCAGTAAACTACCTCTCATTGACTGACGAGACGAAAAGATATGACGGAACACACACATACAAACAAACGCACACACACACACACACACACACACAGGTAAATATCTAGTTCACACTTGCCCTCGTGATAGGAAAATCATTATCAATAAATACAACTATTTTGTGTGTGTGGGGTAGGCTTGCACATTGTGTGTGGATGTGTATGAGTGTGGTGGCAGGCCAATCCGGCGTGTGTGTGTGTGTGAGAGTGAGAGTGAGAGTGAGAGTGAGAGTGAGAGTGAGAGTGAGAGTGTGAGTGTGAGTGTGAGTGTGAGTGTGAGTGTGAGTGTGAGAGAGAGAGAGAGAGAGAGAGAGAGAGAGAGAGAGAGAGAGAGAGAGAGAGAGAGAGAGAAAGAAAATGTTTGTCAGCCATGTCCGTTCCTGTTGATTCCCTCCCTAGCTCCAGGGGGAGTCAGTCCGGGCACAATTCAAATTGGGGTTGAGGAAGAGGAGCAGTGCGATGGAGGAAGCCGGGGGCTGGCGCTGCGGAAGGTTCCCAGGGCACGTCTGGCCTCTCCCTGCCCCGCACACCGCACCTAGATACCTCTGCTCTTAATAAAGCGTTACGCTAATGCTAACGCCAAGTCACCACGAATGCTAATCACCGTGGCACTCTTTGCTTATATTTTTCTGAACCTATCGCGCAAGGCGTACACTGAAGGAATAAAGAGAACTCCTAACGCACACAGTGTAGATGAGGAAGAGTGAGAAAAAAAGCTGTCAACTTAGCCGGGCTAATGTTCCGAACACTTACATTTCCCCCCCCAGACGACTAAAAAGAGTCCGCGTGGAAGATGAGCCATTACGCACAGAGCAGTGTTTTCCACGTGGCGAGTGATTCATCACAAAGTACGGCACGAGAAACCATTTCCTTATACTTCTTAGTACTTTCACCCTGTCAGCCTCCGAAATGTGTCTTCATGCTGGTCCCCCCATTAGCTCATCCCAGCAATAAAGAGTTTTCATTAGCACACAGGCAAAGTTCACCGGCTGATTATAGATGTCTTTGTGTTGTTGCACAGTGTTTGCACGGAGGCAGCTAATAAAGATCAGTGAGGGCACAGGGGAGGAAATGAATCTAAAAGTGAATTAGGAGAACGCTGGCGTGTGACAGCAAATTAGATGGATTGAACGGAGATATCACTGTGTTTGCAGAAAGAGCTGAGTGTACATGGGATAACGTCATTAGTCCGCGGGACGGTATATCAATAGGGGAACTTTTCACCCACGAGGTCCCGCGCAAAGAAACGCTACCGAGGGTGGCGTCGGCCGCGACGGAAGGCATCGCAGAGCCGACGGTTACGAACACTCAGTCAAATCACGCGTCCCGTTTGGAGCGTGCCGCTAGCAGTTACTTACTGTTTCATCAGATGTTTCTCTCTCTATCTCTCTCTCTGTGTGTGCTCGAGTGTGAGGAGCTCGCATGTGCATGTGTACAGTATATCAGTGTATGTATGAGCGAGAGACACGGAGAAAGGCAAAAAGATCTCCTGCTGTGAAATGCTATTTGATCCAAGACTTCAGAGCAGCCAGAAGTGACTGACAAACACATGCACTGCTTTCTGATGTAGCGTATAGGAGCACGGTAGCATTGTTCTGCTGTGTGTTTGTGGCTTAGCATCAACTGTATCATCTGGATGACGACAGGTCCCTATAGGATGCTGTTGGGATTGATTCCAAACCTTACGTTCATATATGACGCTGAGTGAACACACAGGGAGGACTTGAAAGGACAGCATATTGCAATTAGAACACACACACACTCACTCACACACACACACACACTGTACACTGAAATTCGGAGAGAAAGCACTAGATATATATATAGAGAGGGAGAGTTCAGGAAAGAGAGAGAAAGGGTAGGAGAAAGAGAAGGAGAGAAAGGAGGAGGAAGAGATAGGTTAAGGAGCAGAGAGACAGGGTAGAAGACAGAAGGGAGAGATAGGCTAGGAGAGAGAGGGAGAGAGAAAGGGAGAGAGAGAGCGTGTAAGAGAGAGAGAGAGAGAGAGAGAGAAGGTATGAGAGAGAAAGAGGGGGTGCGAGGGGCAGAGAGAGACTAGGTGGGAAGGGGTGTGGAGGAAGCGGGGGGGAGGAAAAGCCGGGGAGGGAAAAGTGACTATGGAGGCCGGAGAAATCAGGGCAAGCGAGAGTCTGATTTCCCAGGATGCACTTGTACCCCATGCCATGTCGCCATTCCGCTGGGGTGCAGTGACGAGGCGGGACTGGGACCCCCCAGTGCTAAGGTCCCGGATCTGGGCACTCTATGCCCCCCTCCGTTACGATCGAAAAGAGAGGCGACCGGTACTGGACCCGCACGTATTCGGTTTGGATCAGCCTGTGCTGGCACATCGCTCCGTGGCCGGACACCAGAGAGGGCCTTCCTGTTCCCCCGATCCAGGACGACCGCGTGGCTACGGGGTCGGCTCCTCTTCTTTCAGCCCGGGCCGGACTCCACCTCCCGGCCCTGCCCAAGGCTCTCCCCCTAGCCCGCCCGTGAGCACGCGGCGAGGGCCTCGGACTTCCTCGCCTTCACCCCACCCCCACCCTCTTGTTCGTTAAACGAGAACGGCGCCCGCCCCCCCCCCCCCCCCCCCCCCCCCCCCAAAGCCCCGCGTCTGTCGTGACTAAATGTCGTTTAAGGCAGCTGCGTCCAGTCACCTTTCGGCTGCGTGTTTTTAGGGGGGCATTTCGTGCCTTGAATCCTCCTCTGAACAGACAGCGCTTCCTGGGTCAAGCTGCTTCCCAGCCCGGGGATAGGTGAGGGTCGGTGTGTTTTAGCTCCAGCTCTCTGCATATTTGTATGTCATTGGTGGCGATACTGTAAACATGCGAGAGGCTGGCGCAGCGCGGCAGAGGAGCGGGCCATGTTTAAAACGGGGGGTATGACGCCGCCAATCTCCTCAGCAGTAAATATACCCAGAATCCCTTAGCTCTAACACGCACAGTTATGCATACATAATCGCTGCTCTTACGTAACTAAATGGGTTACTGGGACATGAATAATTTGTGTTCAGAACGCAGCTCTGGCGCGCAGTGTTATTCACTCTTGCCATTTTCTGTTCTCATTTCAAATGGTATGCACGCAGATTATGCTATGCAAATGGTAAAGATTGCATTCTCAGTGTCCTCTTCAATGGCAACCCCATGTATACTGTTTGGAGATGGTGTGTGTGTGTGTGTATAGATACCCCTTCATTTCCCCTATCCTGATAAGTGGGACCTTAAGGTGGCTGTGGTGGAGGCAGCCTTCTCCTTACACCATGGCCAGTAGGGTTGACTTCAGCAACCATCTGCACTCTCAAGACCTAGGCAGGCTCCGTAAAGGCTAGTGCAAAGCTTTAGCGTGAGTGTGTGTTTGTGCGCACGTTTCAAACCAAATGCCACTCCAGCTCACCAGCACACGGAGCCAAGATCTGTATCTGATCTGCCTGTGGGAAAGAAGGGCTGCGTCCTTGAGCGCTGCTCATTAGAACTGAGGTGTGCTAGCGCGTGTTTGTGTGTGACCTGACAAGCTAATGAGCCTTCGCCAGTGACAGTTTCCAAAGGTGCGTCCTTTAACACGGAGGTGTGTGAGCATGTGTGTGGGAGAGGGAGGGTGAGAGAGAGAGGAAGTAAAGGAAAGATTTTAAGATGACCGTCAGCAAACTGCCGGATGAAAACAAAGGCACGTCCGCATGCGCCCACGTCTCACACACACACACACGCAAATTTGCATATAACCACTCACCATCACCTTAAGACTGTTGCATGCGAGGGTGCGAGCAGCCCGTCTCTAGCCAGGGTGTAATTAGTGGTGCCATCTGTATGCTGAGGGCTGTCAGAGACGCAGAGGTGAGGAGAGTGTAGGGTGGGGGGGGGCACGCCTGTCCATCCTCATTTCCTCCCAAATCATCTCTTCATCCACCCCCCCCCCCCCCACCCCCCCTCCTCCGCTTCACTCTTTTTTTTCCAGGAAAAGGTTGTTGTTGTTTTCTTACTCTCCGGGGTCGAACTCCCTTGAACTCCCTTCATAAGTATGTCAGTTCTACCTACACCTTCTCTTACCTCTCTCTCCCTCTCCCTCTCCCTCTCTCTCTCTCTCTCTCTCTCTCTCTCTCTCTCTCTCTCTCTCTCTCTCCCTCTCCCTCTCTCTGTGGCGTTTGAAATCCACTCCAGGTCAGGGGCGCTCGTTCCGACTCGACCATTTCTAGGGAAGCGTTGAACTCTCGGTGGCGCCATCAAGTACAGGTTTAAGCGAGGGGTTCACTAACGGCGTCACTGATTATTCTGCTAATTAGCTGTTGTTTTAATATCAGCTGTGGTGCCAGCAGCAGAGAGAGAGAGAGAGAGAGAGAGAGAGAGAGAGCGAGAGAGAGAGAGAGGTGGAGGGTTACAGAAAAAGAGACCCATTCTTTTCCTAGCTGGACTTTATTTGTGTCATGAAATTGATTGAGATGTCAGTTCAACCAGTAGCTTGCTGGCAGTTTAAAGCAGAGAGTCTTTAGCCATAACCGCTCAACAATGACATGTACAACTGGACTCTTAAAACTGCTGTGTTAATTTAAGAGAACATGCATTTTGTTGAAACATTACACACCTATGCTTTTCCCAATTATGTACACATCTGGTCAGCTAGATAAACATAACAAATTCATTTAAAGAAAGATCTTTTAGCAGTGCCATCCACACATTTTCCTTAACAGAAATATACAAATCATACTACTCACCTCTATGATCTGCAATGTCCTTTTAACATCCCTATTGTACATAAGACCACCGCTTCTTTCAAACAACACAAAATCTTATAGATTTATTCTGAATGTGTGTTAAATTAGATTACGATTTGCAATGACAAGTATAATAGTTTGTGAAGAAGATAATATTGAGCCACCTAAAGTATAACTTCAAAAACGTCTCCAGGTTTGATCAGCCTTTAGCTAGGAGTTGTCCCCTACCTTATGCATTTAGAATATGTGACATCAGCCATAATATTAATCAAGGACTCATAATTACGGAATAAATAGCTGAAGGCAAAGCGCGTTCTCAGATTTATGTAATTAAAGAACACTAATTAGTGCATTAATTGATTTTATGTTAATTTCCTTTCTTGTGAAATTGAAAGGATCTACAGAGAATCGCATTGGGCAAAGTATATACAAGGTCGATATAGTTTAACCATAATACAAAAAAAACATTTACTTAATGACAGACTTAATCCTCAGCAATGAACGTTGTACCCAGGACAAAGAGGGTAACAGGTGTGGCACGGCCCTCTATCCAGCTAGGAACGCTGGCGGAGAACTTAAATGACAAAAACAAAAATCAGGCCTGCATAACTTGCCCATATACATATATTTTCTTTCTTTTGCCCAAGCAGTTTTGACTAATTGGGCAGCGGGATAAAACCGGATGCTGCCTTGTCATTAACGCTATTCCACTGAGCTGCTTTTCCTACTCACCAGAGGGATCTCAATGCAAAATACACAAATAGTAGAAAATGGTGGAAGTGCACAAACGAGCGGAGAGGAGGCACATATCTGAGGGCTGCACGAGCCTTTGTTCTAAAAAGAGCGAAGGAAGGGGGATATGGAAAAAAAAAGCGTCTTCGTCTGAGATCTGGGTCAAAACTCCTCGTTCCAAACTGGTTACACTGTGGAATGGTTCTCCATATGTCTGTATGGGCCTCGGCACTGTTGTCCCAGGATACGGCTCTAAGCAGACCAAGCTTTATCAAAATTCCACCAAATACCGTAACATTAAAACTGTAAAAAATGCCCTTTGTCACTCATCTCTAAAACTTAATAATGTATCTCTCACACAAACATTATAAACACCCACACCCACACGCCCACTTTCTTATTCTTTTTTTCCCTCCATCTCTCCGTGTCTTGTTCACGATATGATGTGATACAACGTTAATGAGGCAAGCGAGCACATGGGGTTACGAAACACCGACTTCACCAGCTGAGGCTGAATGTTAATGTCGTTATCTTCTGTTTCCCCTCACTCCTTTGAAAATGTTTCTCTTTCAAATTTCCACAAGAGGGATTCTCAGAGTCAGCAGCAAAGCCTATTTTTTCCCCCCTCTCCCTCAGGTTGCACCTCTCAACCAGACTCGGGCGTGCCTAGCGTCAGCATGAGCTGGCCCTATTAGATTAGCTGCACGGTGAGCTAGCGAAACTCTTGCCCCAAATTGCATTAAGGCTCAGCATTATGAGGAAGCATGTCTTCATAAGCCTGTGTTTTTTCGGGTCACTGCACTCGTTTTCCCTTGGCGCAAAGTAAAAGAAAGAAAGCACACACTCTCTTACACACTCTCTCTCTCTCTCTCTCTCTCTCTCTCTCTCTCTCTCTCTCTCTCTCTCTCTCTCTCTCTCTCTCTCTCTCTCTCTCTCTCTCTCTCTCTCTCTCTCTCTCTCTCTCTCTCTCTCTCTCTCTCTCTCTCTCTCTCTCTCTCTCTCTCTCTCTCTCTCTCTTTCTCTCTCTCTCTCTCTCTCTCTCTCTCTCTCTCTCTCTCACACACACACACACACGCACACACACACACACACACACAGGGAGACATTACTGTATAATTGAAGCAATGGAGGTGTTTGATTGACATTAGCAGTGTGACTGTAGATCTAATTGTCTCAGCTTGCTGGAGAGGAACGGGAACGAGGAACACGCCAAATCAGCCTGTCAGTCAAAGTTGCCATAGCGCCAATGCTCCGGCTCTGTGTGTTTGCGAAAACGGCAGTGCGGGAATAAAAACTCTACAAAAGGTAAGTCAGTCTTATCACTGACAATTCATTCGAGATTATTTGAGTCGCTGGTAGTCTAATTAATCAATTTTGACATCCATATGTTGTATAAGAATTGTTTCAAATCATAGTTCAACTACAGGTAATTTGTATTAGGATTGTATAAGTCATGAAAATAAAATAAATGATTTGAGAGGCGGCCTTCCAAACTAAAAAATATTTCTATAATTTCCCTCAATACCGTTGTAATGCTAAACCTAACGCTGTGTCCCAACCAAAGAGAAAGGCAAATTAGCGAAACAAAGTATTCCGTTGTCCCAATTGCTGATGCTAAACATAGCTATATTTGTTCCCTTAGCAAGGGGTTATCATCTTCATCAATTGAACCAAATTTCCCTTGATCAGAAGGATTCCCCGAGGATACAAAAAAACGAAAGATGCATCTGATCGATGTAGCCACTTAGGGTGAAGGACCATGCAAGGAGAGGGCCAGGATGTGGCACCTGAGGGGGACAAAGTAGGGAATCTCATCCATATCTCCTAGTATCTCTGCTTGACTAACAGCAGGGGGAAAGAAGGTCCCTGTCACAGAAGCGGTTATCGGCAAAGTAGGAAAGCTCACCCTTATCTCCGACATCTGTGTTTTTCTTTTTTTTTATCATTGACATAAAACAAAGAGGCCCTTTGAAGAAGAAACCCGAAACAAAGACACCCGGAGGCTATTGGAGGCCATCTATCTAGTCCCATATGGCTCCCTTCTTTTCCTGTCCTTTCTTTATTCCCTTCTTTTTCCCTGCTCCCTTTTTCACAGCACATTTGGGGCCAAGAAGCTTGTCATCCCCAGATTCGAAGTTCTTCTCATTTGTTCCGTTTTTTTCTCCTCGGGTGTGAGGAGCTTCGGGGGGAAGGACGTCTTCTACATCCTTTTCTGTTTTTCTTCCTGTATTACCAGCGGAAAGGTGAGTATCAAAGGCCTGGCTTTGGGATAGGGTCCCAGAACATGACGTCCGAGTGGTTTTGAAAATCTCATTTAAAATCTAATCTTTTGTTTCTATTGAGTTTAAAAGAGGAACCAAAATACGGTATTACTTCCATTTAAGGACATCTCATTTCGACTGTGCCAAATACGTAAGTGTTGAATTCAGGTCCCCAAATAGACAGTGGCAGAGGCCATTTGCAGATGAAATGTATTATCTGAAGAAAAATCTGTACAGGGATTTCAGGCTTTATACAACCCCATTAATAATTATGAATCCAATAGCAACAAGCACGACTCTTCCCCTTCCACTGATTGCTTTCTTTTCCTCCTCCTCCAGCGAGTGTTTTTTTTCCATGAATCTGTCTGTCATTGTATACCCATTTACATGGCTGCATGCACTCCATATAACCCTATGGCTGCGTTTAGCGTTTTCCACTTGACCTTTGACCTCATTAACCTCTGTGGGTGTTCCGCCGCGAGGGTGCGTGGGATGCACGTCGCCACGGCAGGACACAGTCCCGCTGACGACTCGTGGACCAGGACCCCTCCGATGCGGAGACGAGGGGAGAATATCTCATTAAGACAGAAAGCCTTTGGGACAGTAAAGCAATTTGGCTTGCCCTCTGTTCCCCTGAACCAATTAAAACATTAGCCCAAACCGTAGCGCTACTCTTGAGATGTTGATATGGAGGGATGTCAGTTGAGCATGTACAGCAACATTGGAAAGTTCAGTGAAAGCTTTGGGAAGTGACACCCAGGGCTAAAAGAGGCAATCTGGGAGGGTGTCAATAACGCAGCACTATAAATTAGATATCAAATTCACAGTATTAAAGGGACAGCTAGTCTACACGCACAATGACTGGGTGTGTGGGTGTGTGCGTGTGTGCGTGTTTATTTATTGACGTTTATTTTGTGTTGTTGTTGACTCTTTGTACAGTATTCTTTTTTTTTCCACTCTCAAAACTGTCATTTCAAATATTGAATCGGAGACGTACTCCTCTCACTAAAAAGCAGCCCACTTTGAAGAAGTTCTATCTGATGCTCCATCTCACTGCGTCAACTTGGTTTTTTAACTTAAAAGCGTCGCGCTCTCGTCGCTGTCTCCCACAGAGTTTATTTCCCTCCATAACCCTTTTCAGATGATTTGATTCTAGACTATTAAAATGCGCTTCCAGGCCAGCTGAGATAGGCTCTCTAGTTTCCTTCTGTGTAAATGAAACACAGCCAGACCATAACCATATTCCAACGTGTGAAATGACTCTGTCCTCTCTGGAGGGGGGTTCTCAATCTGCCCCGCCAATCTTTAATTCAATTCGACAATTACATGCTAAATAAGCCACAGACTCCAATAAGTAAAACCTTTCTGTAAAAAAACATGGCATTTTCACGTCCTGATTATCCAGCGATGGGACTTTGATATACTCCACACCCACTGACCAACATGTGCTAACGTTTGGGAGCCTCTGCCACGTCACAAGCTGGAAAGTTGAAAGCATCCTGTACGTCAGTGTGCCGGGCGTGTTAATGCGAGTAAAAGAAGGGTCACAACAGCCGGGACGGAGGGAGACAATTGTGAGGGCCGTGGAGGAACTTTCCATCCTCCCCTCCCAGGATCAACTTCCCTCCGGCTCCGAGGAATGACAGCAGACACGCACGGAAGTGCTGACACGGGACGGCATCTCCCCGAAGGACCGAAGGGGTCAGCTCATGATACGTCAGAGCGTGAGGGCACGACCCCGTGACCTTTGACCTGGATAAGCAGTATCCGAGGAGACAGGCGGGGAGCGGATCCAGGCTGGCCAAGGGATGGTTCTCTGCAAAGGGGCATGGTGACAGGCTAGCAGGCGGGAGGATGGACGTGGTTTATCAGCAGTGTGTTGTTAGCGCCTGCTGGCCTGTTACGGTGGATGGTTACTTGTCTACAGCGACTCTGAATTTATAGTTGGACTTTTTACCTTTTATTAATGTCTTCATCAGATGCTTATGAATTCCAACAGTGCAGCTATTTCAGCAATCGATTCCTTATAAATGGAAGATATACGTGGAGGTTGTTCCAAACAAAAAGCAATGTGTCACTGTAACTGGAAAGTGTTTAGGCATACACAGAAACACAACCACACACGGTCGCACACACACTTTGACAGATACCCATGTGTGCCCAAACTCACACACGCACAGACCCTCAACCATCCCTTGTGGCGGTCTATGACCCAAATCCTCCATGAGCCCCTCCCCTCGGCTCCTCCATTACTCAGTTGCTGTCTCAGTCTGTCTTTTTGGCACAGATATTTACCAGGGTCCAGGCTGTCCCTCTCTCTGTCTCTCACTCTCTACGGCAAGGATATTTACCAGGGTCCAGGCTGTCCCTCTCTCTGTCTCTCACTCTCTATGGCAAGGATATTTACCAGGGTCCAGGCTGTCCCTCTCTCTGTCTCACACTCTCTATGGCAAGGATATTTATCAGGGTCCAGTCCCTCACTCACTCACTCACTCACTCACCCACCCACTCTCTATGGCAAGGATATTTACTGGTGTCCGGTCTCTCTCTCTCTCTCTCTCTCTCTCTCTCTCTCTCTCTCTCTCTCTCTCTCTCTCTCTCTCTCTCTCTCTCTCTCTCTCTCTCTCTCTCTCTCTCTCTCTCTCTCTGTCTTTTTGGCATGGATTTTTACTGAGGTACAGTCTCTCTCTCTCTCTCTCTCTCTCTCGACTCTCCTGCATGCTCCATCTTGATTTATTTCTTCCTTTCCTTTCGTCTTTTCAGGGTACTGTACTTTTATTTCCCAATGAACGATGAAGCCTCTGGTCACACCACTCCTACAAGCTGACTATCGACCTAAATGAACAAAGTCGTCCACTACTTGGGAAAGGGCTTGGCTTGTGGAAAAAAACGTCTGGCTTAGTCTTCCCACCTTGACCGACTCCATTGGCCTTTTGGCTCTGTTGTCAATAGCATTATCACCAGAGGGCCTCCTCTCACCTCAGTCATCAGACCCCCCGCCAGTCTCTGATCTGCCTCACCCCTCTCTACCGCTGTCAAGCAGAACACACAACACAAACACACACACACACACACACACACACGCATAAATCTGAGTCTGCGCTTCAGCGTGTGCGGGAGGGAGGGAGTGCATGGAGAACAGGTGTCCTGGAGAGAGCGGGGCCAGCGGGGGTGGAGCCGGGTAAAGGCTGCCTCCGACCCCCACTGCTGGTCCCGCTGAGTTCAGAATACCACATGGCGACGCAGGGCACGGAGACAGACAGCGTAGCGCCTCCGCTCCGGGCCCGCTAACCAGGCGGCACTCAGGCAGCGGGGTTGGAGGAGAGGTGGAGGGGAAAGCCTTTCAAAGGGAATCGTCTGAGGGGAAGCGCAGGTTGAAGAGGCCCTTTAATGTCGCGGCTCCTTAACGTGAGCTGCCACGGAGAGGGATGCTTTGAGGGCACTAGCTATATATGATATATTGAACCCATTTTCAAGAACACGCGACTGAAGAAGGTAGATGTTTTCCCGGTTGTGAAATGGGTGGCGTGCATGTGCATAAAGAGTTTGTGCATACACGTGTGTGTAGGTGTGTGTGTGGTTGAGTGTGTTGGTGTGACGGCACGGTCACGTTCGCGACTACGTCTCATCCACGGGTCACACCAGCGGGACCAACGGAATACGCGGCCTCACGGCAGCCAGAGAGAACAACACCGTCTAGCGACGCCCGGCTAGAAGGTCAGCACAAATCAAGCCAATGAATCACACCCTAACACGGCTGGCGCAACAATGGGGCTCTAATCACTGGGCTAGCCTTTTCTGGAAATTACTCCTTTACACCAGACAGCTCTCTGATGAACTGAAGAGACGGGGGCCAGGGAGATAATACACTCCGGCAGACTGTTGTTGGGGTTAGTAATACCGTGCCGTATTGGCATTGATGAATGAGATTCGGGGGCTATAAGGAGATGTATTGAGCGCGAGGTTAGAGAGAGAGGGGATCCTGAGAATGGGAGGAGGCGGTCGGGTGATTAACGGATCGGCTTGCCTGAATAGCTTCTCTGATCGTTATTATTTCAAACCTTTATCGTTACTTTGGGACTCCGGGACCGGTTTCGCACAGATG
The DNA here is from genome assembly GCA_017639675.1 of Aplochiton taeniatus. Lineage (NCBI taxonomy): Eukaryota > Metazoa > Chordata > Actinopteri > Galaxiiformes > Galaxiidae > Aplochiton > Aplochiton taeniatus. The sequence continues at coordinate 48,598,286 of CM030172.1, forward strand.
CTAGTCCTCCGCTGGCTGAAATCCAAAAACACACGAGCCGGAGGAAATCTTTATCCTCGCAGGTTGTTGTGTTTTTTATTTTTAAATCATCCAACCAAGGAAGCAACAAACTCCCCCAGATGGACACAAAGACAATTGCCACATTACTACTACAGGCTACCAAATTAGATGTCAAAACCTAATTTTATTAAAATCATCAAGTAGGCCTCCCTCAGGTAAACAGCCATCGTTAAACTGCTCAATCGCTCACACAACAGGCTCAGTCAAAGATCGAAAAGCCGGTTGGTTGCTTCACCTCCAATTTCAACTTTGGGCATCCTATTAACAATCTGACCCCGACAGGACGGAGCAGGTGGGTGGAGACGCACATACCACCGACCCAGAGTCCTCCTGAATCTGGCCGTTAACTCTCCCTCCACCCCAGCGACCAGTAACATCTCTTCACATACACTACAGGCCACGCTTCACGCCGGGTTTCCACAGCTAGGCTCTGCTCGCCATCAGTGATAGCGCATCGTCATCATCGCTCTGTCAAGCTGGGCTGGACCTGAACATCTAGAGTGCGTGTAAGTGTATTCAGAGCGTGTGCGTGTGTGTCTCTGCCCTACTGAAACGCTGCGGCTCGTTTCGCAGTGTCGTCATGTCTATTTAGAGAGAGGTGAGCGCACCCTCTCCACAGACGCTAGGGTGTTAGCTGGAATGGATTGACATTCACGAACAAACAAAAACACTTAGCGGCCTGGGCGTCCTGTTCACTCTGCTCCAGACCCTGTAAAACATCCAACATTCACAACGGAACCTTCTGGAACGAAATCGATGCACAATCTTAAATTGTAATTTGTGTGGCGTGTGAATTTTTAAACACGCAAGATGTATGACGATCCTGCAGTTAACACTGTAGACAAAGTAGCGGAAAGACTTTAAACTAAAACGAGGACTTCACAACTCGGTAGCAAATCAGGTTCAGGACAACACAGTTGAATTAGATATCTTTAAATGAACTTAAACCCACACGGTTTAAGAAGGTAAAACATCCCCGAAAAAAACAATTTACTTCCCATCGTAAATGCACTTGTGGTGTGGTGGCCCAACAGCTCCGTAACACTTAAATAAATGCACCGCTGTTATTGATAGCTTCGACTTTGGTGAATGAGCGTCGGAGTGCATTTTATTTTCATTACCGCGAGGCTGGGCATGGAGAGAGATTGTGATGATTAATAGGGTCTCTCCCTGTGTGGACATGAGCCTGAGTGATAGGACCTGCGAGACGGATGCGGGAGACGGAAGCTTCCTACCCTGATGCTCCGGCTGAACCATAAAGCTCACCGCATTCGGCTGGGGCCCAGGACAACGCAATTATGCACAGATAGGCTTCCAGTTCGGTGTATTGTGCTCTGATATTGATCAATCAGACACAAGGACTGGAAGTAGTATTACACAATAGCTTAGGCAGGCTCTCACTAATCGTCAATGATACATAACAAAAGATTCATAATAAAGATTGGATTTGTTTATAATGTAATGCAGTCGATAGTCTCACTGAACTACAGAGGCGAGTCTCTGAGAAGTGCTCGCGATAATCAGCGGTCTCCGGTTGACAGGGTAAAAAAGGTGCATGACGACAACATCCCTGTTCCTCTTTCTCACCACTGGGTTTCTGTCTCCTCCAGCTACTCCTTCCCTCCTTCTCTTTTATCCTTTTTTATTATGTCTCTCTTCTTCACCCCTCTCTCTCTCACTCTCCCTTGGCAACTCTCCGTCTCTTGTGCTGCAGGAGCTCGGTTCTGCCTGTCTTTGATCAGGGACCGGTGAGGACAGTAATCCAGTGGAAGCCAAGTGTTTATATCTGGGACAGTCGAGAATTGGGTCGCACGTGATTCTGCTGCCCGGGGCCCTACAGAGACTGTACCTCACCACTCAAAGTTCCCTCACGCTCATCGCACTCGTACCCAGAGCCAGTCAACAATGACTTAGCAATACATTTACGGCCACTGTAAATGTTATACTGTAGTTCAGTAGCGTTCATAGTGTTTTGTTTTTTGTCATGCATATTATCTGTACATTTTCACAGCGATTAGGATTAGTGATAATATTACTCACCAATAAAATACTTGAATTTAACTGACCTTTGGTATAAGCGCAAAAGAGAACATAACATAATCACTGCAATGGAGCGAATTCCTGTTGATTCCTGTTTCGCTGATTTTATCATTCACATCTTTCTACTCCGGCATGTGAAACATGAAATATAGTGAGATGAGGATGTCCCTCTGTCACTTCCATTCATCCTGATGACAGAAGATGCTAAAACGAGCTGGAGGACGGTTGTGGAAGGTCTATTGTGGGATGGATTCTGCAGTCAATATACTATATTTCAGACCAATGCTGCTTTAGATTACCGATGGAGGTTTGATACTAGGCACCCGAGGAAAGGGATAAATAAATAGCCTGTTCACTGTTTTAGGATGACTTTTTTTTTCAAAACAAATCCCGTGGTTGCTCACCTTCAAAGCCACAGGAGACATTGTGGTCTCCTTCGAAACCTCCTGGGCTGTTGATCTGTAGCTCCTGTCAAGGCTATCCTGACGGGCGATGGAGTGATGTCATGGCGGAGAGGGGCATGTGTGCTCCCACAGATGGGCCGGTAATTGCTGGGGGATAAATAGTAGTATTTAAGGGGAGATCAGGGCCAATTACTGTGATTTAGAGCAATGGAGCCAGGTCCTGAACACACACCTCCTAATTACCGCAGAGATCCCCGATCACAGGGCAGACGCGATAGATTTGGCACGTGCGCTCGCTGTATGGAGCAGCGGTTTACATAATCAAACGTCGGCCGTTGTATTCTGTTGAATTCTGTCTATTTAAAACAAATAATTAATGCTACACGATGATGATCGCTTGTGTTCTGGCTGATGTGTTTGTTGCTGCTGTTGTTGTTACAGTTAATGACTTTGAAAGAGCTGGCGATATATTTAGCAGCTGATCACCTAAATTAATCTAAAGTCGTTTGGAAATATCGTTGCATTGGAATAGCTTGGGGGAGGCAGTCAGTGGAGAGAGTGTGAGGGGGGTATCCACAAGAGGGATATAATTTCATTTGATTGCCACACTCATCATGTCCAAATGAAGATTAATGAACACATGATGGCAGATTGAAAATAACAATATTCCAGTTGTCTTTGGGGCTCTAATTTGTTTGAGAACATGTTGTCACGCTACAGAGGGCTTATTGGCATTTGCTAATGAACAGTTAACTCGAATACCGCAGAGAGAAAGGGATACACGGGTGAGTTACGGGAGACAGTGAAATCAAATGTGTGGATATATAAATATGTCTTTACATTATCCATACAATGTATTGAGGTGAGAGTGATCTATAGAAATACAAGTATAAAAGACTGAGCAGACAAGCAGAAGAATGATTCCTTGGGTGCCTTGTTCATTGATTGTATCATGTAGGCGCGGTAGCCTATCGATATTGTGGTACTCGCCCTTAAGGACCTAGACACACTAATAAATAATTGCCATAGAATCAAGATGCAGGGCGTCCATGCTGCACTGCACTTCTGTAATATGATACAGCATGAACATGGATGCCATCTTTAAAAAATCTACTCAGAAGAATTTCGAATCCAGCACTTGGGGTATAACATAGAGGAAACTGTTATTCTGACCTTGGAAGTTAGAGACACAAAGGTAATACTGTGCACTTCATACTGCTTAACTATAGCCCCAATCTATATAATAATGGTAATGCGTGCTTTTTTCCTCTTTATATTGACTCCAAGACTGATGAGAAGTTTTGATTGGTACATTTTTCACCCAGCAGCAAAGGAAATCTTCTGCCTCTCCTCCCACTCCACGAGACAGAGGATCTATAGATAGCACATGCAGTATGAAGTGAGTTCTTTGACCAAATACACTGATCTTTCTGACTTGGAAGCATATCATCCTCTACTGTGTGTGTGCGTGTGCGTTTGCGCGTGCGTGTGTGTGTGTGTCAGGGTATGTGTTTGAGTGAAATCTACGCTTACAGTTGCCTTCACATTCCAAAAACAGTCAAAACAAGTCAGTTAAAAAAGATCAATGATTGATACATAACATTTTGACAACGAGGTCTCAAAAGCTGTCTGAAGCACGGCAAATTAGCGAGATTAAAAACAAGTGCGGAAATAATTTAACAGTACAATGTAAGAGGGCTAACTCGGGTCATCCATGTACATAAGGCTGCCGTGCAGCCTGCCAGCCAGAATTATCTCCCCCCCCCCCCCCCCCCCCCTACTCACTTCTTTTCAAAGCGCTTGACAATCACAGAATGTAGGCCGCGCAGCTCAATAACACAGCGCTTGTGCATATGATTTATTAATAACGCTGTGGCGCACTTGGAATGTTCATGCTCTCAAAGCTCCTGGGCCGACATTACCACTGTGCGATCTTCTGTGCCTTCCATTCTGGTGCGTGGCCAGGGGTTTATGAGTTGTTTCGGAGCCAGAGGTGAGCAGCCAGCGAGAGGGGGGAACGGCGCGTATGGCCCAGGGAAGGTCACATTCGATATGAAAAGAGATCTGGGGGCTGGGCCGTTGGTTATTGGAAGGGTCACACCAAGAGAGAGAGAGAGAGAGAGAGAGAGAGAGAGAGAGAGAGAGAATTGAATGCACTTCATCCGTGCCTCTTTCCCCATCCCTTCTTCCGCCTTTCCATTTTGGACGTGCTCTGGTGTGGTTCTTAGCTCGGCTCTCACCTCGCTGCTGTGAAACGAGCAGGGAAAAGATATGGTGTGCTCGATGGGTTACTGTACATCAGCCTCGTTTTCATTGTAGTCTCTCCTAGGGTATACGCTCACACAAACACAAACACACGTGCACACACACGCGCGCACACACACACACACACACACACACACGTGCGCACTCAAACACACACTGCCTATGATTGTTCTCATATCTCACTGACTGCTGGGAAGTGTAGGTAGGAGGGCCCTTGGAGCGATGACTGCTCCATCACACCACCAGTGGAGAGAAAAAACCTTGGTGTTAGACAGGGAGACACAAATGGAGGGAGACAAGAGAGGGGCAGAGAGAGAGAGAGAGAGAGAGAGAGAGAGAGAGAGAGAACAGACAAAGAGAGAAAATAAGAGAAAACGAACACAGAGAGAAAATAAGACAGAGAGAGAGAGAGAGAGAGAGGCTGAAGGCGGAGTAAGGGGTGGGGGGGGGCGAAACCTCCTTAAGGGACACATCTCTGTGAGCGTGGGAGGTTGAGGTAATGAAATAAAGGCACTAATGAAGCACTCGAGTGGTCTATTTCTGAGTTCAACATAAGGATGTTTGTCAAGTTGAGCCTGCTGATATGTGTGATAGAGGAGCGGAGAACCTTTCTTCAAGGAGCCATGGCAACAGTGTTGGTGGAAGATAGGGAGACGGCGAGTCAGTGTTTGTGCCACTCGCACATTCATATTTATTAGAGAGAGAGAGAGAGAAAGAGAGACACACGCGCACACATTCTCAAAACACACCTTTCGACGTGGGCGCCCTTCGGAGATTCTGAAAGGGAGAAGATTACCCCTCATCAGTGGAGAGGTCGATGAGTCTATCGGAGACCTCATCGTCAGACCTGTAATCATGTTGGCTGCATCAACCTATCGCATTTGTCCAAACCATTTTAGGAAATTGACATCAATTCACCCCCCTCTGACTGCATGGGTGAGACTGAATGTTCCCCCTGGACTCAGGAATGAGTTAATGCCGTATGAGGAAAGTCATGTTATATGAGGAAATGGATGTCAGGCCATCTACCCTGTAAGCCGCACTTGAAGCGCAGCTGGTGCACACAGCAACATATTGATCCGCAATGCACAAGTAAGTCCGCGAAGCAAATTGAACACAAGAACAATAAACTCAAAAAAAATGTTTTTTTAAATGTCTGGTCCAAGTTCACACCTTTAACCTGTTGAGATGTTGTAGCTGGATTTCACCTCACGGTACTTTATGGCAAACAAAAGAAAAGGTGGAAAGTAATTAATGTGCTTTTTCGAGAGGCACTATGCACCAGTTTTCTGCTGTTACTCTAACCTCCTTTTTGTTGTATTTGATTTACTGTAGAACAAATGGACTACCAGGCGTTTGTTTAGGTTCCAGTAATTAGTCTTTTTTTTTTTGGTTGAAGGGCCACTCAGCCTTGAAAAACTGGGTGAAGTCGGTTTTATTGACAATCCTTTTACTCTTTCTTTCAGGGAGCAATATACCTAACAAAAGAGGCCATTTGGCACAGCAGGAGAAGTGCCTCTTCTGAGAATTGTTGCTGTAAATACATGGCATCATCTCTGTCAGCTCAACATCATTTCAATTATGGAACTGTAGTTTTATAGCTTTTATGGCTGCTGTCTGTTGCAATCCGTCTCCTTCCATCTCTCCCGCCATCTATTCCAAGCGATACCTCCCTCCAGTTCCCCTGTCTGACTCTCTCTCAGTCTGTCAGCCTTCATCCCTTGTCTGGGCTTTAACTTTGTTTTAATATGCGCCACTACCTCTTTCAATCTTCCCCGTCTCCGTTCCCTTGCAATACGTTTTCTCTCGCTCTCTCTCGACGTTTCAAGTACACACTTTCCCTTTCCCGAGCGCGAGTGTGTGTTTGTTTGCGTGCGTGCGTCCGTGTGGATTTGACGGATGCCTGCCGCGGGTGCAGCGCACCTTTAAGTAAGGCCGTCCTGTTTAGTGCCTGAATGGAGAATCACTGCATCTTTCTGATTTACAGTCGTGAGGCCCATCATCTGTCAGCGCGGGACCTGAGAGAGACATGACAAACTGCGGAGAGCCGTCCTCAATGAACCAGCACACATCGCCAACCGTGAGCTACTGCCTCAGAGCCTCCCAGCCGAGCGCTCTTTTTCCACGGTCCCTCACCCTCCACCACCAGGGATGGGTTATCAAATCCAACCCGGCTGCAAAACAACAAGATACATCAAAAGCACAGGTTTGTCGATAATAAGATATGGATTTTGGACCCCGGCCCAAACAAATGGTGATGGGGTTTCCGTGTTGCTCGGCACACCGACAAACCCGATGTTGAGTTTGGGGGGTTTTTTTTGGTATGTTTTTTTCTTTCTTATGTTGTTTTTTTCCTTCCCTCAGCACCAGTTCTGCCAGACATCCAGTCTGTCATGTACCCGCCACACTTTCCCGCTTCTGCTGTTCATTTAAGGAGTGTCCTTTCCTGTGTGACAAAAGACCCCGAGAGGGGCCAGGCCATATGAGCTGCCATGGGAAATAAGGGGTACAGCCAGGGCTTAACGGACAGTGTCTGACTCTAGCCCCTGTTCACCAGATGGCCCTTGTCTGCTGTGGAGAAGGGGCCCACTTCCCCACACTTTTCACACACACACACACACACACACACACACACACACACACACACACACACACACACTTACACACACACTGGACATAGAAGGCACGCTCAGACAGAGAGACAGACATGCTTTAGTAAATACACAACCTACCCACCCAACCATCAACACAGACACACTAACACACACATCTACAGCTCCAATTATGTCATACGGCATAGCCCCAGATTGGAGATATATTATTTCTAGCCATGAGCAGACATTCTACAAATAGAAAATTACAGTTAACCGTTTGCAGTAGTATAAAATATTCAAAGCGTGGTTAAATAAAAACAACAAACATGACTCAAACCGAAAATCCTCAGTGCACGGTTTACTGATGTGTTCATCGACAAGGTAGACCTGAACAATGGCTATTTGTTTGATTGTGCTACAGAAAGAAAAAAAAATAGCCCTGGCACGAAGTTGCCTGGTGCCTTATGCCTTTTCCATGGCCATATGTGGGTTTTGTTGTCCATCCCATTGTTGGCAAACATTGGCTGCGAGATGGCAGGGAGAGATAGTGCCAGGCACAGTGGGGCTGAAGGAGGGAGGGGGGGAGGGAGGGAAGGGGGGGAAGGAAGGAAGGGAGGGGGGGTGGGTGTAAGGTAGGGTGGGAGGGAGGGAGGGAGGGAGGGAAGGAAGGGAGGTAGAGTGGGAGGGAGGGTGGTTGTAAGGTAGGGTGGTTGTAAGGTAGGGTGGGTGTAAGGTAGGGTGGTTGTAAGGTAGGGTGGTTGTAAGGTAGGGTGGGTGTAAGGTAGGGTGGTTGTAAGGTAGGGTGGTTGTAAGGTAGGGTGGGTGTAAGGTAGGGTGGTTGTAAGGTAGGGTGGGTGTAAGGTAGGGTGGTTGTAAGGTAGGGTAGTTGTAAGGTAGGGTGGGTGTAAGGTAGGGTGGTTGTAAGGTAGGGTGGGTGTAAGGTAGGGTGGGTGTAAGGTAGGGTGGGTGTAAGGTAGAGTGGTTGTAAGGTAGGGAGGTGGGGTTGGGGGGTGGGAGGGGAGTTGTTTTAGATAAGTCCTGCTCAAGACTTCTTCCTTTTCCAGGGGGAGATGTAACGGTCTGTGAGCCCCCGGATTCATGGACAGATGGAGGCGGCCAGCTCTCTTCCTCCTCCTCCTCCTCCTCCTCCTCCTCCTCCTCCTTCCCTTCTCTCCTAGCTCCCCATTCGGAGCCACGCATCCTGCCCCAGGGAACACATGCACAGCCTCTTGTAGGAAGTTCACTATCTCGGAGAACGGCCAACCTTGGGATTTGGCGGTTCTCCCAGAAGACGTTTTATTGTTCCGGTCGGTCTACTGGGCCAGATCTTGATTGACAAGCTTGATTTCAATAAATATATGGCCAAGAAGCTGGCGCCCAGCAGAAGAGAAAGGGTTATGGCTTCCTTCTCCTGGACTAGTCGCGTTCCACAGTCAACAGCCCTCTACTGTGACCAGTTATTTAGTGTGGTCCTTAGTACCCCAGATAAGAATAAAGACTTGCTCTATGAATGAGTGAGTGAGTGAGTGAGTGAGTGAGTGAGTGAGTGAGTGAGTGAGTGAGTGAGTGAGTGAGTGAGTGAGTGAGTGAGTGAGTGAGTGTGTGTGTGTGTGTGTGTTGTGTGTTTGTATGCACAAATACAGTGCATAATGCATAACGCATAAGGCATATACATTATATATGCACACACAGACCTACACAAACTACATGGCTGCAGCGCACACAAAGTATTTCATGCTGTACTGATTCTATCACCATATGCCATTGTACAGCTCAACTACAACGTAGGGGAGCATAGCCAGCCATGGGGGACTTTTCTGTTAAGCATCTTCTTTCAGGTCTCGAACATGGTAGAAGAGAGTTTTCCTCCTCAGCCTGCCTTTGACAACCAATTAGTACTATTAAAAGCCGTTTTCAACCAGGTAGGGTGTTATTACACAGCTCCACCTCGGCTGTCTTGTGATCAGCACCTCTGTTAATGGCTTCTGAGAGAACAATAGGAAAGAAGGAGGGCTTCTCGGGAGATTATCGTCAGGCAATCACCAAAGGTAATAACGAAGTTAACCTACAAAATACTTTGGGGCGCCTTAATGCGCCTGAAATAGACAGCTCCTTGTCGGATGTAGATTTTCTCATCTTCGGTCTACGTTAAGGGAAAGCCTTTTTGCTTTTTGCTTTAGCCTTAGGAGTATTGAACCTGTCTTTTATCTTATCGACCGTATGAATAAGAGCTGATCATGTAACAATAATAACCCTATGGGCTATAGCCAGCAGCAATTACTTTGAATGAGAATCAGGTGGGATAGTGGAAATCAATGGACAAGTGTCATTGATGATAATGACCAGCTTTTTACCCCTCGAGCGATCAGTATCTGCACATACCTTCATAGTAACTACAGTATATATAGCTACAAGACGATTTGATAATAAATAGGGTCAGGCATTTATTGGATGTGTTAAAAATATATATTTCAAAGTAAATGCCAACTTTGTCGCTATCAACAAGAAATGTCTTCATAAGACTGTAGATAATTTATTGATAACATACTGTTGAAATATATCCTGATAAATGCGTTGAAAGTTATTTGCAGATGAGTTTCTCTGACACAAAGTGTTTTTTGAAAAATGTTTCAAAGATTAATTTAGCATGACTCAAATCTGTGGTAGAGGATAAACATGTACACAAAGGCCATTCCACAACGACAAGTAAGCTGGTTGAACATTTAATTTTATTTTGCTATCTCCATGTTGAAAAGGGAAACACAAAGTTATTTCAGGCCCAGTGGGCCATTTACAACAAGGACATTTTGTCATTACACAGTCAGAGGATTTTTCTTTTGTGTGGACTGATGGAAAATCTCTGGTCTTGGTTTAGGCCTTCTATTTCAATAAAGTTCAATATAGAGTATTATATTGAAAGAAATCTACAAAATTCTATTTCTACTATTCAGAGTGTGGGCCCATGTAACTACACACTCATGTATATAACTGCTGGCAAAAACCCTGCACCAAAATGTGCCTGAACGCTGTGCGGTCTCTGGCTTGTTCATACAAAGTTTAATTTGACGAAAACAATGAAAACAGAGTCATGTTTTGTGTAGGCCTATGCTGTAAATTATGACAACGTCCAGCTTCTCAAACAACAATTTGGGCAGATGACAAAATAAGCGATGGTATATACCGTATTATTCTTAACGTTGGAATAATTGCAGGGAATCTGCATTTTGTTGCTATTTCAGATTGCTGTTGCCATGACGAATAATTTACATGGAGTGTGCTACAGTAGTTGCCGAAGCTAATTTGCTTGGTTGCCAATGCCTACAGTGTTTCAGCGGTCTATTCATGGAGGAACTAAGGTTTCTTATTGAGAGGGGCCAGAGCTATTATAACAAGGGTAGAATCGAGTTTGAATTGCAGGCAGTCCGAGGGTGCACACAGATCGTGGTAAAAGTCACCATGCTGGATGGGCGAGCGCCGGGGTTAAGGGGGAGCAAATTAACTTGGCCGAGTGTGATTAAAAATTATTTTTGTGAAACTAATTTGCACTTACTGTAGCATAAAATTGAGGTTGCTTTGGAACAGTTGGTTCAATTTTCTAAAGACCATCAGGACTTTTGAAAATTTTATGAGGATCCAAATTACCTCTTTCTCTCCCATCCAAACCCGTATTTTTGACGCTGTCTTATGTGTGCTAGACCGTAGACCAACGCACCAGCCACACATTAACACCAACACACACACACACACACACACACACACACACACACACACACACACACACACACACACAGACCGGGGTGTGACGTGGAACATGCAGGGAGGGAAGTTGATGGCTGAGTTAGGTATGTTGCTCTCCTATTTTAAGGTATTTAAAAAAGACTATCTGCTCTCAAAGCAGGCCTTTAGAGAGAGAGAGAGAGAGAGAGAGAGAGAGAGAGAGAGAGAGAGAGAAGGCTACGTACACTAGTACCTCCATACATACCCTCACATATCTGTTAATGGCTAACGTTAGAACTCTAAGGTCACAGCAGGGGCTCAACATTAGACTTTTTATCCCTGACTCCTAAAGGCCCTTATCATAAGAGGAAGCATATAGCATCCTCAGCAAAGCTGCATGTTTAGAAAATCAAATTACCTTAAAAACCGCCCAAACCACTAAGTCTGAATTGCTTAGATGGTATTTATGGAAAAAGAGAAACAGAGGCCATACCTTATGTAATATAATCTAATGAATATGCATGTAATTGGCTATTAAAAATGGCTCCCGGCAGTGCAGTGCTAACTCGGCCATCATAGTGACTGTTTTCGGGGAGTGAAATACAGCGTGATGTATGCAGGGTTGGGCTCTCTGGACCCCCCCCCCCCCCCCCCCCCACCACCACCACCACCACCACCACCACCACCACCACCAGAGAACAGGGGTGCTGTTCATAACGCTTTATGAATCAGGGTCCACCGGGCGTGTGTAATATAACGTTCCCTCATGGGGCTGACACGCCAAGCTGGGGCCATTTCATACGGGAGGGCGACTCTTTATTACCTCATCATGATGGGACGGGGACCCATTAGGGTGACGGGTGTTCTAACCCCTCCTCCCAGCGGTCATTGTGAGGAAGAGGGATGTGACACTGAGACTAACGGCAGAGAGAGAGAGGGAATGGGAAACCATCATCCCCCGCCCCCCCCCCCCCCCCCCCCCCTTTCGCAGCCTTAGCAGAACGGAACACCACGTTTTGCTGCCCCCCCTTTTCTTTTTGGGTCCTTCTGCGACACAGACAGTCTGTCTGAAGTGACAGAACGAGAGGCCGTGACTGACTTTGACAAGTGGGAGAGGAGAGGGATGCTTGCGTGCCTCGTCGTCCACGCCTGCTGCTCCTGTCTCCGCGTGTGCGAAACGGGAGCCGGAATGGCTCTCCGGGGCGCTCCGCCCCCTGGTGGTGCGCTGGTGGAGCGCTCCGGCTCGGCCGTGGACGCCACTGGACTTCAAAGATCGTGAGTCACGCCGCGCTCTGGGTGGATTAATTAGCGGATCACTGGGCGGCGCAGTGCGTGGAGCCATTGAAGGTCTTTTCTATGCACCTCCGCTCCCCGCCTTTCAACGGTCGCCCCCAGGAAGAGGTGGCTGCACTCTGCAGACCCACAGGGCTCCTTCTGTAAGACCCCCACCCCACCCCCCCACCCACCCCCCAAAAAAGGAAAATCTGTTGAAAGCCGCATATTGCGAGATTAGTGGGGTCTAAGAGGCGCTGATCTCAGCTCAGCGCTGTGTTGGACCCTCTCAGCGGTGAGCCATTGTGTTGGGAGAGGCGAGGCTGAGACGGGGCCGGCGGCGGCGAGGCAGAGCTTGTGCAGGCGCCGTGAGTGAGCAGCGGGAGGCCCTGTTTGTGCCCGGGGCTGGACACTTGTCTGCTAGGGCTGTCTGGAAAGAAAGGGAATGAAAGGGGGCCACGCTGGCAGGAGAAGGTGTGTGAGGGGAAGGTGTTCCAGGAAGAGGTAACTACAAAAAAAAACACCCTGTAGGAGGGTTGATCTTTTTTTTTGCCGTCCGTGTAGGAAGTGTGAATCGACCATGATTACCGTGAGGACATTCTGACACAGATAATGGCGACAGCAAAAGGCTGGCATAGGAAGTGGCGGGAATAAAATGACAGTACAGGAAACGGTGTGGTCGCAGCGCTGGTTTATTCTCGGTCTGTGGGGCAAGAGGGCGGTCATTTGGGTCCGAGCAAGGACCTACGAGAGAGTTGACACGGGGTTGCGATAAGAAACTGGAGCTTCAACCCCTTTCCGCTCTCCAGTCGTTCCCGGCTCCTTGGAGCTCCAGCGCTGGCCACTCTTAGCTCGCGCTTTCCCACTCCTTGGTGGCTAAGTCTCTTCCATCCAAAGTTAATTTTTAATGACACACTTTGTTATGCGGGTCCACAGGGGCCCCTTAGTGGCTGCGCTCTAATAAAGAGAGTCTCGCTGTCTACTCCCCTCAGAGAAGACTTCATTAAAACCGCAGAAGGGGAAAAAAAGAAGTCCTTTGAAGCCCCAGATTTGAGCCCAACCAAACTTTATTTTATATTTGTCTGCCCATCTGTGGGCCTTGTCTTTAATGACGGTTAGTTTATTACTACATTACAATGATTTACGTGGAGATCAGGATTTGGTGTGTTGGTAAGTGACTGGTGAACATTAGAACCTGCTGTTTAAACTTCTGAAGTGGCCAAGAGGGTGTCACATCATTTGTCCTTCATAATGCCCTGGACGTTGAGTACAGCCAGCGACGTAAAAAAAAAGACAAAAAAAAGAAGCTAAATAAAGTTTAACAACCTACAGTTGTTGTTCACCTTTCCAAGAAAATCCAGTCTGTGGGTGTCTGCGTGACCACACCCACACCGCGAGCACTGAAAGACAGCCCAGCTGCTCGCTACCCCTCGCTGACGATGATGACGATGTCACGGAGTGAATGATGAGCCACTAACTGACCTCCCCCCGCCCAGACCCCAGAGGAAGTTCATTGTGGGCTGCCATGGAAACAGGCGCGCGCTTAAGTCTGAGTGAGGGCGGCTCTGTAGGGGTGAAGTTTCCTCTCTGTTGTAAATGAATTGAATTGGCAGAGTGCCCACTTAAGGTAGTCTTAGCCTCAACCCCCAGCTCAGCCGCATGAGCAGTGAGAGGATACCAATGAGACGGACAGCGGCGAGGATCATTCAGACAGGGATCCACTGAGGGAGGTGGAGTGAGATAGAGTTGTTAGTGTGAGGAGAATTATGGTTAATGTATTCCATGGATCAAATTAGGTTCCTCTTCATCACTTGCAGAAATTGGCGACGGCTCGGCAACGCATTACTTGATACAGGTTGTAGCACCTGTTTTAATGACGTTGAGAGAGCTTTGAAGTTGAGTGAAGATGTTGGTAATTGTTCGGTTGCAATAAAATGCCTGTTCTTCTACGTTCTCTGCCAGCAGGAACACCTGCTGGCTCCTGGCTCGTTGCTACGGTAATGAGAAAAAAGAGTCACTATGCTGTGCTGTAGCTGTATTTAGACTGTAAATTAATAAATATTTCCGACTGATTGCTGAAATTGATTAGACAGTTTAACAAGTTGCCTCTCTCCTCTCTTCCCATCTGTCATTTCTTCCATACTTTCCTATGGGGGAAAACATCACAGAAGAGAGTGATGGGAGGCTTAAATTGTCATTGGCTGGAAATAATAATAAAACATTGTACCCTCTGGCATCTTTGACAATTAAAAGGGGAAGTTTAACAAAGGTAACATTAACAAGTGTGACAACAACCTTAAAATATACGTTATTATATGCCAGATGGGTTTATAAGGTCTGTACAAGTCAGTGATGTTTATAGAGTGAATGATGCTACTCTCACCTCTAATCTAATGATAGATTAGAAAAATATTAAGATGAAACTGTTTTACAACCGATAAAAAATACTACAAAATTGCATTTCCTGTTCCCAATAAACAGCATACCAACTATGCTTTATGTGTATGTTTCTTAGCTGAAGCACCACAACAAACATTTCTAGTATTTTCCCTTCTGGAGTAGCTCTTTGCCCGATTGTGTGTAGCAACTAACATAATAGTGAGTGATGAATAAAAGAGAGGGTATTTGAATGGTAATGCTATTTGTAATGTGTTGCTGGCAGCCAGAGGGTGTGTGTGCTGCAGTGGCAGCGTTCCGAGGACTTGCCATTTATTCAATGTGATTTTGCACTCTCTCACAGGAGGGGAGGAGCTGATTGCGGCTGTCTCTCTGTCTTTTCCAATAAGCCCGACGCTGTCGCCTCCCCTCTTCCTCCAAACCGTGTGTGTGTGTGTGTGTGTGTGTGTGGACTGACTGTCAACCAGGCGGTGGCCAGGGCTCACTCACTTCAGCCGGTTCCACCTCGGCATCTAAACCTTATAGCCAGCCAGTCAGCCAGCCATCCATCCAGCCAGGCAGCCAGCTAGCCATCCATCCAGCCAGCCAGCCAGCCAGCCAGCCATCCAGCCATCCAGCCAGCCAGCCAGCCAGCCATCCATCCATCCAGCCAGCCAGCCAGCCAGCCATCCATCCATCCAGCCATCCAGCCAGCCAGCCAGCCAGCCAGCCAGCCAGCCAGCCAGCCAGCCAGACAGACAGCCCTGCCTCTGTTCACAGACCTATTCCTTGGTCCTCTCCCTCTGATTCAGCAGGGCACGTTTCCACCGCTTTGAAGTCGAATTTAGATCACCTCAAGTCACCCCCCCCCCCCCCACCTCCACCACCACCACCAGCCCATCCCCACTGTGTCCCTCCATCTTATAAAACATCCCCCCCCCCCCCCCCCCCCCTCACCCTCCAGCTCCGCCCCGGGCTACATGATAACACACTTTGGAGGGTACCGCTCTCCCCCAGAGCAGCCCAAACTGTGAGCATATTGTCTCCTTCACTGGCAGCACTGTAGCAAAACTGCTGTCACACCGAGTTTGCTATGCTAATGTAGCTGTGGGTGCCGCTGCCCTGTCTCTCGACTACTGCGACCGAGGTGTGTGTGTGTGTGTGTGTGTGTGTGTGTGTGTGTGTGTGTGTGTGTGTGTGTGTGTTGGAGAAAGCTAAACTGCGTAGAATAGGGGTCCCAGGGCGAGGGAGTGTGTGAGTCTGCATATACAAGAGAGTGGGGTTGAGTATTGCTTTGAAGACGGTCCACATCAAGAGAGTCGTCTCTCACGGCTGAAAGCAGTCATTTCCAGAAAGGTAAACACAAGCGCTTGATGCATGGCGGAATGTTAAAACACAGATTTTCCTCAGCAATATTCCTCTTCCTCGTTCGTCTCCTGCTTCTGAGGACGTGAAAGAGGGAGGCTTCAAAGGCGTGTCACACTGGGCTTGACTGATACCTGGCAAGGCTTTGAACCGTGTCCTTGAGCTGGGCCGGGGAGAGGCACAGAGGCAGACACCCACTCTCACATCAGATACACATGGAAGCAAAGTCACAGACAGGAACACACTTATGAGAAAATAGTTCCCCCTCAAGGCACGCACGCAAGCACACTCACGCCCTCACACACATACAAACACACACACACTCATGTTCCCAGCAGAAAGCACTGACAGGGTTAAAAGGGAGTCACTTTTTCCTATATGAGTAATTGTTCTATTATTGGCCACTTGTGAATATTATGCATTTGTCAGCAGGAATCGCCGCCACTCACATGGCAGAGGGCAATCGACCAATTACCATGCAGCTGGCTGTAGTGTGCTAGAGTAGTCCAGGGCTCACATCCTCTCGTCTGTTCAAAGGCACCTCTGCGTTGCTCACACGTATGTGATGCCTCCCGCAGCGCCGCCGTGCCGTGTGCCGTTCGCCGCGAAACAAGATCCACTTAGCTCCGAGAGGGCGGTAAGTACGGCAGCCGCTGGCATTTTCGACGGCTGCTGTGGCGACGATGACCCGAGCCACCTCAGCCGCGGCCTCTAATGGAATTACGCTCCCCTGGATTCAGAGGGGGCCGTCAAGCTCTCGTTCATGTCTCTCCGCCGGCCCGGGCTCCCTCCGAGCGCTTTCCAAGACCTTTTTGAATGGCTTCACCTACTTTCAGACCATCAATATTTGAACGTGCCTTCCAACTCTGCGCAGATGGCCGTGAGAAGTGGAGGAAGAACCTCCCCGGCAAGACGCCCGTGTTCTCCTGGCCGAGGGTCGGTTCTGCCGTGTGACTCGGCCGAGCTGTGGCCGCTTGAGTGTTTACCCGGGTGTGTGTTTATGTTGACATACATACGGTCGGATCGCCGCCCCCCCGCCCCCCTCCACCGCCCTGAGCCGGCCGGGTTTGCGTGATGCGTCAACCTCCTCTAGACTCTTGGCAGGTCACAGCTCAAGTTAGTCATCAGGTTGTTGGTGGGTTGGAAAATGAGAGCTTTTTTTTTATCAGGCTGCCAATGAATAAGTGATTGGCTGCAGAGTTGGGGGCCAGGCCCGGAGGCATGGGGCATATGGGGGTTAAGGAGAGGCGCAGATGCTTCTCAGGCCCAGAGGGATGGTGGGAAAAGAAGAGGAGTTAGATAAGGGCTTAAAGAATGAAGATGAGACAGAGATGGGGAGAGACAGAGAGAGAGAGAGAGAGAGAGAGAGAGAGAGAGAGAGAGAGAGAGAGAGAGACACCAACACCAATCTCACAGAGCGGAACACACGCACCCCCCTGCCTGGCCTTAACCCGGTCCTCTGTAGTACAGCTTAACCACAGGGGCCAGAAGAGGCACTGCTTAAAAAGGCCCTATCTCCGAGTGCAGGGCACTATCCTCCACTGACCTCAAAGACAAGTCAACCTCTCAAAGAGGCAAACTCCAGCTGCTGCCGCCGCAACAACTGGGGTCTTGAGCGGCCAAAACAAGAACACAAGACACACACACACACACACACACACATATTTTATGGCCTTGTACAAACACGCTGATAGCACACAAGTAAATACTGCACTTACTTGAACGCATCGTCTTCCAAGTCTATCTCTCCCACAAACAATCACAAGCAGGGACGCGAAGTACACATACTGCAGTTACCTGGACGAATGAAGAGGTTCACAGCGCCATCTACTGCTGGATTCTTGAAATGCTGACTGTTAAACAAAAGACAAATGTGTGTCTCCCTCCACTTTGCAAATCTATCCCTCTCTCCGTCTTCCCTTCCTTTGGGCCCCGATTTTAATCGGATGTGATTAGTAACAGTATATCAACGTGGAAATAGGTGGCTTTTATCATCCATAAAGTTTCTCAAATGACGGTATGTGCTAGAAGGGAGCTTTAAATTACACATCAATAATGGAACGCCAGTGTCGTTTTTTTTTTCTTTTTTTCTTCTTTCTTCTTCTCCTCATTCAAACAATTTTGCATTCAGCCCTCTCAGCAGTCTTCCGTGTGAAACCTCATGAGAGAAGCAGTTTGTGCAGGACCATTTTTCTACACAGATAGCATTTACTTACCCTATAGAATGAGGAAGCCTCAACAGCGGTTGCTGTTGTTGTTGCCCTCCTCTTATTCTGTCCAGGTATTGTATCATCTATTGTGTTCCTATTCCCGCATGTGCAAAATGATTTCTTCCCGCAACTACAGGAAAGGAAGGCAGGGGGAATTTTAAGAATTCAAGGAATGCAAATATTCCATGACATAGACGAGGGTGGTAAGGGTTACACTCAGACAACATTTGCATGATTATCCATGATACATAGATTTCTATCTAGATCCCCCCCCCCCCCCCTCCCCGTCCTCTCTTATTCCATCAAAGACAAACAGTAAGAAGTCTGAATCAAAGTTCATTATGCAGGAATACATATTTGTCTTGTTTTGTTTTTCCGCAGTATGTGAATGCCATATTCTTAAATGCGCCAAAGTAAAAAGAGGAGGCAAACCTACTCACAACCTGTAAACACAGCTTCACAATTCAATGCACACCTGGTCAATCCAACACAATCAAAGGTTGTGCTGATTCGTTTTAATTGACAGATTTTTCGAAACGTTGTCACCTAATAAACATATACTTTTGGAGTTAGTGTGCAGATTCCACTTTACAATTGAATAACCTTGCACCTATACCTTCTGATGAATGACCACACCTTTAATGAATCAGCAACTCCCCATGCCGGACTCAAAATGAACATGCAACCTGGTGCCACGGAAACACATGGTTAGTATAGTTGTGGATGCTGTACCGATACCAGTGTTCAATATTGTTACAATGTGCGGTCTCTACTTTCCTCTTTATCTCACAAACACACACACACACACCGCCCTGTGGTAGGAAAAGGGCTCAAATAGGTTATTTATTGATGATATCAAACCTCATTTGCAAGTAGCAGCTTGCCTCTGTTGATAAAGCCATGAACTGGTGACACTCTTGACAAGAAAACCACACCAATTCACAGAAGATTTGTGCACGTACACGTGTGTGTTTGTGTGTACATTTGGATTCTGATATGCACATTCTGTACGGAAGTGATGAGTTACACCCTGGCTGTTCCTTTCTTCTTTAATTCCTGACCACGGGGGAGACCACGACTTACCGGATGGCCCTCCTTCTTCAGTTTCATCTCTTATCTCCCCTTCAACCATCCCCTGGCATCCCTCCATTCCTGAACCTCGTCTACTTCTTGTGATGTCTCCGATCATCCCGGAGTCATTGTCTAGATAAGGATTCTGCATCTGGGGGCCTATTGATGTTTGCCCTGTGATTGACTAGATGTCAGCAATATGCTCTCCTGTTTATTGCCACGGTAATAGCATGATGGCCAGCTCATGAATGAGGGGGACAAGAGATTTGGTCATGACTTTGAATCGTACCCTTCTTTTACATTAAATGAATAAACATTACAACAGTTTGAAAATTGGATCTGATAGATGTAAATGTCCACGATATATCTTCGTGTCAGATCTAGGCAGTGGGCTGGT
Organism: Aplochiton taeniatus; assembly: GCA_017639675.1. NCBI lineage: Eukaryota > Metazoa > Chordata > Actinopteri > Galaxiiformes > Galaxiidae > Aplochiton > Aplochiton taeniatus. The sequence continues at coordinate 48,618,057 of CM030172.1, forward strand.
ACCGAATACAAACAGGACAGTGACTCATTCGTTTTTCTTTGGCCTTGGTTGAACTCTGTATCCTTGTTAAGTTTCTGTACAGTGTATTCTAATTGATAGGCCAACAGGCAACTTTGCAGGTTTTGTTGTTTCTCAGGGGCATAAATAATGGGTAATCGCTGTGGTGTTTTGACAGATAGGAAAGAGAAGATTCAGCATGCCAGTGATATTTCTAGCAGACATGTAGTGTGTGTGTGTGTGTGTTTTAATAAGGAAAATTATATTTCATTTGGTATCCATGTATGTAATGTTTTGGTTTGCAGTTGAATAGAACCCAGATGCTTACCTTTGTTTTCCACAAATCCTTAAAATGGGCAAATGATATTATTGAAATTGTTGAGTAGGTCAAACTGACATGGCTAACAGACAGTGATGATCGCAATTATCCCTATTTGTTTTAAAAAGAAAAACTATACTTTGAAACATTAACAGACTTTGGTAATATAACCAGACAAATGAAGAATTCTGGAGAGGAAAATCATTTTGGCTCTTTCTATTTTTGTTTCAAGGACAATGTGAGTCACAATTTCAAGTGCCAAAGTATTTGGCTACAACACTACATACAATAAAACTATCTTTTTATATTCTGTTGGAATAGAATCTATAGAAAAAAAATTGACAAATTACCCAAGTTTGCACAAATCTCTTCTCTCAAAAAGTTCTGGTGCCAATTATTAGCTTCCAGGAAAAGAAATCCAAGTTATTGTGTGAAACTTTTAATAATAACACAATTAACTTGAAGCTTTATTGATCTTTGTTGAGAAAATAATCACACTGCAAATCCCAACCCCCCTCAGTACGAGAAATGCCAGCGGATTGTTTGTTAAGTCAAGTCATATTTGATGGATTTCTGTAGAAGTGGCGATTAATAACGAAGATTATGAAGTTATTCTCTGTTCTGTCAATGTGTTGGGGGCTTGCAAGGGGCGTGCATTGCGATGGTATTACAGTTCTCATTTGCATGTGTCACTCAGGATCTTATTGCTGGCAGCGGGAGTTGGAAATGCCATTACCACAGGAGCAAGTCTCTGTGTGTCCACAGATTTAAGGATGAGGCAGCGATGGCATTATCAAACACAGATGAATCTGTGCTCCGGAAAAGAGCACAGAATCGAAAGTTTGCAGAATTTATGTTTCCACATCATTAATTTAGTTAATGTGACGAATATTCTGCTCTCTTAGGGGAAACCATCCAGCTGGTCGGGGGCAAGCATGCCAGGGGTCTCAGTCGCCTCCTTCTGTACAAGTTGTCGTTCATTTCCTGTTTTTCTGTGGCCGACTGCAGTTGGGTCACTGAGCACTACACGGACACCAAGATCTCCCTTGACAGGTGCATCACCTATCAGCAGCCTCTCACCCACTCTTTTCACTTTAATTAGGCAGGGGCCAAAATGTCCTTGTCACTCCTATCAGGGGACCCAAGCCTCTGCTGGCTACCACCGGCTTACAGCACGAACACCACAGGGGCATCAACACGCTCTAGACTCATTGTCTAGACACATAATGCACTGGTTCGGCCATTCGTTTCGGCCTCGTTTTGCAGGTTTAGGTAAAGGGGATACATTCAGACACTGTGGCATGACACCTTAAGCCTTTCCACCAAAACAAGCTGAAACCAAGAGACGTTTGACAACAAAAGGCAACAAAATGGCTTCTAGTAAGGTAGAAAATACTGTGTTGCTCACACGACACGTTTTCTTTTTCTCTAAAACATTTGAATGGACAGGAAAGTCAAGGTGTTTTACTTCACTTACAACAGTTACTGTTTTCAGTTTGGTAAAGCTTACAAACAATATATTCGTATTGAACCATAATGTCAACCTAGGTGTAAAGATTAAAAACTCTATTAGCTCTCAGTGAACAGATTGCATGTAAAAAAGTGTTTGCACTTTGAGTGTTGACCCGGGAGTCTCTGTGCCGACAGCTGAGCTGTCCTGACCTATGTGCTTCAACATTTGGTGAGGTTGACAGGAACTGGGGCCTATGCCACAGCATTCTACACTGGGACACCTTCTGTCTCTCTACCAACCCCTAAACACAGCAACAAGAAAACTCAGACTCGCTCAACCCATCTGTGGTCACAGCCCTAAATGTTTATGTCGACAGACACTGACACAGACAGACACACACACACAGGGATTCAGTTTCCTATCTCTCCGATACACACACACACACACACACACACACACACACACACACACACACACACACACACACACACTTATGCTGAAAGCTATATGTCCTAAGTCTTCCTGCCAAAAGAATGACAAAGACAAAACAGAACAACAGCGTCAACAAATGAATAGTGTTTAGAATGCAGCTCAGCTCTGTGTAGGTCAGGCCCAGCCAGATGCTCATGAATACAGTCGTAATTTGAGAAGTAGGAAGTTGGTTACGTTAAAGTTTTACAAAGCTCAAGGTTACTTCATGTTTATTTGTTTTCCTCCTACAGCTGTCCAATCACAGACTGCCTTCTCGACCTCTATCTCACCTGCTGAACAAGTCTTAGAAGTATATTTCCATTCATATACTTTTTAATACCATTGCTTTGGCTCTTTAGTACAGACCCATGACATCTACCTCTCTGAGTGAAATAATGTCAATATGAATCAATGTGTCTGTCATCAGCCACAGGCAGGGATGAAAGACGTTTAAAGCAGCTTATTGGTTGAACATAGCACTACCAGTTGTCTAACATGCAGCCTTTGTGTACCTAAGAAACACAAGAAAACATTAGTTGCCATAATAATTTCTTTCAACTTTGACAAACTTATTATATGAGGAATAACTACACTGAGTTTGTACGTTTAAGACCCCCCCCCACACACACACACACACACACACACACACACACACACACACCTCAAATCCCTGAAACATCTGTCGAGTGGGGAGTTGATAGACTGCTGCAGTGCGAGAACGAAAGGCACTTGACTGAAGCTGTGAATCTCAAAGCTGCAGCCAGGAGAGCAATAAACAAACAAATACAAACAGTAAACACGACTCTCTGGAAATCTTCCTCGTTTAAACCCACTGGGTGGTATTATGGTGTCATGTAAATTCTCCAAAATTGGTTTGTCTGGAGGCCCGGGAAGAATAAATGAGACAAATATAGGACAGAGAGAGAATACAGAAATGCACCTGAGAAAACAGGGGAATAATGGATGGCCTGATACAGCTAAAAAGAGAAATGAAAAGATACAAAAAAGATGAGATATAGGAAACCAGAGCGTTTGCACATTAGTGGTATTGCAAACACAGAGATAGAAAAACAAAGAGACAAGAGAATGTGGCATGGATACCTTTGTGGGTGGGTAATAATTAGCTCGGAGCTGGTTTTCAAAGCCATAATTAGCTTGTCTATCCACTCTTGCTTGCTCTTATCTCCCCCTCTCTCTTCTTTCTGTCTTTGGCGGATCTTGAGGAACGCCCAGCATCACAGAGGACGTTTTTCCAAAAATAACAGCATCTCCTTGTTATCATTAAAAAGAGAAAGCAGGGGAACAGCTGCTTGCAAACAAATCAACACATTAACACCAACGCACCACCGTCTGCAATCACAGAGGCCCTGAGAGACAGCTGCCCGCCACCGAACAAAGACTTTCATCTTTGCTTTGATTTACTTTTGGCTCCGACTCTCTTCCTACTATACGTTTTGCTCGTAATTCTACCCTTATCAATCTCGAGACGTTTTTTTTCTTAAGTTTTCAAATTAAAGCTTTACATGGGGTTGTTCTTTGTCACATTACGGCAATGTTTATTCAATTCCAAACGTTAGCAAAAAAAAAAGCTTTTCTTTTTACCCTGATTCAAAGCAAAACCCAACAGCCATACTATGGGAACATCCGGCCGTCTCTGATTCCGATCAATCAAGCTGACTGTTCAAACTTGTATTCATGCTTTGCTGTAGTTTGCAGACCAATTTGTTTTAAAATGTAATTTTACTTTAGTGCTCTATTATTGTTGTAGGTTATTGTATCTGGTTGTGAATGTGTACTATTTCTGGGTAAAAAACAACAACTGTCTAGGTTTATTGTAATCAATAAATCGTAGATTGCCTGTCTATGGGAAGAAAAGCATGCAGCATCGGTAGGAGAGTGTCAGAAGATGCAGTATTCAGCTGTTTCGAGTGACGTTGGTTTTATGGTTTTAAGTTATTGTCTAGCCTAAATGCTGGCAGTTCTTTGGGGAATGTTTCCACTTTGTTCTTCCTCTCTGTCTTGCTTTTCTTTCCATTTTTGTTTCTTTTTGAGGGTAACAAGGCAGAACCATTTTGACCCTCTATAATTTCCTCACTAATCAGCCTGTTCTCTCGTTTGGTGTCGGAGCTTTAATCAAACATCTAAATGCCTCTACCAGCCAGAAACGTGTTATTCCGACAGAAACACAAAAAGTATGCAATTACTCCCAGTGGACCTGTCCCTCCTTCCCTCCTCTCAACTACAGCTGCAGAAACAAGGACACCATTCCAATCACATTCTCCTCCTTTTTCTTCTGTGTGATGAACTAATGAGAATAGCCTAGCGCTGTGATATATGCAATGACAGCCCAAGAAGAGCTCCACAAACATAAAACCGGGTATTAGCTCTACAGGAAATATCATATTATATGATACTGATGTAAATTATAGTTTGACTATACTATAATTTCCTTTAGAAGACACAAACTGAGGTTTCCTACAATGCATCGTAAGAGAAAATACTGTGTTTTCAATGTTTAGGGCAACACAGGAACAATATCCAACTGATCAATCAGATTATTGTAGAATAAATCAAATGCTACTGTGTGATATGTTGTCATTGTAAGACATGAAAAATAGCTTGACAAACATTTGGTTAGCACAGTTGGTGATCTTGAACACACCCACTCATGACCAGCGCCAACTTTGGATTGCCACTGTACCAAGATGGGAGATGACTTGGCCGATGAGTTGTGGGAGCAAAAGGGAAAATCAGGTAATTAGTCATAGAGAGTTTGCCATTCGCAGTGAACTACTAGGTTTTCACATATACCACCTCTTGCGACACGTAGACCTGAACTGCTAGAGGTTGGGAGTTATTCACGTTAGTTAACGACAGCTAGCAAAACATACTAATAGTAGCTAGCTACGTTACCGGTCACTGCAAAACGTTAACATTAGTTAGGTAGGTTGGGTAGTAACAGTGTGACATTGTCCAGCAGCTTCTACGCTCGACCTACTTTTCTAGTATGAGCAATAAAACACTATCCAGATCACACGGACGAAGAGCTTGGCATTTAGCTCGCTAACCAGCTCCACCACATGGCGTGTTTACACATGTGGCTTCTTCTGCACATGAGGCATGACGTGATACCGACTCGCCATTGCCATTGCTTAATGCTAGCAAACCTGAAAAATAGCACGTGTAGACTATTCTGTGTAGTTTTCAGCATTTTGTTTTGTTGTTGCTAGTTTAGCAAATGTGTAACCTGACCTTTTATATTGTTTTGGCCGCTACAACAGAATGTCTGTGCCGGAAGTTAAAGCTTAGCCTGGGAACCAATAAGGCAAGGAAGCGGCCAAACCAGTGCAATTATAATGAATATGTTACCTAAGGTTTTAGACGTGTATCGTACCAAGTTCTATGAAGATAAGACGAGTGTAGCTAGCCGTGGGTGCCTGTAGCTACAATTTGTGATGCTTGTTTTGAATTAGGCGAATCTAACCTACGACATGGATGTTTCACTGTTTCCAATGCTACGTTGCTAACGTTACTCCAAACTTGAATGAGGAGTCACGTAGACTTGACTCATGTTGAGGTCCTGTGCAGGGCTATAATATAGGCTACCATGTGTTATACAACTTTGCATTGTTAAACGTAACCCCTTCTTTATGTAACATTGCTCCTCAAAGTAAACCTTGAACCGTACTGCATTTACAAACAGTATTCCCAAGATTGCATGGCATTTTTTTTCAAGATAATATAGGCAGGGGACATTTACATTTTATTAAATGCACCAATGCATTTGATTTGGCAGAAACATAGAAAGGTATACCGTTTTTAGACTCATAGTAGACTTAGATTTTACATTGTAACTCAACCAGTTGGAAACCATTTTTACTTTTCCATACCAGAATTTCGACATAGATCTTTCATGATAATGTGTAAAATATGCTCTTTTACCACTGCAGTTTATGTATTATGTGTAGTCTTTTTAGCATGTATCTGTAAGAATGTAACGCATATGGTAGGCTGAATAAAGTAATTTATTCTGGATTTGACCTTAATCATCATAACAGTGCTCTTTGTAACCAGTAGAGGGCAGTGTGTCCTTTGAGGTGTTAAAGGTTCCATCAGCCTTCCTAATGAGTCAAGTCTGTGGGCAGGTCCATAACTACAGGATGCTATGTCATCGTTCAACTTTTTGTTTATTTGACATGTACATCCATGCCTATTTCATCACCTGGCTTGCAAGGATCATCACACTTTACTTTGCTGTGTCAGTGATTTGGGAATCCCAATAATGTTGCAATGGTACATAGAGTTTATCTTACTTTGAAAATATAGACAATCTACTAGGCTATGCAATGTTATGTCCTAGCATGTTGGCGTAGTAGTTGCACCGGTCTTAGTGGGCAGTCTAAGACCAGTGTTTCTCCCAGTGTGCAGGAAAAGAGGCTTCCCTTTATTTTGTCCGTTATTGTTTGCTCTGTTTATCCCGCTCTGGAAGCTGTTGCCTTTCGGTTTGGGAATCCTTGTTGGGCCTTGTTTCTTATAGACCCCCTGAGGAAACTGTTGGAGAAAGAAACATAGTGCACTTAGAAAGACGAATGCTCGTATTCGTTTGTGATAACGATGACCCTAATAATTTGTTTTATTACTGGGTTGAGCAATATTATTTGTGTGATATTGTCGAGATTGAAATGTGCGTGCGTGCGTGCGTGCGTTGTCTCAACTGCAGGCATTTCTTTGTACTTTAGCTTGGAAATATTATGACTTTATTGGGCTTTAACCTTGATAGATGATCAATCATCTGTGACTGTGTAGGCTGCCCAGATTTGAGCTTCGGGAGTTATAAACCCTAGAGTAGATGACTTATGTTAGCCTTGTTGTCAGTAAAAGACAAGTCCAATGGAATGGAAGCGAGAGGGTCAAAAGTAGCAGTTGCAAACAACCCATTCGGTGTAAAGCCTGTCAAAGATGGAAAAATACCCCCAGATTTTTTAGGTGATCTGCTAGGAAAATTGAACAAAAATCATGGCTAGACAAATACTGACGGAAAAAGAAGTAACATTAAATAGGCTGTGTGTGTGTGTGTGTGTGTGTGTGTGTGTGTGGGGGGGGGGGGGGGGGGGGGGGTGGATGGATGGACACGTTATATTTATATATGTAAATTGCACTCTAATAAAGAACTCAATTACGATAGGATAGTAAGGTTTGAAAAGATAGCGAATACAAACAGTGAGTGGGGGTGGGTGCGCTACGGGTGCAGAAAACTGCCATAACATGGTTTGTGGCCAAATGTTCGTGCTCTAAAGTCACAGTGTGTCGCAGACTCCCATGAGGCTCCTGCCACGCTCTAATCAGCCCAACTGTCGTCAAACGCCTCGTCTGGCCCCCCGCGCCAGCCGCTGATGTCAGGCCGGGAAGTGCTCCACGTTTGTCATCGTCCGTCCGGTGGGATGGCACACATCCAGGCCCTCCCCCCTAACACACACACACACACACACACACTCAGCAACACACACACACACACACAGGAGTCTGTCTTACCTTCCTCTGGTGTGTCATGACACATTAGCCTGCCAAAGCCAACTATTTCTGCACAATACAATATAGAGCCTGGCTTGCCTCTTTATTTTCACAGAACTCTGTCTGTGTTACCGGGCAGGAAACTTGTGCAGGTGTCACTTGATGAGGTCAAAAAGACGGTTTGTGCTGTAGACTTGGCTTGCCAGTTTGCACTTATGTTTGTGGTAATTCATGCCATTCTTTATTGTGTTTTGAGTACTGTTAATCAATATTCAAAGAATATATATTTGGTTTGGTTCCAAGTTTTGGAAAGATTTCGGGGTATGTATAATAGAAATGAGAAAAACCCTTTTAATGCACAATGTTACCCTTATTGAGAACACTTAGTAGTTCCTAATTTCACTTCCTGCCTGCTCTCAACATGGTTCCTGAGATCTGAGCTGTTTCCCTGTGGATTGCACATGTGTATTCTACATTCTGCATTCCTTTTTAACAGTACCTAGGATACTGGTGTGGCTTAAATAGATGGGTGGTGACATCAGTCTATAAATTCAACTGGGCCAAGCAAACACGTGCTGGAGTATACATTTTCTATTCCAGAAATTTTACGGTGGACATTTTGGTCATTGTAAAAAGTCACTCTTAGTGGAATTGCAGAAGTCGAGGGAATAGAAATGTTTAGTTTTTGAAGGTTTGTTTAATGTACGTGGACATTTTGTGGTTGTTATCTGTGAAACAGATTTCCATGCTTACCATATGCCATTCAAAATGTTGTTAGAAAACAAAATCATACATTAAAAGAAACGTTTAATGAAAGAAAACGGGGAAAATCAATCTTTTAATGGTCATGGAAAAAGTGAATACAGCATTCTTTGAGTTATTTAAGGCACTTGAAACTGGCTGTAGCCTTGGGATTGTATGGGTCATGTAGAGAAACTGCCAAGGCACGAGGGGATGTGGATATTATGGCTCAAACAAACTGTTAGGTTGTTTCAATGGCTCAAACAAGCTGATTCTGGTTATTTGTATTTACACGGGGAGGTATTAAGGGGTTAATGATCGTATAAGGTAAGGTGGACGGGATGGGATTGAATGGGGACGTGTCTCTTAATCATGAAGGCCACTTACTGTTGGATTTGAGGGCTCTGACATTGGGGAGGTAGCAGTGGCTATGGTAATGCTACTGGTGATCTTGCCACCCCCTTTGACGTGGCAGCCGTTGCTCAGCACCTGAGCCCTCGGCCCCTTTCCCGTAGAGCAGTAAGGTCCGCCAGACTGCGAAGGCCCGTGGACTACACCATTCAGAGTCTTGATAAAGGGGCTTCCCAGGTGGATGTGGATCTTGTTGTCTTCTGTGGTGATGACGCTGGGACTAGCACCGTTAGACCTGTGCACGTGCCATCCATTATGCCCCTCCGGACTCACCTGAAACGCCGCTTCACCCCCGACCTCTGCGGGCTCAGGCGAGCCAGTGCTGACCGTAACAATCTGCAGGGGAGAGTCGGCGGAATCCGGCGTCGCCGACCTCCGAGAGTTTGGCCTGTCGACCCGGGGCCCAGGGCTCCGTGTGAGCGGGGAGAGGGCTCTTTCGGGGCTAGAGGGGGACGTGTTGGACCGGACCGGCGTCCCAACCGAGTTCTGGATGATGGTGATCCTCTGTTTCGGGGACGCACCCCCACTGGTGGGAATGATAGCAGTGCTGGTGTAGGAGGCTGTGCTCTCAGCGGTGGGGCTGCTGATTTCCAGCGTGGCGGTGTTGTGTCCCTGGTCCGGCGTCACCTTGATGTGCACGGGCTGCCCAGGGGTGTGTGTTAGGACCACGTCCCCTCTCTGCCCCAGGTCGCTGCTCGGCACTTGGCTGTCGGCGAAGCGGGGCCTGTCGGGGCTGCAGGGCGATGGGACGCTGTATCGCCTCGCGTTGTTGTTCGCAATGTTCAACCTGTCCGCGTTGTTCAGAGGCCACAGTCTTTGGTTCTTGACCGGGTCCTCGTAGCGTGAAGCAGGCCGGTCCCTTTCGACCTGTGGTTTCTCATTCAGCGTCGCAGGAGGAGCCAGGCTCCTGTAGTCGGGAGGCAGGTGGTCAGCCTCCTCTGTCTGGACCTCCTTGTGGGACAGGTGAAGGTCTGTGAAGCGCCGACCGTTCACCCCCGGCCTCAGACTCTTGCTGAAGTGCCTGTAGCGTTCCAACTCGGCGGTCAGCGCCTCCATCTCTCTCCCCAGCTCCCTGTTCCTCCCCTCCTGCAGGCTGAGCTTCCTCTGCAGGGCAGAGTGGTCCTGGTGGACCCTGGAGATGGAGTCCTCGGTCCCCGCCAGCCTGTGGGCTTTCTCCCGGAGAGCCTCCACCTCCCTGCCCAGGAGCCTGGACTTGACCTGCTCCTCCTGGAGCCGCCTGAGGAGGAGGTGCTCCTGGTTGGACTCCTGCTTCTCCACCAGCTGGAATCTGGAGAGCTCTCGCTTTGCCTCCTCCAGCTCGGCGGTCAGAGCCCAGGACCTCTCCTGCTCCTCCCTGCACCTCTTCTCCAGGGCCTCCAAGTCCCCCTCCGCCTTCCTCAGCTCCCTCTCCACCAGCTCCTTCTGCGCAAGCCTCCTCTTCAGTGTCTCCGCCTCTCGGGTCATCTCTCGCACCTTGTTGTCCTCCTGGTGTTTGGCAGGGCCGCTGTTGTTGTTGTCGGGCAAAGGGTCATTACCGTACCTCTCTTTTGCCTTTCTCTCCTCTTTCTCCATGCAACATTCCAGGGCCTGCAGCCTCTTCCGCATGGTGTGTGCTTTGCTCTGCAGCTCCTCGCTCCTCCCTTCTTCTGTCGCCAGGCGGACTTTGAGCGCGTCCCTCTCTCTCTCCACGTCCTTCAACCTGGCCTCCAGCTCGTCCTTCGACCTCAGAGCCTGGGTCGTCTCCTGGCCGAGTCCCTCTGGGTGAGGCGGCGCCACGCGGTTCTGCCCAGGTCTCCCCTCCGCACGGCCGAGTTTCTCCTCCGCCTGCCTGAGCCTCTGAGCCGTGCTCTTCCTGTCCTCCACCAGGACCGCCGTCAGGGCCCTCAGTTTGGCCAGGTCCTGCCTCAGCGCCCCCTCCGTCTTCTCCAGCTGACCTTCCGCGGCCTCCAGCTCCTTCACCCTGACCTTCAGAGTGTCCAGCTCCCCCGCCAGCTGCGTGCCCACCCCCTTCTCCCTCTCCAGGCTGCCCTTCAGGCCGCTGCACTCCTGCCTGCTCTTGCCCAGAGCCTCCTCCAGTCGGTCGAGCTCGCCGATCCGGCCGTTGAGCCGGTCCACCTCGGCCTTGAGGCTGCGGCTCTGGCTGGACTCCCTCCCCAGCTTGCGGTCCAGGTCCCTGCAGCGGTCGCCGAGACGAGCCAGCTCCCCGTCTTTCTCCTCCATCTGCGCCACCCTCTTCCTCAGCGTCTCCACCTCTGACTGCAGGCCAGGCATCCCTGCGCCCCCTTCACCGCCTCCCTCCTCCCCGCTCCTCGCCACTCTGTCGCGCAGCTCCCGGAGCTCCTCCTCGGCCCTCCTCAGGGCGCCCCTGGTGCCCTCCAGGTCGTCCAGCTGGCGGCTCAGGCTGGCCAAGCGCTGCCGGAGCTGCTGGTTCTGGGCGTCGTCGTCGGACAGTTTGGCCGTCATGGCTTCCTGGCTGAGACGGAAGGCGGAGGCCTGGTCCCGCAGCTCCGCCTCCAAGTGCAGAGTTTTGAGGGCCTCCTCCTTGACTCTGGAGTGGGCGGAGTTGAGTTCCCACTGGGCGTGGTCACTGAGGGCGGCCAGCTCCCGCACCAGTCGGCTCTCCTCTGCCAGCTGGTCGGTCAGACGCTGTTGCTCCTGCACAACCAGCAACGCGCAGAGCTGGAGTTTGGCCAGCTCCTCTTTTAGCGCGGAGACCTCCCTCTCACTTTCTTCTTTTATCCCCTCCCGGACGGCTCTCTCTTGGACAAGCAGCAACTTTAGTCTGTGGAGAAGAAAGGAAAAACACCGTAGGTTTATTCAAGACGTATCAAACATGATTTAGCCCAACACTTTCTCTTTTCAATGAACATTGTGCCATCATTTGTTTTCGTTAGCTAGACTGCCTGCACCCCAGCAGAAGACAATTGACCCCATTCAGTCCTTTAACACACGTTTTTCCTCCCTGGTAGCGTACTGCACGCTGCTGAGTGAAATGGTGAGCTTTCCCCTCAGACAGGAAATAAGACCATGTCCATGGCAGTGACATCATTCTCTCCATAGACTACTCCTTCATCCTGTGCACTTTTTCTAGGAACCTTCCCATCTCTCTTCCTCTCCAATGCTGTGTGTGTGTGTGTGTGTGTGTGTGTGTGTGTGTGTGTGTGTGTGTGTGTGTGTGTGCAAACACTACATGCCCAACTTGTTTCCCTCCCATGGCGGCGTCCCACCATCGTTAGTTACTGTAGGATGTTTTGAGAGGCGTTGACAGACGGTCCCTCGGCGGGACTGTTGGTTAATTAAGGGGTTCCTGCACCCTGGAGACTCCTCCAGACTGTGCCCAGCTCGCTGCTGTGCCCCTGCACCAACACTGCCCCCCCTCCCCCTCCTCCCAACTCAGAAAGCCAGGAATTCCCCTCGTTTCACGGGCAATTACAGACTGGATGCCAGTCCTGTCACTGGTTTGATTTCTCCAGGCGCATACCAACAACACACAAGTTATGTAGCCTACACTTAGCTAAATGGGTTTCACAGCGTTTTAAAACTCTCCTGGATTGTTTTGTAATGTGGGGCCATGGCTGCTGTGGCATGCCAATGATATGCTTCTAGAAGGTTTGTGGCTTTTAACTGAGTGACATCACCTCTTTCATTCAGAGATGAATTAACCCCCTACGTTTCGAGTGATTTAGCATAATGCAATAAAGGCCAGCACGGTTGTTTTTTTCTCTGTAGAAATGACTTGTTTAGTTTGAGCTTGTTTTGCGCATAAATTGTATTACAACAGTACTCGAGTGCTAATGAGCTCTGTGGCTGGTTGTACTCAAAGGAAATGTATCTCCTACTTGCAGAACAAGCACTTGTCACTTGAGTAAGCACTAGTACGGATCCTGCACCAACTATTGTGATTTGATTTGTTGAGTAGTTTCCATTTAAAAACGCACACACACAGATTGTTAGTCAAAAAATGTGGCTAATTATCCTTTGGCCTATTTGGGCCCAATTGCAAAATACATTCTATCTCAATTGGTTTGAAACACTTTAGGTTGAATTTAAGGAAAATATAAATAAATTCGAAACACACATTACTTACATTACATTACTCAGTAGCAAAAACAGATGGTGAAATGTTTAGTTTTTTTTCCCTTCTAATTTTGGAGAGTGGTGTCTTGGAGCCAAGTTACAGTAAAACGAAGTAAAGTTTTTTTGATTCATTTTTTTTGTCCCCCTACCTTTGCAGTTATTCAATGTTCCGGGATCCTCGGAGATTAAAATCCCATTCCCTCTCCGCTCTCCCTTCTCTCTCTCCCGGCGTTCACAGCAATGTGGACATTCCATCCGGAAAACCAAACATTATGAGAAGTGCTCTGCACACTGAGACCTACTGGCATCTCGGTTACATCATCAGCCTTTCCTTATAAGGGGCTGTGATGCCTCCTTACAAGCCCTCCTCAGCCGTGTGTGTTTGCACGCACACATGCACGGTCCTGCATACAGAGCGTGGGATGCCAATGCATGTGGTTCCTATACACAAACGGAGCGTGCAGTAAATTGGATTTTTTTTTTTTTGGGGGGGGGGGGGGGGGGGGGGCGGGTCTCCTTTTCGTTTCAGTTTGCGTGTTACTTAAGATAACCCGCCACTAGATGAGGTCATGTCAAAGCGTACGGGAGAGGCGCTGACGGAAGGATGTGTGCGCGTTGTCGACCGAGAGCACCCCAGTGAAGATTAACGACCCTCCTTTCAAACAGCAAAACAAAAGACCAGTAAACATGGCCGACCTACACGGTCCTGGTCCCCCCTGGGATTAGCCCACAAACCATAATTGAAAGCTTAATGATCTTGCGGACAGGAGAAAGTTGCTGGGCTCCCCGAGCTATTGGCCTGTGTGCACAGTGGGCCGTCGGTGTGTGTGAAAGAGAGCCGTGTTTGTGTTGTAGCGGCCGCGCCTGGGGCCTGATAACCTGACTGAGAGGTGACATCATCACTGGCCCACAATTACATCCACATGTGTTCCCTCTCCTCTCGTTCTCCCCCCCCCCCCCGTCCCTCCGTCCTCCCCTTTCTCTCTCTCTCCGTCCCTCGGCTCCGCGCTGCTTCCCTCCGCCTCCATTTTGACATTACATCCCTTATCTTTGGGTTTGATCCCTCCGTTCCCCCTGTGTCCATCACGGCCCCCCCCCCCCCCCCTCTCCCTCCCTCCTCGGATCGCTCCGTACTCTCTGATGGATGGGACCGATGCACTGCGCCCCATCCCTGCTCTGAACAATGCAAGGGGCTCAGGAGACGCAGTGAAGACTGACAAATAATAGCCCAGTCTCCTCTCCTTTAGTGTTAAGTCTGTCATGATAAGAATGATAAAGAATGATCCGGAAATGTCTTCAGCACTATTAGCTTGACACACACACACACACACACACACACGCTCTCATACCACCCCACATTAAGACAGGCAATTTGTCAACATTTCTCTCGTGGGAATAGCTTCATTCAAAGAGCTTAGAATAATGTCCAAGTGCAGCTGAATTTTTCTATAGAGGAAAGTAACTCATTTTCCTTTTTTCAGGAGAAACCCCTATGTCTCCAATTAAGACTGAAATATGTCCCCTGTGACATGCCGTCATCAAGGAAGCATTTCCCAAACAGACCCACAAAGTCGTTCTCTGGAAACTTGTCTATTTATAGCCAATGTGTTAGTCAACATGGTACTGAAGTCTTAGCCAATCACGCAGGAGAGGGAGACTGTCATGTGATACCTGTTAGCCTAAACACTGACAAATGAGATTATAGAGGCCCCTATCTTTAATCTAATAGTGGGCCTTGTGCTTTAATGCTCCACTGAAATGTTGCGTCGAACCAGAGTTGTTTATAAAAAGGAAACGTGACCCCCCCCCCCCCCCCCATTCAAGAGACACGCCCTCGGTCTCTTTGCTAGACTAATTTTGCATAGCTCGTAGTTCACTGGATCTTGGATCACTCCGAGGGAGAGACTGGCTATTTCATTGCCTGTCCCCAATTACATGCCTGATTGAACCCCTCCCAGGCACTTCCACCTAAGCCCCCCGACATGGCCGCCATGTAATCAAGCTGTTATTTGAGGAGGAGCGGAGCCCCCCCCCCCCCATCCCTTCTCTGTGCTCCTCTGGAGAGATTAAGATATACCTTTCCAAACCGAGCTTGTTTTTGGGGGAGAGTCCACCAGTTTTTATTTTTCGCGCGACCATGTAGGGTCATTCTGGAGAAAGCAGCAGACTCCAATCTGAGTATTTCGCTATGCCATGAGGTAGGAGGGCAGGCTATGTCATCCCAGCCACACACAACCCATGTCTTTCTAGCAACACATGGGGGTCCAACAGTTTGAGCTCCCGGCCCAGTTCTACCGTGGCGTCCTCCTCTGTGAGGCTCTGTTGGATTCCCCTGATCGTTTTTGCACATTTTCCTGACGCCTTATTGGCCGAGGTGGCCGAAGCGTGAGTGCATTGGGATTGACCTGATAGCGCCACACTCCCCTGTTCCTCTGGGCAGAAGAGAGAGAGAAAGGTTCCTCCTTCCCCTGTGTCCACTTCAATCTTTGGTTCCGTGTGCGTATGGTGTTTTTGTTAAGGCAGAATCAGTCTGTCATTTTAGGAGACGTTACAGAGTTTGAGGGGTGGTCTGTGGGTACGAAGGGGGGATTTCTTTTGGGGAAGTGTGTGGATGACTCCGAAATGATCTGGCCACATGAGAGAACACATCCATACAGCACTGTACAGTGTCTGTGGGCGGGGGTGTGAGCATGTGCCTGTGGTTAACACTGAGAAGGACCTGTCAGCTCAATGACAGGCCGGAGAAAACACACACACCGACTCAAACACCGGCTCCCATCGCTGAGGTCGGAACAAGCCCACTGCTGCATTTTCATGCACACATGTAATCTTACTTCCAACATGCAACGATGAGCCGATGTGCCCTGCAGTGATTATAGTAACTCACGCCATGACCATGAGTCCTAGTCGATTCTCTGATCTCAATGTTAACAGAACCACTTGTTAGCTGCTACTCTCTTTTTCCGTCTGATGTCAGAGAATGCCGACAGAAAGAAGGGAAGGGGCATATGTGTTGATCACTTGATGTGGATCATAACTGCCGGGAAAGAGGGTGACGTTCAGAAAGGACGTTGAAAAGGCTTCGGTAAAAGGATCTTTTCTCTGCTGAATATTTCCTACAGATATAGGAATAAAAGGGGGGGGGGGGTTTAAAGGAGGGCTTTGTGTCTGGTGCCTAATGTTGTTTACTTTAAGTGTGCTAGAGAGATACCCATGCTGAGCTCAACTCCCCAGTCTGTGCCAAATTCCAGTATGGAGACTCGAGACCGAGTGGATTAGGAAGAGGGATGAAATAAACAATTTACAGACTGATCTGCACACAAAAACAAACACAAAACATCAGGATGGCAACGGAAAGATAGGGGAGGGGAGGGGGGGGGGGGGGGGGGGGGGGGGGCAGCCGGTGGACGGGTGAGAGAGGTGGACCGGTCGAGTGAGATGAATGTCCAAGTGGAGGGGTCTTACTACGTGGAGCTTGCCTCACCTTAGCCTGCCCGTGTGTGTCTCTCTGTGTGTCTCTCTGTGTGTCTCTCCGTTTCCCACAATGGCTCACTAAGCAATCGTGTGAAGGCGGATGGGAGACATACACTGGGCCCGCCCGCACCACCTCGCGCTACTTAAACCCCAATGCTCGCTCCATCCCAGGGCCCTGACGTGCTCTGGCCCTATTACGCCTGAATCCAGCTCCACACATGGCGGACCTTATGTAGGCTAGGCACATGGACTTAATAGGCGTTTGAGTGAAGAGCGTCTGGTAAAACAAAAAAGAAGGCCGAGTGGAGCCAGGAATGCATGAGTAATAAGAGGTGAACCCTCACGTATTAATCACCATTAAAACGGCAGCCCACTGACATTAGGCTTTGTGTGCCGGGCCCGTGTTCGGGGTGTGTTTGAAAGGCCAAGCGTAGCAGGGGGACTGAAGCGTAACTAAGGATTAAAGTCTAGATAGGTAACGTCAAAGGCTAAGCTAGGCTAAATTCCTCACAAGTGTATTCTGTGTGCTGAGTGACTTTAAGTGTTGGTGTGTGCGTGCGCGTGCATGAGTGCGTGTGCGCGTGTGCGTGTGTGTGTGTGTGTGTGTGTGTGTGTGCGTGTGTGTGTGTGTGTGTACAGGGCAGCAGACTGGTAGAGGGCCCCGTCCCTGGCACAGCGAGGCAGACATTTTGTCTCCTCACAGGGCAGAGAGCCCAGCCCCGGGCCCGCTCTCTCCCCGACCCGATTACAGAGCACGCTGCTGCGCCACATGAGCCGAAACAACCCGAGACCTCAGCGCCCACGGAGCGGGCCCATTCCTCCGGAGCGCTTTCTTTTTCAATGGGCCGCAAATAGCCTCGATTGATGGAACCAAGGACCCCCTCCACCGTCATAGTCAATGCCACATCTCGGAATGCCGGCTATTCGGATGCCAAGCCCAAACCAGCCGCCGCCAACGACGACTCTCTGTGGTTTTCACTCACTAAAGCAGATTGACACTCCAGTGTGAACACTTAGATGTAGGCCACCCAGACCTCGGGTGATAGCAAGTCGGACGAGGCGGTTGAAAGGCTTCCAATTTAGACTGTGTTTGCAGAGTGATTGTCTGTCTCTCTGTGTGTGTGTGTGTGTTATAATGTGTTTACGAGTGGAGTGCCAGCGCCGCCTAACCGGGGTTCAGATGTAGCGGCCTGTGTCGGAGAGCAGAAGCGCTAAGTACAGGCCTGAGGTCAGCGGTTACTCTTGGCTGGACACACGCGCTCCCTGAGCCACTGAGAACATTGCAGACCAGCCCTTTCACACAGGAATCAAGCTGGTTATTACAGAGTGGTGGAAGATGGCTGGAACGTCCGTCCGTCCGACCGACCAACCACCACCAAAAGCCCGACTCCCTGTGCGCTTGTGGGGATCAGAGTAGATCGATGGACCGGTGCTGACGACCAGCCCTCCAGAGCTAACCCTTACCTGGCGCTACTCCCCCCCCCCCCCGGACAGTGCAAGTCCACGGATTGGAAATGTGTTTCGGGCCCTGGCCGTCCGCTCCAACCACTCACCTCTCTCGGTCCTGCTCCAGCAGGGCGGTCAGGTCGTCGCTCTTCTGGAGGAAGGCCCTGTGCTGGCCCTGCTGCTCCTGCAGGCGGCCCAGGGCCTCGCCGTGCGAGCCCTCCAGCGCCGCCAGCTGCTCCAGCATCCGCCCGGCGCACCTCCTCTGGTTGCCCACCACGCGCTCCAGCTACGAGGGGAGGCGAGACACAAGGACGTCACGTCTACTACGCCCTGACGGCCGTCCCTGTCCGCGTGTCGTGTCAACGGTGGGAGCTCAGGTGGGGTTCGTCTGTGGGAGTTGTTACCTCGACCATGGGTCTCACGTAGACGTCGTCACCCTGCCGGGACCGGCGGCGGCCCGCCTGGGCCTGGAGGGAGTCTCTCTGCAGGGCCCGGAGCACCTTCTCGGGGCTTCCAAAGCCGTAGTGGGCCTCCAAGGTCGCGACCTGGAGCTGTTCGGCTTTCAGGACCGTTCCCACTTCGTCTCTGGCCTGGTTGAATAGACAGATGGAAATTGTGAAGGTGAATGGTCCACTAATGGATCAAAAACACGCCGATGAGAGTAGAGAACATTTGTCCTAGTGTGAGTGAGTGAGTGAGTGAGTGAGTGAGTGAGTGTGTGTGTATGTGTGGGAAAACAGTCATGTTCTTGTTTGTGGTCGGTCCCACGGTTCTGCCCGTGAGCTGTCCTAGTGTCACGGTGTCCGTCTCGCGTAGCGCCGGCCCGTTCCAAACGAGGTCGTCCAGCCCCGCGGTGCGTCTGTCCCTCACCTGCAGCTCCCCCTCCAACATGCTGAGCAGAAACAGGAGGTCCTCTCTTGACAGGTCCTTTCCTCCCCTCCCGCCATCGCCCGCTCCGCTCAGCTCAGAGCCTAAGCCGTCCCGGGGGGTTCCAACACAGAGGGAGTGGAGGGCCTCCGAGGTCCGCCGCTGTTGGTCCTTATCGAGGCCGGGGCTTTGAGGACGCATCCCTCTGGACACCTCTTGAGGCTGGGAAAAAATGGAGACGGACAAGTGGGGAGGAAGAAGGAGAGGAGTTTGTCGGTTGAACACTGCTCTCCAGGATGACGTGATGTGACAATTTAAGTAGCCTACTGTGTGAGTTGTGTCTCTCCGAACGCAGATGATATCACCTAAGCTTTCTACTTGGCTAACGTAAACCCATAAGGGCCGTTGTCATAATAGTTTGGGGGAGAGAAAGAGATAGCTCTACCGTGTTTGTTTCCCTTACGCTTATGTCATCTCCTGGTCTCTCCGAGCACAGTGAGGTCTGTCCGCTTGGCAGGCAAAGGGGTGGGAGAGTGAGGTAGCGCTCTAATCACTGACCATATGAGGAGATGACCTGTATGTAAATGTGTGTGTGTGCTGCCATACAAAAGCATAACGTAAGCCAAACAAAGCCTGTGGGCCAGAGTTCTGTTTCCCAGTTTTCTCATCCCATATTTAGACAGAGAAAGCGAGTGAGTTCAGAGCCATGATCTCATCTCTTTGTTCTCATGCCCCCCCCCCCCCCTTTATTAAAGCACTCATAGGTCTGGGGAAGGACAGCCACTTGATGGGAGTCTTTGACATATCAAGTTACCTCAGATCACTGGGCGGTCGAGAGAGAGAGAGAGAGAGAGAGAGAGAGAGAGAGAGAGAGAGAGAGAGAGAGAGAGAGAGAGAGAGAGAGAGAGAGAGAGAGAGAGAGAGAGAGAGAGAGAGAGAGAGAGAGAGAGAGAGAGAGAGAGAGAGAGAGAGAGAGAGAGAGAGAGAGAGAGAGAGAGAGAGAGAGAGAGAGAGAGAGAGAGAGAGAGAGAGAGAGAGAGAGAGAGAGAGAGAGAGAGAGAGAGAGAGAGAGAGAGAGAGAGAGAGAGAGAGAGAGAGAGAGAGAGAGAGAGAGAGAGAGAGAGAGAGGAATGAAGAAAGAAAGAAAGAAACTAAATCGTTTAAGATGTCAAAAGGGGCTGCATAATGTTTCGCGTCTTCTGCGGGGTACACAATCCCTAGCTCTTTGACATAGTGTTCAGATGTCAGTTCTCTGGAAGGCCAGGAGGGGAGAGGATTTGTGACACGCAAATTGCTGCAGCTGCATGTTGTCATCTAGGACGGCGCTACCATAGTCACTGGTCACTGTAAGACTCAAGGGTTTAGCAGCGCAACTTGTGGAGGCTGCTGTGCATTGCTTTTAGCTGAGGCTTGGGCTTTTTATTGTGAGGAGGACGAAGGGGCTCAGAGATAGAGAGAGGCATAGAAGGGAAACCTAGAGAAAGAAAGAGAGGGAGGGAGGGAGGGGAGGACAGCAGATTTAGAAGAAGAGAGAGAAGAAGAAAGTAGAGAGAGAGAGAGAGAGAGAGAGAGAGAGAGAGAGAGAGAGAGAGAGTTGTTCCCGCAGAGTTGTTATCCTCTCTGTATCAATCACTAAGACAGATGGAGCTGTCTGGACTTCCTCCCTGCTCCCTCGCTCCATTCGTTTACTGCGATGGAAGGAATGATGAAGCTCTTAAAGGGATGATGAAGCTCTTAAAGGGATGATGAAGCTCTTAAAGGGAGCCCCGAGAGCCTTTTCTGAAGATCCCTCTCTAGCAGGGTGTACTAGGCACCCAGAGATCACAGGCTCTCTAACGCCACACACTTTCAGTCAGGACAGCCCTTTTCCAAGGCCTGAATCGGTCAGTCTGGGTGGGGCCAAACGGTCCAATGAGGCCTCCTCATTTCTCTTATCGGAGGTTAGCATTTGCAATGTTGGTCTGGGTGAAAATCAACCATCCAGTAATTCTTTTTTTTTTTATTGATTATCAATGTAATTGGCAGAAAATAATTTAGAGAAGGAAACTAGGTTAGAATATTTCACCATTTCCTTTGGTGTTGACACCCTGTAGAAAGAGGGTCTGTAGTCAGTCCGAGGTGGTGTGTGAAACAGGATGGGGTCAAATGTCCACATGGTGCTGAGGATGCCAGAGAGGTCCGTCCAGAGACATGTGCCTCTAGCTTCTCCAGACACCATGCTCTATTTAAACAGGCACATACACACACACACACCTCGCGTGGCCATGCCCGGGACCCACATGTGTTGAACACTCCTGGCAGTGGTGTTGCCTGGTTCAGGGCCACCATCAGCCTCAGCGCCGGTTGCCAGGGTTACCCCTCTGAGGACTGTTCCCTGGCTGGCTGGCTGGCAGGCGGGCAGCACATGTGGTAGTGGGGCCCCCCCCCTCTGTTTATTTATCTAAATCACTATGAGCTACCCGCCCACCCTCCGCCCTCCGCCCGCGTCTCACCTATCTGCCCCCGTCCGCTCGGAAGGGCAGCGGCTGCCCTGGGAATGCCAAGCCATTAACGCTTAGCAATAATAACATTCCCTCTCTCACTTGACTTTTTGGTTGCTTTCTCACTTTTTCTCTTGCAGGCACACACACGCACGCACGCACGCACGCACACGCACACATACAGATGGCGTCTCCCAGCATGATCTCAGCCCATTCATGCTCACCTATTCCGTTAGAAATTCTCCACACCCTCTTATGTAAGCACCAATAAACCACGGCGAGGTTTATCACCTGTATATAAACCCATTAATTATGTGGCGAGTGGGCCTGGGATTTTCATTCCCTATTTCCGCTGCCTCCTGGCCACATTATGTCCACCTGTCATGGGTTGCTAGCTGGCTGTGTCTCCGCTCTGGAGCCCGCCGCGTCTAACGGTGCCAGTGTCAAGCTGGCAAACCCCCTGCCCTCCCTAAATCAAAGGTTTTACAGCTGCTTTCCTGTCAGCCTAAGCAGTGGGGGCTGGGACATCTTGCTAAAGGCTTTGGAAAAAGGCGAAATCATACATGACTATTTTTAGAGGAGAGTTCTGGAACCCTCCACGGACGTTCCCTCATATCACTTTAGTCAAACAACACTTTAAATAGTTTTTTGGGGGGGGCGGGGGGTTAATGGGATTTAGTCTAATGAATCATGCGTGTCTCATCAAAGAAAATGAGTTCAACCCTCCTGGCCTTTGACAAGTGCTATGCTAACATATAATACAAGGAAAGCTCTGAAGCTGTAGTCTAGTCAGTCTATAGGCTCACATTAAAGACTGTTCATTTCCCTCAAGGTCCTACTGTACTGAACCAGGCCAAGAGGGCAGTCCATGTCCGTCTCCGGGGGAAGGGGGCATTCATGCATTCATCTTAGCAGACTAGGTCTATTATCCAAAGCTAAATGCCACAGCAAGCAGAGGAAGAGGAACATTCAAGTGTTCTTTCCACATATGTGATTGTGAACCCATATAATGCTTTGCACCTGTGACTTTCCAGCACTTTGCGAGTAAAAAGTCTCCAAACATCCCCCTTTTTTCTCTCCTGAAAGGCCTACCCTTTCCTTTGATTTTGGGAGGCACATGTTTGAAGCGGCTGGCGTTTGAGCGTGAAAGGTTGGAGCCCGGCTTCCTCTTTCCACCCTTCATAGCTATTGATGAGCCAGAGTGCCAGACGCTGCAGGTTTCGCGTCAATCATACTGCTAACAGCCCCCCCCCCCCTGCAGCTCTCCTGAGATTAGTGATCATTGGAGGAGAAAGGGAAAAGCGACTGCCTAACGTTTCTCTGGAACAGCCGAGGAATTCATCCCCCCCGAAACCGTTGGCTCGACTCGTTATTGAACCCCCTGTCACCCTTTGGAGCCGCGATGATGAAAATCCCACCACACTGACGTGGACCCGTAATACAGCCGCCAATGAGCCATCCAGCAGGCTTTGAGCAAGCTTTTATTGCTGGGCCTTCGTAGCCGGCTTTTACCTCACTCGGTCTGCAGTTAAGCAGAATCCCCGAGCCAAACAAACAAAACAGGTTTTAATGTTGTTCCGTGAAGTGGGCTCGATGTTTTTTTGGGCTCGGCAGTTCTCCGTGGGGGTTGCTCCCTGTAATTTCTCCTGCCCCGTCTGTTCCCATCTTATTGCTACAAGCTGATATTACTCATGCACGAAGAGGAATTATGTCATTTCATAAGGATCAAGCTATTTATTACTGGTGGATAAAATTGCCCACTTAGCAAGCGAGTTGTAAATCCTTTTCCCTAATAATTTTCGAGCAGTTACATTCTTGGCTGCGTGAAGCTGCCTGTTCACATTCGTCACACCTTTTTGTATTACAGCATTTTCTCTCAAATGTCTCCTCCATTATGGCCACAGTTTTTTTTTTGGGGGGGGGGGTCTATCAAATCAAAACCAGAGAGTCGAGTGTTAAAAGTAAACAGACCATTTTGTAGTCGTAGTCATGTTGTAGTCATTTCAGGGGGATGATGTAAGCAGCGCTGCCTCGACAGAAGGTCACTATCCGGAATAAGTAAAGCATGTGAAATGTAACCATTTCCGAGGACGTGCGAGTGTGCACGCTCTCGTTGCACAAGCTCGTTGGACCGTGCTAAAATATTCGACCGGCCCTTATCCTCGCTCGCTCAGACATCAGATACTACATTCTTACGTCCTTGCATCAGAGTCCCACAGCAGTGATTGATAGAAGACCGCCGAGTGATCCCAGACGTCACGCAGGTGGACAAGAGGGAGAGAGAGAAGGAAAAGAACGGATGGACGGAGAGCATGATGTACGAAGGTAGCTAACAAATAAAAACAGGGGGAAGTGAAAGACTGGAAACGCGCTCTGGCCCAGTCTTTATGACCTAGGCGACACACAGAGAGAGAGGCCGTTCGTAGAACAGAACATCCCTGGGCCTCCTGCCCTAGACGTCGGCATCTCGGGTAAAGAAGTGTGTCCTGGCTCCATAGGCACTCTGAAAACCCCGGGCTGAGGAGCTTTGCCCACTTATAGAGAGGAAGAGTAACGGAGAGGAAATGACACCGTCGTAATCCGTCTGTAAACAGAATGGCGCCAGTTTTCTCCTTTCTTTCTCCATTCCGAGGGGAACATGGGGCCGGTGGATAACCTACGCACGCACTCACACATGACTGTCTTCCCATAAACAGGGAGAGGAAGGGAATGCGCTGTTCTTTCGACGGTAGATGTCAACCTCTGTTGCTGAGGAGAACATAAGGTCAGGTTTCGCCTCGAAACTCTGGCAGATACACCGCTCTTCAGGAAGATGTGTGTCGTTTCGGTGTAGCATTTCGTCCACGTTTGTGGGAGTGTGTGTGGGTGTGCGCTGGCATGTCACAGATGTAATGGATGCATCATTCCCAACCGTTTTTTCCTTTCCACTGGGAGGAGTGCTCGGCTCAGTACAGGGTCGTGTTGGCTAAAATGTGTTTCTGTTGCTCCCCCTGCTGTTGTTATGGCAGACCGGCACCTTCTCTACTGGCACTGAGCCTATGAGAAAACCAACATCATCTGATACATCTAGGGCTAGCTCATAGATTTTGGGGCTGGATGTCAGAGGTAGTGGAAAATCAATGTTAAGTTATTAACACTTAAAACCCGGTCCATTAACACTGACCGATAGCAAGATAGACACGGACCCCAAACAATTTATGTAATGTCACGAGAATTCCTTGACAATTATATCTAATCTCTCGAGTTGATGTTTTTTTGTGTGCAGACTAGGATTGGAGGTAAGGAGAGGTCAGAACACATTCTTCATGTTTTGTTTCGTATCTTTTGACGACATCAATTTGAGGTTACGGGAGCTTTGGGCTCAGCGGTAGCCTCTCCTTTGACCTGGCACCGCGCTGCCCAAACAGCTCTTGTAGATTTCTCACCAGACACAGTAAATCCATCTTTGCTGCTTTCTATTGAATCATTCCACTACATTGACCAATCAGTTTATGCTTGTAGCCTTAAATTCATTATTGATTTCACAATAACACAGAGCTCAATAGGAGCTTTACGGAGAGGGGAGACAAGGCAGACAGCAGACCAATCTCCTCGAAAAGCTTCGGGTTT
The DNA here is from genome assembly GCA_017639675.1 of Aplochiton taeniatus. Lineage (NCBI taxonomy): Eukaryota > Metazoa > Chordata > Actinopteri > Galaxiiformes > Galaxiidae > Aplochiton > Aplochiton taeniatus. The sequence continues at coordinate 48,642,913 of CM030172.1, forward strand.
TTTCTCTTGTCCTCAAATGAGTTATTGATTCCTAAAACTCATTTAAAGGAATGGTATAATGTATAGAAAGTATTAAATTGCTTTGACAGAAGCTCATCAACCCTATATGTGAACACACACACACAAAAAATAACGGTATCATCTTTCGTGTGCAGGCCCACGGTAGTAGCCCTTTTCCCCGGGTAGAGAATGTGATAGGATCTGCTAGCCGCTAGGAAGCTAGTGGCTGCTGGTCAGGGAGCTAATTGGCTGCCGTTTTCCTGTTGGTCAGAGTGGTGCCTTTCATCAAAGGAGTGGTATCTTTAATCAGCCTAATAGGGAAAGCTGTGGTGGTGATTAAGAGCTTATGTAGCGAGGGCACTTCAGGCTATCTGGCCCCCTGGGAAAGGATGAGGGGGAAGCAGAGGGCGTGTTGGATTTCAGGGGTGTGGTGTGTGTGTGTGTGTGTGTGTGTGTGTCATTCTACCTGACTCTTAAACCCCAATCAATCAGCCCACGGGTTGTGTCTGTCTCGAGCTAAATCCCCTATTTCCTCCGAAACCAGTCGGCTCTATTGACCGTCGTCCATTAAAACCAGTCACCTGTATTGATCGGTCATTAAAGGCAGCCAGGGAGCCCCATTTCTCTTCAGACCGCCTCCCTAAGGGGCCATTGCCTGTCATTGATCTCTGGGGCTGTGGGCTGTAAACCCGTTGACCTGCATTCATCTAGACCCAGAGATGGCCCTGTTTACAGTGTCACCCGTCAGGCCTGACGCTACAGGACCCAGGGCCGGCTCAGGAGAGGGGATGAGGTCACGCCGTTTTGTGCCTCCATGGATGACTATCTACTGTCGCCCAAGCTACACCGTGTTGATCATGTTATGTACTCTAATGGCCCATTTCCACCAACCGGTCCGTATCGGGTCGTTACGTCCGTTACGAACGGTTATTTTGTGTTTCCATTGGTAAACGTTGTGGATGGTACAGAAAATAAGCGCTCCATTCCGTCCTGCTTTTCGCTGCCCTTCTGTTGAGGTTCCTAGCACACTGAACCGGCATGGAAAGGTGGAGCTAACCCAGAGCAGACCGGTGATTTGTCAACAGAATCAACACTTCTAGCGTGACAAAGGACTCGCAAACAAACCCGCCATTTTTAAATATCCGATTGATTTCGACGGAGAATATTAAAGCGCCTCACAACGAAGGCACATTCTTTACGTGAGAACTTGCAAAATACGTCAGTGTGCATACTGAGAATAAAGAACAGAAAACATTGGATATCATGCATCGTGAGATTGCTTTCATGTGTTTACTCACTGTGTCTCTGACACATTGGGTTAGGTACCAGGTTGTAACCGGTTAGATAACGGTTTCAAGGGTACAATCCAGGGCCGTTTCTAGGTTTTGGGGGGCCCTTTGCAAAATGTTGTTTGGGGGCCTCCTATTTTGTGAAACTATTGTAGGGGAATTCCAAACCCTCGAAGATGGTCGATGGGCATTTAACATTTAAATGCATCAATCTGGTTCCCTTTAAGAGATCCGTGTAAAATAAATGCATATAATTGTTTTACTCAGCACATGTGGGTGGTTGGTTACCAATGCAAACCGGTCATATACATTTCTAGTGAATAAAAGACTTAAATGACAGCTTGGGGGGCCCCTGGTTGCTTCGGGGGCCCTATGCAACCGCATAGTCTGCATATAGCAAGAAACAGCTCTGGTACTATCCAGTGGAAATGAGCCAAAAGGTATATCCTGTGAGAGTACCAGTCTACTTTAACAATTCTCTAGTTGTTGTTTTTTTTGTTCTGTTCTGTAGTGCGTGGCTCCTTTTCTTCCCTACAACATATTTTAAGCCAACTGCCACTCCTCTCTTCCTGTCCTGCTTTAGGCTGTCTCAGTTGGTGCGCTGTGAAAAATAGCCTCCATAAGCCCATGCTATGTGGTAGATGTTGGCATGCTAAGCCGCCCTGTTGGAGCTTTCTTGAGATGCGCCATGTTGTACGGTCAACATGATGTACCGTGTATTTGACCTTTCACCTCCGCTAGCTTTTTGCGGCCACTTCAGTTCCATCATCTCCTGTACCAGAAGTTAACCAGGACTGTTATGGATATTAACCGTCTCAGATCTTACCTTTACGGCATCTTCACCTATCACACCTAGATGTGAGACCCGAGTGGAACATAGGGAGCCACTTTAGTGGATTGAGATGCACCCCGAAACGGGCCTCATTCTCTGCTCCAGAAATGGCTCTGACTTTTGGGGCCGACCTCGGTGTGATCCTCGTCACAGGGGGGGTATTTTTTACAGCTGCTAAAAGCAGAGTCACAACGTTGTGAGGAAAGACAGTCTGGACTGCTACACTTACGTTTGAGTGACCCTGGTAGCATTAGCAACACTCAATGTTTGAAATGTAAACTCTAGTTTATCGGACAGGTTGTGTTTGACTAACAAAGGTTTGAATGGTACATTAAGCACTTGACCTCCAAAAGCAATTTAGTTTGGAGACAAACATCTTGGGACTATGTTCCCATGCCAATACCAACGCACAGGGAAACTCAGCTTAGCCTAGCCTAGCCTACTATCTCATTGTTATATTAATAGAGCTTTTCCTACAGCCAGAAACATGATCCATGCACCGCTCCAAAAGGAAAACCACTGTGTCCCTTTATACCCTCAGTGACCCCGCAGCGTACACATGTTACACACCCCAACACACACACACACACACACACACACCCTCCATCCAAACTGTCCCAATGTAGACAATCTGCAAAGTGGTCACAGGGCGGTTACTCGACTAAACAGGTTAGCCCGCCGCTTGGCTTTGTCCCCGGATCCATCAGCCGCCAATCCAGGTGTCAGAGGAAGACGTGGCAGACCCCTTTCCTTGACAGGCTGTCAGGGAGGTCTTTGGGGGTTTAAAAGGGATTACTGGTTGGGGGTTTAAGTCTACCGGTATCTGTCTGCCGCCTCAGCACCTTCTTCTGACATCAATAAGCTCTGGTCACATCAGATGTTTGAGCGGGGCAGAAATGTTCTGAATAGAGACGGTTATCCGGGACAGCTAGCTTTCGGCTGCTCAGGGTCCCTTCTAAAAACAGCTAGCTTAGGCTAAAGATGAGGCCATTACTTTTAGAGGACGCACAGCTAGTTACATGCAACTGTGGCTAAGGAACCTCAACCCCACGGAGGAGAGAGTATGAAGCCAACCTGAACCACACTCAGGGACCCTGTTTTTGGATGTTTTATGGCTCTCACATCCTCCCACAGATTCACAACAACCACTGCAAGCGGGTCAGTCTTCACGTCATTCCAATCTATTCCATTCTATTGCATTGCATTGCATTCCATTCCATTCCAATCTATTCCATTCCAATCCATTCCAGTCTTACTGCTGACTAGTCCGGTTCTTGCCCGGACTCCCTTTTTGCCAAAGAGAGGAGGAGTAAGCCTGTCTATCTGCATGTCCTCTTATCTGCCCTGTAAGTAAGCCTGTCTATCTGCATAACTTGCAGGGCAGATGAGAGGACATGCAGATAGACAGGCTTACTTACAGGGCAGATGAGAGGACATGCAGATAGACAGGCTTACTTACAGGGTAGATGTGAGGACATGCAGATAGACAGGCTTACTTACAGGGTAGATGTGAGGACATCCAGATAGACAGGCTTACTTACAGGGTAGATGTGAGGACATCCAGATAGACAGGCTTACTTACAGGGTAGATGTGAGGACATGCAGATAGACAGGCTTACTTACAGGGTAGATGTGAGGACATCCAGATAGACAGGCCTACTTACAGGGTAGATGTGAGGACATGCAGATAGACAGGCCTACCTGCAGGAAAGATGCACCACGAACGTCACTCGTGATCTTCCGGTTTCTTGCTTGCTCTTTTTTTGTATGTTTTTTTTTTTTTTTTTTTTTTAAAGATCCAGCCCCCTTTTTTCTTTTTTCTCTTCCACCTCTTTTCTTTTCCGTGTAGTCCTTTGTGGGGCTTCCCCACCCTGCCTCCGTGGTCCAGGTCGGGCGAAAGTGAGAGAACACCCAGTCGTTGCCGTGAGACAGACAGAGTATTGTTGGTTTGGCCCTCAGCGGTGAGGATGACAGGCAGAGCCTTGGCCTGACGGATGACTGTAAATGAGGATGAGGCACTGGGAACAGAGAGGTGAAGGGAAACGAGAGAGGGGGTGTGGCTTTATGGACAGCGCAGGACCTGACATGCAAAAATAAAACGCCTGCTCCCCTACCAAGCTCCCCCCCCCCCCCCCCCCCCCCCGCAAACCTTCCTCTGTCCTTCCACCCTCTCCGCCCTGACCAGATGGCCCTGACGAAGAGGCCCAGAAGGAATGGCGCGGAGGCGGCTAAATTGGGAGGCTGAAACCTGGGAAGGAAGGAGGACGGGAGTGAGGACACCTCAGGAAGGTCGATGCGTTGGACAGAGAGACTCAAGCAGACAATGGGACGGAAATACACACCGGGAAGGGCAAGTGGGCCGAGGCCCGGGCGGGATGACAGCAGGAACGAGAGAGGGTGACAACGAGAGGCGTCGTGTGGGACAACCCGGGAAAGAGAGTGACATAATTGGCCGGCGACCCTCTAACAGGTTGTCTGGGTGACGCGTCGAGGGAGAAAGACGCACAGTGCACAGTGCCACACACCCGGTCTACTTAGGCGTCTGAGTGGTGTGCTGAAGGAGCTTTGTCGTTGTGGTGTATATTAAGCGACATGGCCGTTTAATGCGGGGCATGGTCAGCAAGGCCAGACATTCTGTCAATGAACACAGCATCCTAAAAAGTCACGCAGGGGCTATGGCTAAAAACACATCTCGGTGCGACAACATGTTCTACCAGGTGTAAATATAACCCCCTGGCAGGCTATTGCTGAATAAAGTTCCAATAACACAAACAATGTTGTAAATAAACTTGGGGGTAATACGTTATGCAAAGTTGTGGACGATAAACTAGCACATGGCGTAACTGCGACTTAAACAGGTTATGTTAAATATAGTGACTAGCCTAAATAAACCAATTATAATTAGGTTTAATGAAGGGTTGGAAATATGCCTCTGGGTAGAACAGCAACCGAGCTGAGGTCTAGAAGAGAGCGATCAGATTTGTATAGGTTAAACACTTGGGGTGGAAGTGTGCCACTGTGAAAAGCTGTACTCTGAACTCCAGACTGGTACGCTTCGCACGACTGAGCAGACAGCCACCGTCAGGTACAACTAATGATGCGTTGGATGGCGGCATGCTAATGAACTTCGGAGTAGGTCACGGTTTCCTTTTACAAAGCCACTGGTTAAATAAGGACGAAGACACAGAAGTATGAAGCGGTTATAACCCGGTGGCTGTGGGAGCCACAAGCAGCGGCCTCGCTGCCCAGAGGCAGTGCAGGTCCTTCAGGTCGACACATTGCGACTTAAGAGACTGGAATCTGTGTGTGTGTGTGTGTGTGTGTATTGGTGCTATTTATGAGGGGTCACCCAAAGACAACACCAGGTGCTATAGCCCGCGGACTCATCAGCCAATCAAACGAGCCGGCTCGGCGTAGCTCACAAAAGCCCAGCCATGCGACAGAGTTCCCTCCGTAAGCCCCCGCTCACATTCAGACAGCCCCCCCTCCGTCAGTCAGCCAGCACCTAGGGATGTGCTGGTGGGTCAGGCCATGTAGGTGTGCCCTGGGCCCTGATAAAGTTCAAGTTGTTTTGGTTGGGCCTAGTCACGCGAGTTGTAAAAGATAATTTCTCGTTTCTCCCCTTGCCTGTTTCCACGGTCCCAAAGGAAACACATTGCGCAACGAGCTCTTAAATAACTCTGTTTGGGTTTCAAATTAAACCGGAGGTATTTATGAGCCGCACCATTTTCCTTTGACCTCACTCCACGGGGTGAGAACATGGCGTCACAGCAGGGGGCTGGCGGAGACCAGGAGCAGGAATGGAAAGGAGGCTGAGGCTGGCTAAAGATAACTGGATGGATCCATGGGCTCCCATGGTAACAGTGCGACAGAAGAGTTTTCGGCCTGCGTCTATATTGGTGTCTGCATTGTGTGTCAGAGGTATCAACAAGGTAGACCTGACAGCTTTCTAAAGCCCGGATTTCAAGTGCGCTAACATTTGGTTGACAGGCACCGACTGAACACTGGGCCCCGTGGTGTAACATGTCACTTTTCTGTGCCCAACTGGCCATGACATAGTGTGTCCTTAAAGCCGCCTGTGGCCTGTAATAAACGTCAGCCCTTGAGAAAGAGTCTTTTCTCTGCTTTCAAAAGTAACTCGATGCCTGATAACTTCTACTAGAAGATATAAAGCTGTTTTTGAGTTGCTCTCTTGGGTTTCAGATGTGTCGGAGCCTGAGGTGAAGGAGAATGTTGTGGAGGTAGAAAACCCTGAAGGAGAAGCCCCATCTCAAGAGAAGACTGGCCAGAAGAGGAAGATTCCAACAGATGAGCCCGATGAAGCCAAGAAGACTAAGAAGGATGAACCGGTATGGTTATTTCTGTTGGGGAAATTCATTTTAGTCCCATTTTAGTTTCTCATATTTCCAATTCATTTCCTCCCTATTTTCATGAATATATATCATTTTTATAATTATAAATGGTTTGCTCCTGTGTCCTTTCTAAGCCATGTGTTATCATTTTGTCATCTACACAGGAAGACAGTGTGGCTGCTCAAGAAAAGAAACCAGAGGAGGAGGGAACAGAACCTAAAAAGCGCAGGAGGAAGAGGAGAAAGGTGAGTGCTAACAAGGTTATCTGTGTGACGGAGACACCTGCAGCTCTACCACAGAACCTCCGACAGTCCCCTGGCAAGTTGCTCACTACACATTTTGTCCCTCTGTGTGCCTCAAAGAAAAAGAAAACCACAGCTGTTGTAGCCACGACGGAAACGAATCCTGTCTGTCCGGCCGACCTGCCGAAGACAACTAAAAAGGCAAACCCGGTATGATCGTTTGTGTTTCGTGCGTTCATTCAAGTCCCATTTCGGTGTGCGAATTGCAAACTACTTTGGTTTTAGTTGAATAATCATGTTTATATTCATAAAGGTTTTGCTCCCTTGTCCTTGACACACCATCTGTTGTTATTGTGTTACCTACACAGAAAGAGTGTTTTGTTGCTCAAGAAACGAAACCAGAAGGGAATGGAACCGAGTCTAAAAAGCCCAAGCGGAAGAGAAAGGTGAGTGCTCCGAGGATGTCTGAGTTATGGCGACACCTGCTGCCCTACCGAGGAACTTCGACTGGCAGTCCGCTCATTGCGATTTCTGTTCCTTTGTTCTGCCTTGAAGAAAAAGACGATCACGGACGTTCTAGCCACCGCTGAACCGCAGCCTGGTTGCCCGGCCGACCTGCAGAAGGTGATCGACGACAGCTTCGCCGGGCAACGCTCTGTCATCGAGCTCGAGGAACTCAAACTACAGGGTGAGTTGGAGCGAAGGGCGCTACTTACTTTGACCTTGAGGACTGTGCCGAGGAGGCTCGCGTTAAGCCTGTGGTCTGTCCTTCTCGCTCCCTTGTAGATTCCTCTTTCCTACCTTGCAATGACCTGACACACACGCTCTCTTCCTACCTGAAAGAAGGTGAGTCGAGGGGTGGTTCAAACTTGGTGGCTTCCGCGTCTTCCCTTTCGAGTTTCACGAATAGCTGTGGAGAGAGAGAGAGGCTGTAAAACAAGGTGTCTGGTTGTTTTCTTGTGCCCATGGCGTGCGCCCAGTGTGTCCTAAATGGGCCAAGGTCCAGAAGCAGCACACGGAGAAGAGCTCCGTCGTCCTGCTGGTCGTCAGCAGCTCTGCCCTCCGAGCCATCGAGCTCATCAAGTGAGTAACCCATCCAAAAAACAAGATGGCCTCCATCATTCGGCCTTCCTTTTCACTCACGGGGTGGGGGTTTTAATGGGTCTGCCTTCGTTGATCTACTCCCCAGGCAGATGACTGCGTTCAAGGGGGAAGCCAAGGTTTTAAAACTCTTTGCCAAGCACATCAGGGTATGTCACATCAACTAGAAAGGAAAAACTTGTGTGATGTCTGTATATACTTGTATGCTCTTCCGTTACATTACAAAACTAAAAATACTGTGCGGGCGCGCGCGCGGCCGTGGGTGTTCCGTCTGTGCAGGTGAAGGAACAGGTGAAGCTGCTGGAGAAGAGCGTCACACACATTGGAGTGGGAACGCCAGCGAGACTCCGCTCTCTCGTTGAGAACGGTGAGAGAGGACGTAGTGGACCCTAAATAAATAGCTACGTCGTTGATAACCGTCCAAAGTTCTGGTCCTGTCACGCCTTATGTGAACCCTTTCTCTCTCTCCCCCCCCCAGAGGGTTTGAAGCCCGAGGCGTTGCGCTATCTGGTTCTGGATTGGAACTGGAGGGATCAGAAACTGCGTAGGATGGTGGATCTTCCCGAGGTTAGCTGCTGCTGCCCCCTGCTGGCCCAAGTTGTGAAAGACCATATGCCTGCTTCAGGAGCTGAGGCACTTATACCTCATGAAGCTATGCCAATTCTTTGCATGGGGCTTTTTAATAGAATTACGTACATTAAGCTATCCATGATGGGTATAATCTCAGATCATTGGAGATGGCCCTGTTGCCTTAAAGGTTATTCTGGGTTGTGTTTTATTATTATTATGGTAAAATCTATTATGAACATAAATACAATTCTGGTTGGCATTGGGATTTATCTATTCTTCTTGCTGTCATCCAGATCAAAAGTGAATTGCTGAAGCTGCTGGATGCGGGCATCTTGAAAGGTTGCAGGGAAGGCAAAACCAAGATCGGCCTGTTTTGAGCAGCAGCGCACGTACAGCCTCTCTGATGTCGACGTCCGACTCTTTCGCACGGAACAGAAAGGAATCTTGCCCTTGTAACGGGATACATCCTCCCCAACTTGCTGAGAGACCTCTGCCATTCAGCGCCCTCCTGTTTGTTTTCCCTGGGTCTCTGTGTGAAACATGTATTGTTGCGTTTTCTATTTCCAGAGACCATGTAAACTGTGTGATGTTGTGTTCCCAGTGCTGTAGCCCGACACCGTCTCTCCATGGAATGGATTAAATAAACGCCCTCTGAATGAAACCGGCATCCCTCTGTTTGTTTACCCTCACCCAGGGGGGAAGTCCCTCCCACTGAGCATGTGAGGTCATAAGTTTAGGCAACCACTAGGAAGTACTGTCTTATCAAAACATCCTGTGAGAAAGCGTTTGACAGCAGCGGAGGACGTTACAGGAAGTGCAACAGATATGGAAATGTTGTTGTGAAAATTTATGGAAATAAATGGGCTGTGGGTTTTGGACGCTCACAGCTCTTGGTAAACCACGATCCGTGTTTGTATGGAGTGAAGAGATAAGCCAAAGAAGAAGACAGGGCAACAAAAAGAGCAGGGCTGCGGACACAGAGAAGGGAAGTAGCTACAGCAAACAATTGGTTAATGGTTAATGAATAACAGCTGCCTGTTTCAAAGGTCTCCACAAAGCAGCGAGGCCTACTGGGAAAATCTCTTGGCAAGCAGAGTTGCAATTCTGAGGCTGGGAGAGAGATAACACTGTTGAACTAAATAAAAAAAAAAAAAAAAGACCCGGAAGAGGAGAAAGAGAAAGCAGCCTGTTAGTCAGCCTGCTGTCCGAACTCTGCTGCATCTCTCTGCTTTCCTCTCCCTCTAAGGCCTTCCGTTATGGGGAAGCCCAAAGCCAACACTGGGCCCCTGGCTCGCAGGCCTGATAACTCGGCTTTTAAGCAGCAGCGGCTGCCTGCCTGGTCTCCCATGCTTACGGCAAACACGGTCCTGCCATTCTTCTACTTAATGGCTGTGCTGTGCATGCTGCTGGGAGTTTGGCTGCTTCTCACCGTGCAGCGCACACAGGAACTGAAGGTGGGCCAGTGGTTGTGTGTGTGTGTGTTGTGCAGACTTGATGTTTTTTGATGTTGTTTTTAACTATTTCTGTACAAAACTAGATAAAATACATAATCGCTTGAGCGGCCTCATCCAACTTAAAGCTTGCATTCTTTTTCTGATAAGATAAGGAGAAAGACAGAGATGTCATAAATAGGACCCGCATGGACAAAGCGTTCAAAGGACGTAATTCCAAACTGGGGGGAAACCAAAGCTCTAAAAATTCTTAACTTTGCGTTCAAGCGGAAAGGTGAGGAGACCGTTTGTAAAAAGGAAGCGTCCCTATTTATTGTTCTTAATCCTTTGCTGCTCTCCACAGGTGGACTACACACAAGCAGGGTCATGCGACAAGTGCTTTGAGCAGCGCAAAAATGTCAGCAACGCACTTCAGAAATGCAACTGCACCGTGGTCTTCTCCGTGGAAGAAGCTTTCAAGGTAAAGGGCCAAATAGCAAAGTGTAGGGAGTGGAATCAAGACTTGTGTCTTAAAATAGTCAAATAGTATACATTCATATACTTATGGACATACTCGCATGTTTGCGGAGTCAATGTCAAGAAAGATTTTGAACAAATCCGATATAGTCTTTTGACGTTCAGCCAAGGCCTTCTTCAGAAGGCTGGTGATGATGTATTTCCTCTTCCGGGCTCCAGGGGAATGTGTTCATCTACTACGGCCTCTACAATTTCCATCAGAACCTTCGGAGATACATGGACTCCAGAGATGATGGGCAGATGGTCGGGAGGTCAAATAACCTAAAGGTTTCTGCAGGACATATATCTTTGATGTCCTCCTTTATTTGTTTCAAAAATAAATACATTTGTTTATAGTTATTTTTCTCTTTTATTTTTGTTCTCTCTTCATCTTGACTCTCTTTTTACCCTGTAGAATCCCAGTTCATACTGTGAACCGTTTGCGAGGGACCCAAACGGACTTCCCATTGCGCCCTGCGGTGCCGTGGCCAACAGTATCTTCAACGGTAAGATACCCTTCACACACCTACTTTCGCTCTTTTCTCTCAATAACTGTACTTTCAATCTCCACATGACCCCACTGACACTTCGGCTGTGCGTGTGCGTGTGCGTGTGCGTGTGTGTGTGTGTGTGTGTGTGTGTGTGTGTGTGTTCCCTCAGACTCCTTCACGCTCATGTACCATGGCTCTGGGACAGCGACGCCCAAGCAAGTCCCCCTCCACAGGACGGGCATCACCTGGTACACGGACAAGAACGTAAAGTACCGCAATCCCCAAGTGGGGAACCAGACCCTCGTCCAGGTGTTTGAAGGTGGAAAACGCCCCTTCACCCGCTGTTGCGTATCAGCGACACAGTATAGAGATTTTCCACATCCGTAGGGTGCACGGCGCTTATTGCACACTGAACACTTGCACTTGTTTTAGGCACAGTTCCGCCGCCATATTGGCAGAAGGCCGTCTACAACCTCGACCCCTATGAGCCCAACAACAATGGCTTCATCAACGAGGACCTGATCATCTGGATGAGGGAGGCGGCCTTCCCCAACTTCAAGAAGCTCTACGGGGTCCTGAACCGCAACTTTGAGCCGTTCGGCAAGGGTCTCCCAGCAGGGAACTACAGCATGGAGATCTCCTACAGTATCCTTCCCCTCTTGAGTTTGCCCCGGTAGCTACCGTGTTTAGCCTATAGGATGGGGTCTTTTCTGGCACCTTTAAGGCTAGATAGACAATGACACATGTTGTATGGTTGGAAAAACCTGCATCTCGTGATTAACAGCCAAATCAGTGCAGTTTTTCCAATTTTTCGTTTCTTTTTTTCCAGGGCACCATTTCATTTCAAATAGGCAGGATGACCATGCTACATATATGCTTAGAGGAGGTTCAAATTTGTCGGCGTCTATTTTCAGCCTTGACCCCTGAATCCTGCAGACTTCCCAGTGGAGTACTTCCGTGGCAGGAAAGGAGTGATCCTGTCCACCGTCAGCTGGTTTGGAGGTCAGAACCATTTCCTGCCCATCGCCTACCTGGTGACCAGCGGCCTGATTCTGCTCATTGCCGTCGCGCTGACTGTAGTCTGGTGGAAGTTTGGCAAGAATTCCAAGAACATGGAAGAGTGAAGGGCCAGGAAGGTGGGAGGAGAGGATGTAGGGCGGTGGAATAAGTTGATCTGGCGAAAAAGACGTGAAAAATACCTTCATAGAAACCAAATGGCCAGTAATGTGTGGTGGTTAACGGGACAAGGATTTAAAGAAAAATATGAATGACACAAAACAGCTGAAGAAAATACCTAAAAGAGACTTGGAAGGTGGAGCTTAATTAAAATCTCTTATTTAAGATTTTTTATATACAGAAATGTTTAAATATTTTGATCTTATCCAATTGAATTGTTGATGCAGATTCAACTGAATACATGCAGTATCCTAGTAATGAGATTGTGTTTACTTTAACTCACTGTTTACCAGCAATGCTGCTATGACTGATTTATCTATATGCGTAAATTCCCCTATTTGACCATGTGGTGGCAGTCTTAATATGTTCAGCCAAGTATTGTATGGTTCTATACTAGCACACGGACAAAAATTATTCCAATAAAAAAAAATCTTTAAAAGCAGACCATTGACAAGATACAACTATGGAAATAAAATTGGTTTTATTTTTTAAAGTCTTTATTTTCTCTCTATACAATCACAGACACTACCCACTCACTTTCAGGGATCTATTTGGGGGTACATTTCCGCAGTGCAGAGAAGCTCCGTCCACTTGTCTACCATCGGCAACAGAACACATGAGGGCAATGAAAACCCTGCTAATGTGCTGCCGCTGAGCCTAATTGCTAGTCCTCTCTCTCCTCAGCACAGATGATGCGACAAAAAAAAGGAACATACTCAAGACTAGGTAGATACCACTGCAGAATGATTCTCCTAAACCCCCCCTACAAATATGAGCTATGACTAGTCAAAAGCGTACAGTACATTTAGATTTATGACAGATGAATCATACAGTCAAGATCACCATATACGATTTCACACAAACGCAGACATTTACTCACCAGAATACATGTATGTGAACAGAAAATAACATTCATATATTGACTGATTGGTCACTAGATATAGAGATCCCTACCTTGCACCATTGTACTGTTTATTGTGTAACCTACATACCTGATCAGTGGGGTAAACTATACTAACACTAATCTACGCTAGTGATAGTTACATTAGGGTCTACGATTAGACCATCTTCCTTATAAGCAATTGTATGTTATTGATTTGGCGTGATTTAAAATGGCAGGTTAACACAAAGGCAAATATTTGGTCTATAGCGTAACAAACATTTAAAGAGAACAAACATTTTCTATTGTCGGGCTACTTTGTAGATCTTGGACTGCTCCTCTTTAAGACAGTGTCTGAAAAAAGACTATCTTGGTCCTCTTTTGACTTTTCGCCGAAGGGTGTGAGGACAAACCAAGGTGTCCATGACAGTGACGATAACAGTGCAACCATTTGTTCTTTGATTCTCTTCCATAAGGAAGCCATTGTGGTATGGATAGTGGTAGGTAACATAAACTTTGCTTGCGTGAGTCTGTCCTTTTCAGCAGGAACTCAAATAAAAATAAATTAAAAAAATAAATCATTTGACAAATCTTTTAAAACACAGGTTATGACCTTCACTATTAGACTCCAGATAACACAGCATCTGAATAGCCTAAAACGCCCAATCGTAACGTACCGTAGTAAAATTAGCAGGAGAAGGCTCCTTTTCACAAAATGGAGAGCTTTGGCCTTTTTGATCAAATGTTTTTTTTTCTTTTCTGTGAAATTAGCTATAGAGGGACCCATTTCAGTACATAACAGATATTTGAAGAAAATCACAGTTTGACAAAATACAAATCCCAAAGGGGACACAGCCTTACATTGAACAGCAGTCAGCTCTCTCCTGTTGCCCTGTACTCCATGTCAACCCCCGTCTCTCACACACACACACACACATTCATCTTTGTGGTTCCAGTGATAGGACTGGGAGGAGCACTGGAGGAGCACACCAGGGCCAGGCACATGCAGCTACACATACAGACCTCTCCAGAGAAGGGCAAGGTAGTGTTCGATCCGAGAGGACTCCTTTCCCCCGTCAACCCCTTGGTCTCTGCCTCTGGGATGGGGTGCGGGGGGGTGAGGGTGGGGAGAAAGGCTCGACCACGGCCACCCCTCCAGCCTTCAGCTCTGTACCGCTGGCTTCTGGGAGCTACTCTGAGGCACCTGATAGGTCAGCTCCCCGCTAGGCGGGGCCTGTCCCGGGTTGTTCTTGGGCGTGTCGTACGCCGACGCCCCTGATTGGCCACTGTCTGTCCTCGCCAGCAAAGAGGCGGGCCCGCGGCCCAGGAAGTTGGACACCGCGCCGGGACGGCTCAGCGCCGGGCTCCCTGATAGGTGGTTGGAGATGTCGATCACGATGGGCGTCGCGTATTCCACCCCGGACGCGGGGAGGGGCTCCGCGTATTCGTGGTAGACGTCCGGCGACATGGGGGCATCGTAAAGGTCGGGGTCGGTGTAGCCCGGGTCGGAGCCCTCCTCCGGCTTGAAGGTTGACCTCTGACCTAGTGATGTCATCGCACTGTTCACCAGAGGCTGGGCGTACTCTGGACGGGGAGAGGAAGGAAGACGAGACACGTTATTCTCACAGGTTGATTGGCATGGCGCGGGTGAGCGGGCAGCAGCGGAGGCTCCGGGGCATCGGTGACGTTCGACGGCGTTTACCGGCGGGTTCGGGCCGTAGTCTGGCTGCTGGCCCTCGGCCTCGGAGACGGCCCACCTCGCTGCTGCTGTAACGCACCGAGTCCTCCCCATCAGACATCTTGGACGGCAGCAGCTGCTTCATGCTCTTCCACCAGTCTGAGGCACAACGACACACAGAGCACGACGTGAACGCTGGTGAAGAGCCCCACCCCCACCGCCGCCCTTCTCCCCCCCAGGACACGTACGGGCCCAGCCTCCGGCGGGCACCTACCTGTGCGGTCCCACTGTGGCAGATCGTAGGCTCCGTCCGAGCTCTTGTTCCTGCGCAAAAGGGAAAAGGGAGAAGAAGAAAAAAAACAGCCGCTGAGGATTCGGGTCACAACGTGGCGCGACGTTACAACCGAGACGCAGGGCGGGAGCGCTCACCGGTTCTTCCAGCGCCAGGCGCACGCGGCGACCAGGAGGAGCGCCGTCAGAACCGTGACCAACACGGGCACCAGCACGGCCGCCAAGGCCACGTCTACGGACGGACAAACACCCGAGACGTCAGCGCCCGCCAGGCAACGGCCGCTTTAACGCGGACGGGGAACGTAACCAGTGCAAACCCCCCCCCCCCCCCCCTCCGTTGGACTCACCGGTGCTGGTGTGCGGGGGCATGGTGGTGTTTCGGATGTCGGGGATGTGGGTGGTCCAGCCGTGCAGGGGGGGGGTGTAGGTGACCAGGGACGGCGGGGGAGCCCGGGGCGGGAGGAACATCCGGGGCCGCGCTGTCCCAACGAGAAAGCAAAGAATTAGAAAAACGCTGAAAATTATTTGAGACATTTTAAATCTTAATCCTAAAAAATTGAAAAAAGAGGTAAAATATATTATATATAATAAATTGAAGGGAGAAATAAAGGCAGCAGTTTCCCATTGTCGGTGCTAGACAGGAGAGGGGGGTGGGGGGGGAGACACGGTCGAAAATTCTGAGGGGTTTGATTGGCTCATCGGCATACCTGCGTGGTGCTGACAGCCAAGCAGCTCCAGCTTGAGGGCGATTCGCTGGTGCCACTGGACGGGGCTCACCCGCACAAACCGGGCCTCGATCGGCGGGATGAAGTTGTTCCTCACCTCCTGGAGATAGTTGGTGTTCCCCTGAAATATCTAGACACAGAGCGCCACGCGTTCATTTACAACCCGCACGGGAACACACCGTCGACACACCGCTGAAGCAGAGCCGTTGGTCGCGAGACGCATCGCCCTGTTCCCTTTCCCCGTTTCCACCACGCCAAGAACAAAGGCACTTGGAAACACAAGCGGGTTGGCGTTCGCCCCGCCAAGGCTAAACAACGGAGCGTTCTTCGGCGAAACGACTGTACGGGCTCCAGCTCCTCGCGCTGGGCTGCTCTTCTTCGCTAACACGGCCACGCGATCAATCACCATCCATTATTGATGGCCTGGCGCAGCACTTAACTTAAAGCCACTGTCTCCTGACCTCACCCGTTTCCTGTTGTAAAACACACTTCCAAGTCGATACCGGTTGCCATGGAAACAGACGGGAGTGGCAAAGCTCCACGCCTTGATTTCCCTGTCCTCTAAAGTAGCGCGCGCGCTCTCTCTCTCTCTCTCTCATGTGGTTGCTGACCTTGCTCCGGGCCGTTAATGGCGCGTCTTATCACCTTGTCTTGTGTGGAGTCGGCCTCCCGGTAGGTGCTCCAGAGCTGTCCGTCGATGCTGTGGAGCACCCGATAGGTCGACACGTAGAACTGATACTCCAGGAGGGCGGAACCTGAGGTGGTGATACCTGCATAGCAAAGACAGACGGAGAGAGTAAAAAATAGGCATCAAATACAATATACAACATATACAGCAAGCAAAACCTGCTGCCTCTGCGCGCGTGTGTGTGTGTGTGTGTGTGTGTGTGTACCCGTGATTCTCTTCTCCTTCTTCAAGTCCACTTGAAGCCACTGGTGCTGGTCGTTGGTCGCCGATGCCCAGGGCAGCCCCGCATTTTTCAGACGGGCCCCTACAGGCCCCCACTCCCTGGTCTGACCAAAGCTATCGCTCCACTCCCACATGGAGGACGCAGAGAGCTGGGAGTCCCTGACCACGGCAGACTCCAACCCCAAAGTCCCGTAGCAACCTGGGGCAGGGGCAGAGGGTTTGAACCGGTTACCATTTCAATCGCCACGTCATCCATAGGAACTCTCACTAAAGATATGCGACTCGTTCCCATTGAGCCTATTAAGAAAAGGCTGAAACTCACCGCTAGTCTTGAATGTGAAAAGACTGTTGGACAAGGGGCCACTGAGAAGAAAAGAGGGACGAAAATGAGGCTCGGAAAAGGCCAATTTGAAAGACAAAAGAAGTGAAGGGCGAAAGAGCAGAATCATCAGGAGGAGGGAGAAGACAGCAGACCGGTCCGCTGTGACAGAGAGGGGAGGGAGAGAGCCGGTGGGCGCAGGGCCTTACCCGGTGGAGGAGACGTTGTTGGCGAGCGTGCCCTCGTAGCGGGGGATGCCCTTGCTGCTCACCACGCTGATCTGCCCTCCCACCGCGTTGGAGACCACGCCGGCGTGCACGGCCGCCACGCACACTGGAGACGACTGGGAGGGGGGAGGACAGGAAGAGGGAGAGACGAAGCAACTTTTTAGGGACGCTAATGGGTACTTAGCAGAGCTGATTGAACAGGGGGGAGGGGGGGGGAGGGGGCGTGAAGGATAAGGAAATGGAGAGGTGAGACTAGAAAAGAGAGACTTAGAGGGAGAGAGGGAGAGAGAGAGAGAGAGACTTAAAGGGGGAGAGAGAGAGAGACTTAAAGGGGGAGAGAGAGAGAGAGACTTAAAGGGGGAGAGAGAGAGAGAGAGACAGAGAGAGAGAGACAGAAAGAGAGAGAGAGAGACCATAAAGCCACTATCGCCCAGGGCCGTGGGAGGCGGCAGATGAACCCCCCCTCAGCCTCCGGCCCGGCGGAGCGATAACGAGGGGAGATGAATCAGCATGATGTCACCTTCCCACCCGACACACACACACACACACACACCCAGTGGCATTGTGTGAGGAGAGGAGCGGCCGTCGAACACGGCTGAGACGTTAGGCCGTGCGCCAGCTCAAGCCCGAGGCCCTGGTTCAGTTGGAGCCGCGCGCTAAGCTCACACCCACCGTCTGCTCCCGTTCCGTTCCACCCCCCCCCCCCCCCCCCCTCCGTGAACAGCTGCTCCGGGGACGTGGGACCGGGCTGACTGGTGGAGCCTCGCACGGGGGGGGGGGGGGGGGACTTTAACACCTACACGTCCGGCAAGTTGTCGCGCGAACGTGGGGGTCTGTGTTCCCACGTCCCCGGGAAGGGAGCCGCCGAGAAAACGCTGGCCTTTGGGCGACGGCGCTACCCCGAAAACACACAGCGCATCTGGAGCAGCTCCCCACTCCGCCGACCACTAAGACAAGGACTCAGTGCTGCTCCAGACCACCGCACCCAGGCCCTTGGCGCGCAGAGTGCAAACCACACACACACACACACACACACACACACACACACACACAAATGAGGGCCGTGTAAATGGGATGTGAGGCACGAAAGAAAAACCAGGAGAGGAGGGACGGTAGATTAGGTGCGAAACTGGAAAAGACTGAAATTGAAAAAAAATAAAACGAGGGGAGGGGTGATGAGAAGGGTCTGGGCGGGGTTAGGGCTGACCCCAGTGGGGGGGTGATGAGAAGGGTCTGGGCGGGGTTAGGGCTGACCCCAGTGGAGCCGTTGGGCTGGGTGGGTTTAATGCACACTGAACATTTCAACCCCCCACAGCAGCCATTGGGGCTCGGTGTAATGGAGACAGTGGGAGAGGTACATTGTGGTGAGCCGTGTCATCCCTAACACCACTAATGGACAGGCACTCACACAGGCCCCTGACGTGCTCTCCCCGACACACACACACACACTACATCTGTCTCTCCTGCCCCTGCACTCTCACTCACAAACACACACACACACACACACACACACACACACACAGGCCTTTCGGTCTGCGCCCTCTTGCAGCTGGACTGGATTAGAGGGCCGTTCCAACAGCCAAACAATTAGCTCACCTCCCCCCACACCTCTTGACCCTCCCCTGTGCCTCTGAGGCACCTCTCCCCTAAAATACACCCCCGTGCCCCTCCCTCCTACCCCTCCACAGGCTCCCAGCCCTCCCAGCATGAGGTCATCAGCCAGAGACGCGGCCCTTGTGACCTAGCCCACAGCCAGAGCCCTGTGAGGTCATCAGCCCGGGACATGCATACCACGCAGAGGCCCTGTTTACACAGGACTGAATGTGAGGGAGGGAGGGAGAGAGAGCAGATAAGATAGGATAGATTCACTAATATGAAGAGAGAGGCTCCATTAGGAAGGAGGGCGAAGCAAGAGAAAGATGGCCAGCCATGTGAGTGAGCGTTGGCTGTTATGGAGCAACAATGGCCGCTGACCAGAGAGAGGGGTGGGTGGCATGAATCACCTGGGCACTTCATGCCTTTCGCCACAATGACTAACCCAGGCATCCACACACACACACACACACACACACACACACACACAGACCTTATCACACAACGTACTCACATCTCTGTAGCCATGGGGGATGGTTCCAGAAATCTCTGCAGTGGAGGTCAGGCATCCCGCTGGACAGTATTTGCTGGAGAGGAACAGACAAACACACCATTTCAAATACTCTGGAGAAAGCGCGCGCACACACACACACACACACACACACACACACACACACACACACACACACACACACACATTCAGTATACAAACGTTCATTACCTGAACTCTGCCTCTTTGAAGTGGATTCCTTTGTCTAAACAGGTGATCAGGTCTGCGGACAAACAAACATGGCGTCAGAGCAGGGTGTCGCTGTTCCCTCCCCCCCTTGTCTTTCACTCGATCCCCATTGTTGACCCAGAAAACCCTTCTTTCAGAAACTTTAGGCCGCCCCAATCTCAGTGAAACTTTGACCCCCCCCCCCGACAAAATTCCTGTGTGGAGAAAACCGACGAGATCAAAGCAGATTATGTTTCGACGTCGTCATGCGAGGGAGAAGCCGCCGAGCAGCCCCCCCCCCCCCCCCCCCCCCCACACACACACACACACACACACACACCATTAGGTCCTAACCACAGTGCACAGGGCAAAGTGGTCATGGGGGAAGTGGCGATGAGACATACAGTACGCCCGACCGTACACGGACAGGATGCTGGGGGGGGGGGGGGGGGGGGGGGGGGGGGAGTCGTCTGTCTGTTGACCAACCCATCATGTGGCCATTGCCCCCGGATAGCTGGCCGGTGAGTCAAAACGGGGCGTGCAGAAATGGAATAGGACCATGGAGGTAGTGGCAGCCATCTCCGTGGCCCTCGTTTGTGAGCCCGCTAATGGAGACCCCCCCCACACACACACACACACACACACACACACACACACACTGTTCCTCAAAGACAGATCCAACATGAACACGCAGGGGTGTTCTCTTACTTTACACCTGGTCTGTCTGTCACTGTACGATAAATCCTTACTTATGCTATCATTTATGTTGAGTGACCCAAAGCTGTGTGTGTGTGTGCGTGTTTACACAAATGAGTATGCGAGAGAGATAAAGAGAGAGCAGATATCGCTGTGTATTGGTGACAAAGATAATCACGTAACGTCATTCAGTCAAACGCTGCAACGATATAATAATCCAAGATGACAAGTGACTGGGCTGTTAGACTGCCTTATCATGTTACCAAGCCATCCTTTTACTTGCTCTGGGGTGGGGGGTGGGGGCTAGGTCCTTTGACTCCTATCTATTCCCATTCTTGTCACCCACCCCCATTACCATCTGGCACCATCTTCACACTGCAGCGAGAACGGTGAGGTTGACACTCTGCATCTGCATAGTGCTGTTGCAGACACACCCACACACCCGCACCCACCTACCTCCCTCCACACAGACACACCCACACACCCACCTACCTCCCTCCACACAGACACACCCACACACCCACCTACCTCCCTCCACACAGACACACACGCGGGCACACACACAGTGACTCGGGTACACACAAGTTATTCGGAGTGGTGTTTGACACAGACCAGACACGGACACGGTGGTAACCAGGGACGACTAGAGCCCTCAGTTCATTTGCGAGCACAGTGGAAAACACCTCCGCTGGTTCTCTCTGTCTTCCTCTCTCCGTCCAACAGAAACACAGTCTGGATCTCATCTTAGTCCTCTATGACCAGCGGCTTTATGAAATGACACACACACACACACACACACACACGCACGCACTAAAATGACCTTGCAAACTGCTGTAGGAATTCCAAACATCTGGACGGTTCACCATGTACCATTCAGTGCTGCGCACTTCCTTATCGGTGTGTGTGTGTGTGTGTGTGTGTGCACAAGCGAGCGTTTGTGGGCGTGCGAGCACGAGGGGTGTTTTCAAGTCAGAGGGGCGTCCAGGTGCTGTCGTAAAGCCCTGCTCGTCCCCCTGGTGCCACAGCCCACTGCTCCTGTCACCGTGCAACCTTTCTTATCTTCCCTCGCCTCTCCGGACGCCCTGTCGCGGACAGCACCGCTTACCTAACCTCCGTCTCACACGCGCAGGCAGGCACCCGGACGTGTATCGTCAGGTCCCCCCCCCCCCTCCTCTTTGAACTTCGTAAGTGCCGCCGCACTCCCATAAGGCCCGTTGGTACCTGGCAGGGCAGCATGTGACTGAACATGGGTAGAGAGAGAGCAGGGCCAGCCACCGTTTCAGACACAACCCAGGGCCGGAGCGAGCGTGCTGTGACGCAGGCCAAACACGACAGTGAAGGAGGAGAAAGAGAGACAGAGAGAGGGGGGGGGGGGGGGGGGGGGGAATGAAAGAGAAAAGGAGCGGGCCTCTAATGAGTCAAATCCTCATCTTTTCAAAACAACAAACACACACACACACACACACACACACACAACAAACACACACACAAACAAACACACACACAATCAAACACACAAAAATACAGTTGCACACAATCCCAGAAGCCCCGCTCGTCCTTAACGCGGGGGGAAACCGGTGACTTTGTGGTTTTATTCTTCCCGACACAGCGGCCGTCCAGCCCATGGCCCCTATGGGAGAACCGACGGACGCAGCCACCGCAGGGGGCCGCAGCCTGTTACCTGGGTGATCGGTGGTGGAGTAGGACAGGAAGAAGCCCCGCCCACCACGGTGTGTTCCGCTCATGAACTGGAGCGTCACCTGGTTCCCGCCGGACTGGATCAGCTCGGGAACCTTCAGACCCAGGCCACAGAACTTCACTGGACCCCCGGGGCAACCACACCGGACAGAGCGGGGAGGAAAAACAGTGGCGCCGGTAAGTCAAAGCAGATCGTTGCCCTTTAAATGTTTTTCTACATTTTGAATAAGCCTATCGTTGTTTTTGTGGAAGCACTTTGTTACACTGTTAAATTGCTATTCAAATAAAGTGCTATTATTATTATTATGACCAATTTATGCTGCTCAAAACCACCTCTTGTTATTGTAAACTTCCAAGCAGCAGGTCTCGCTCACCGTTCTCGCTGCGCAGAGGGCCGACGCCATCGTAGATGCGCAGGTAGTTGACCTGGCAGTTGTTGTCCTCTATGTCCAGGTCGGCAAAGTGGAAGTGGATCCGTTGGCCCCGAGCCACGCTGATCTCCCACTCACACACCGTGTGGTTGGGGTAGGTCCCTGGGTAGCCCAGAGACGACAGAGTCCCACTGCTGGGGCCAAGTAAACTGGGGCCACAGCCATCACCTTGGAGACACACACACACACACACACACACACACACACAAACAACTGTTGAATCAAATCTATAACATTTGTATTATTAGGTTTAAAGTTCGCACGGCATGGGTAATAGGCATATGGAATGACCAACACAGCGTAAACACTGTTGTAATTTGACCTTATGGATAACAAATCGTTTCAAACTTCTGATACCAATTTTACGACCTCCTCATTTGAGATTTTTGAAGTTGCATTTTTTCATTACTATCATTGTTCAGTATTCAATGGATAGGAATATAGCAGTGGACTGTAGTCAGCAGTGCGTGCAAAGTGTATCCCTAGTCTGCCTGAGTGTTACGTAACTGAAGTCGGTTGGACTTTATCCAGGAGAATTGGACAAAAACAAAACTGCTTCCCTGACTCAGCGACTGGCAATCCAAGAATGTATGTCTCTAGCGTACCTCAAAAATCTACCACAGTAAAACTAAACTTTACAAGTCAACGCGGTACTTTATAGCCCAGGTCCACGGTGTGTGTGTGTGTGTGGGGGGGGGGTGGGGGGTGGGGGGGGATTTGTTAGATAGAAGTGGGTTCACCTAGCGGAACTGTGGCATAACTGAGAGGTAATGGCTGTCATAGAACTTGTTTAAGGTC
>CM030172.1:48670875-48683375 GCA_017639675.1 Aplochiton taeniatus
GCTCACCATATTGGAAGGAAGTCACCAAAAAATGGGCCTTCAGGAATTCATTGACATAGAGCAATACAAACAGGCAGATGTCTCAGAAGACCTGCCACAGGCCCTGTCTGGTGATGTCATCCTGTTAGGCTTTGACGGACGGCGAGAAACCCTTAGCAAACGGTCCCCATTTCCCGCCTGGGTAGTCAGCCATCCACCTGCTCTGCCTACCACCATCTTACTCAGATTACATTGAACACATGACGGGCAGTAGGGTTGGTATCTATTTCTTTGTTTGCATTTGATTTTGTGTTTTTGAGTGTGTCCATGTGGTCGTGTGTGTGTGTGTGTGTGTGTGTGTGTGTGTGTGTGTGTGTGTGTTGTTCAACTTTGCCGATGGCTCACAGACGTGGGTGGCAGAACAGAGCTGTGGAGGTTAACATGCAGTAAGTACAACACAGCCTGATTCATGGTGCAACACATGTTTTGTACAGGAGGTTGACTTTGATAAACAGTCCCCCTTACCGCTGCATGGAGAGATTCCTCCAGAGCTTTCAGGCAATGCATTAGGTAGGATGAGCGATGATACAGCCCTGTATTGTGGTCAAGCCCTCACAAGACCATTTTCACTGGCACATGTTCCCTTTTTTTATCAAATTGTATGTGTGTGTGTGTGTGTGTGTGTGTGTGTGTGTGTGTGTGTGTGTGTGTGTGTTTGTGTGGGGGTGTCTCCATCGTCACAAGAAGGAAACACACGGTTAAGGATTCCACCTTCAGGCTTGTGGTGGAGGGTGTCTAGGGGCTTTTGGGGATGTCTGTTAGGGGGTTTGAGGTCCAGGGAGGGTGGAGGCATGTTCCATTTTTTGGGTTCCATAAATAAACGCCTTAGCCTTGCTGAGTCAGGCCCAGTGAACCAGCAAAGGCCTTTTGGACAGACGTGGTCGGTGGTCCCCCTCTAAACGACCGTTAACCCTGGTCGCAGATTACAGCACAACACCCTCTGCTGGCAGTGTATGGTGGAGACACACACACAAACACACACACACACAGACTGACAACCTGCGGAGCTCCCCAAATGTTCTTAAGCAGGTACAGAGTGTGGTCAGATGTTTTCCGTTGCCATGGCGCCGTAGGTCCATTTCGGCGGGAAGCTGATCGGGTGGCTGTGGGACGAGCAGCAGATCATCCATATCAGGGGTGATTGTCAATGAGGGGTCTCGTTCTGCCACACCACACGCGGCTGAACAACGGGACAAAGAGCCCATTCACTTCAACACGTACAGTAGACACACACACACACACACGCACAATAATGTTACCCCCATCTGCAGGATGAAGTATTGTAGAAGTGTCGTAGGCTAATTCTAGATAAGTCGTAACATCATGCGCTGGATAAAGTAGGCCCAATGTAGGCTAATTCTAGATAAGTTGGAACATCATGCGCTGGATGAAGTAGGCCCATTGTAGGCTCATTCTAGATTGAGGATATTTTCATTTCACTGTCTTCTACATGTCTGTAGCCTACAGATAAATCTGTCATATTTCTTTCCCCAACCATAAATTGGATTGTTCTGTGTATGTGTCAAACCTGCTAACGTTAACCTCGCCAGCTCTCTTTACTGTACGGCACGCATATGAAATCAATGGGTTTATGTGTGTGTACAGCATATGCGTGGAAGCTACGTTTGACAGTGATTTATTTTGGAGAGAAGACTAGTGTTCTATAAATGTCCCTTTGAGACACCATTTACAAATAGTGGGGTGGTGGGTGGCAAAAGTGTTGAGAGATGGGACCATCTTCCCTCCCTCTGAGAAGGCCACCCACACACATACAAACATATGCACCGTATGCTTAAAAAAACAGATAGGATCCATTGACTTTGAAACTGTGGTCCAGAAACGTTTGCCGTCTCAGGTGCAAATCCAATCAGTTGATTCTGATCGTTGATAGTTTGAATAGCGCGCAAACCCCTGACCGCAAGATTTTCTCTGCAGACATGTTTGACAGCGTGGTCGGCACACGCTGTTCGATGGCGTTATACACTCACCTTCCGGGGAGAAATTCCCCAGACGTGACGTAGGGTGACGGGCGCACAAAGCACCCAACAGACACTGTTGACGTGCCGTCTTGGCGCTGCGAACGATTCCCCGTGTTTGTTGAACCTGCGGGTTCCACGGACGTTGGGTTTATCGCGGGGCAGCCGTCCGCCCGCGGCGTGCAGTAGCCCGCTCAGATCTGGTGTCCGTGCCTTCCTGTAACTGCTGTGTGCTCAGCCAGCGGGGGCCGCCATCTCCACGTCAGCGGAGGGCACGCTTCTTGTTTCAAAAAGTGCCGAGGGTGACGCCACTCAAATATATATATATATGTATATATATATATATATATATATATATATATATATATATATATATATATATATATATATATATATATATATATATATATATATAAAGAAGAATGTGTTTTAAATTGTGACGGAAATGTTTCGGTAGGATGAAGCGGCTGCCAGAGATCATTCTGTTAGGGAAAAGCCGATTAGTCGGAGGGTGGCTACGTCTTGTTTGACCTTTGACCCTTCTCCCTGGGTAGTGTTTGCCCCGACAGGGGGAGGAATGTGATTCCACTCTGTCGGCTCCCCCTCCGGGTGTGACAGTGCTGCCCCATGCAGGGCTACAAATACAAACGCCGCCTATCACTCATATATACTGTATATGTGCACACCTGCCAATCACAGAGGTGTAAACGTCCATCCGTCACTCATGTTAGGGAGTGCATGTGTGCTGCCGTCTTTTGAAGTAACACCTGTGTGTGTGTGTGTGTGTGTGTGTGTGTGTGTGTGTGTGTGTGTGTGTGTGTGTGTGTGTGCGCGTCCGTACACCCTGTTTTACTGCGTCAGCGGTAAAAACTCAAAGAAGCAAAGGTTTACGTTTTCAGCCTGATGCCGCTTTTCTGGAGTCTAAAACGAGACTGGTCCTGGCAAAAGGAGGTGAACTAGGACGGAGACTCCGATTACGTCCTGAGTTGAGGGGCCGGTGCTAAGACTAGGACTAGACAGGGAGAGGGGCTGGGCTTGGGTGGATGAAACGGGGAGTGGGGCTAGCTTTGTTCCTGGAGGGGGGGGGTCTGGGTCTGACTGCCTGTGTGTGTGTGTGTGTGTGTGTGTGTGTGTGTGTGTGTGTGTGTGTGTGTGTGTGTGTGTGTGCGTGTGTGTGTGTGTGTGTGTGTGTGTGTGTGTGTGTGCGTGCGTGTGCGTGTGTGTGCGTGTGTGTGTGTGTGTGTGTGTGTGTGCGTGTGTGTGTGTGTTTGTGTGTGTGTGTGCGTGTGTGTGTGCGTGTGTGTGTGTGTGAACAGGATCTTCACTATAGGAGGACTCCGGACACATTCCTTCTCCAGGTGCTGTCTATTTTCCTTTCCACTCTGCATGAGCTCTACATGTAAACTCTGCAGAACTGTTGCACACATTAAACAAACAATTCATAAAAGACTTCGTATATATCAAATACAATTTGAATCAAATTTGGAGATTTTGTCTTAGGTTCATGTGGTACAATTATTCCCTGACTACAATTTTATATTTTGAAGGTCAATGTTATAGGTAATACATTTTAAACTGACCTCAGTAATATATGTACATTTTAAATGTGAAATAGTTTTTCCACAAAAGAATGCTACACGTCTTTAATTTATTCAAAGCTAAACATAGTTAACATGCTTGAGCCAGTATTGTTTATTGCAGTGGCAGTATTTAATGGTCGTAAGAGAAGCCAGTTTCAGGGCTAGTTGAACTCCAAGGCAGAATAAATAAGCCCTCACTGTACTAAGTTCAAAGGTCAACGTCTAGGGGGTCGTTGAAGACAGAGGTTGCCTTATTTTCAGTTCTTAAAGAGCATTGTGTGTGTGTTTGTATGTGTGTGTGTGTGTGTGTGTGTGTGTGTGTGGCTGTGTGTGTGTGTGTGTGTGTGTGTGTGTGTGTGTGTGTGTGTGTGTGTGTGTGTGTGTGTGTGTGTGTGTGTGTTTGTGTGTGTGTGTGTGCACGTACACCTCTTTGAATGGGTCCACACGTTCCAACCATGACGGGCCGTGTTAAACATTGTGAAAGTTTATTGCAAGGTCTCCCAAGTAGCTCAATGCGCAGTGACACACACAAAAAAAAGTTATGTTGGACAGTGGCTGGGAAAGAGATGGACAAAGGCCTGGCCTGGACCATCGGCTACGCTCACATACTGAATGTTGTGCAGTAGCTACATGGTCTGGGTGTGTCAGGATTGGCTTACGTCTCACATGCGGAGCATTAGGAAGTTATGCAGCCAATAGTAAAAGCCGGAAATCTGTGAAATAGTTGCTACAAGCAAACTCTTCCGCCCAGTCTTAACACTCATGTATCAAAGTCACCACACCTGCAGACCACAGAAGAGGCGCCTTTCAGATAGTTCATCAGGGGGAAAAATGGCTGTTGGCCCCCAAATGGAGCTGCCTGGAGTTAAAGAAGGAAAACTCACATTGGAAAAGCAACGTGTGAGTAGACACAGGAGAGTTGGTGTGTCAGTGTGTCAGTCAGGGACTCTAAGAACTCCAATGGGTGTTTAAAAGCATTTTTGCTTGGGATTCAAATGGCATTGCCGCAATACAGTCGACTGCCAAACCCACCGTGAGTGACCTATACAAAAAGGAAAGGAGTTTTTACCAAACGTCCCTGTTTCAGCTTTTCCCTCCCGAGCCTAGTTGTTCCACATCTACAGTGTGACAAGGCTAACAGTCTAAATCCACATGGAACTGTCTTCCCTGTCCTGTTCTCTGCCTCCCGACTCTTTGAGTTACGACAGGATCTCTCCTCGACCCAGGGAGCATCTGTTTGACCCGAGACCCGTGTGCCGTCCCCCTGTGTGCTCAGAGCGATGGCGGAGGCCAAAAAGCCCTTTGCTCGCGGGCACCGCTCTCATTCCTCGGCTCTCGAACCGGGCATCGCCGCGGGGACGGGGGTCGGCGCGGTGCCACTCGGAGGCAGACCAGACTGTTTGTCGATGACTCCACTCCTGCTGGAGAGAGGCCCTGCGTTGGGCTTGAAAGGTTTTATAAAGTTGGGTGGTTTGCTGCCACCGAAGCGGCGCTCCCCAGTCCAAACAAACAGGCGTCATCCCTGGGCAAAACTCGCAAGGCCACAGGCTAGCCGATGCTGGGGAGCCTGAGCAATGTAGGAAGGAAAGGAGAAAGGGAAGCGGGCTGGCAGCGCACAAACAAACACGAACACACACCCACACACACACACACACACACACACACACACACACACACACACACACACAAACACACACACACGCGCACACACACATTCTCTTTCATTTGCATGTGTGGAACACAAACAGACATTGATTCAGACACATAAACAAACAAATTCAAAAGCTCATAGATCACGTATAATTGTGAAGTTTAAATAGTTTGCCTGTCCTCATATGCGTGCCTTACTGTCCGGAGTCCTCAACACCAGCTTCCAAAGAGTAAACACTTGATCTGTCCGGTAATAAATGCTGTGTTATGTCAGAGCCAAGGAAGACACACCTGCACACACACACACACGCACACACACACACACACACACACACACACACACACACACACACAAACACACGCGAACACACAAACACAAGCGCACGCGCACACGCACACACACACACACACACACACACACATTTTTGGTCTCATGTCATCCATTCTAATTCTTCAAAGCTGGGAGGTCTGCCTCTCATCCCCCGGTCTATTGCGAATGAGTGTGATCTACAGTGGTTTGCTGTGGTGGATGTTCCTCCGTGCCAATGAGGCCTGCTCTGCGGTGAGCCTCTTCCGGATGTCGTGGTGCTGTGGAAGCGCCGCTCCATTCTCCCGATGCGACGGGGTTCTCTGTTGATATTTCCAGCCAAAAGCTGGAGCCAGTCTATGGTTGTGCGTTTGGCCCTCCTAGCAAGCCAGACAAGACACACCACTCATACAGTTTACAATAGCTTGAGATCCAGAGTGGGCTTTTGGCACAGTCAAATGGCACAATTGGGCCGTTTATCGTCCAAAACCTGTTGGAGCCACGCTGGCGGCGTCCAGCACCTAAGTGAGGTCGAGGTCAACACATGCCTCAAACCAACTGACCTCACGAGAGGACACGAGAGGACTAACTGATCTGGTGGCTCCAAAGCTCATCCCCAGCTCCACCAGCGCCCATCAGCGCCGAACCACCGACTTCACCGTTTTCAAAGGCTCTGGTATTTTGTGGTTCGTCACTGGTGCTTTGTGCTTTGTCACGGGCTCGTAACGTGCGCGGGGAACGCGAAACATTTTCTTTCCGCCGTGGCTTCTGTTTTTGAGCGTGAGTCTAGGTACCGCGCTTCTCTCAGCTGAATTGAAAGTGGCACGCTCGCCTGCCGTGCCACAGGCCCTCTTGTGATATTTAATGGTGGCGACAGAGTGTATCGCGTGGAATAACACTGGGTAATGGCGGGGCATGGCTAATATATGGGTCCTCGGGGACTGCGGACTGTACAGCGCCTGTTCTCCCCCTGTCTCTCAGACACGGGGAAGGCTGGCAACGTTTACTCTCATTACAGATATTATTTCAGTGTGGTTTCTGTCCCAAGCCAGACATATTAATGCACTACCTTTGTGTTAGTCTAGTTATGGGTGACGTGTGCTAAGGCCATTTGTCTGGCCTTGGGTTAGCAAAAAGTCGTAATTATGGTGATTGTTTTTGGGGGGATTGTGCTCAATAATTGTTCAGGGCAGTTATGCTCTTCTCTACAAAGGTTTCTTTGGTCTTTCACACTGACTCTAGAAAGAAGTGTCTTAACTGAAACAGATAAGACGAAAAGGTGTTTTTTCTTTTTGCGGAGGTGCTGTTCCAAACTGTCGTATTTACACCCCAGTGTCTGGATGATCTAACGTCCCTTGCTAATGCATTCAGACTAGCGTAAATATTTATAGGGCCACGAGAACGGAATGTGTTTTCACCATGCATTCATTTCGATTCGATTAATTCTTGCTCTGACTCACACAGACATTTGTTTTGGCGTACTTTTGGCAGGTGCTGCCTGTTTCTGTTCCCTGCTTTGGGGTCAATTAACCAAATAAATGCTCAGGCAAAATGGCGGCCGCTCCACAAACACTGCCGTTAGACTGACTCTGCCTGGATAGGTAATGGAGTGTTGACGAACGGGACATGCTGACCTCATCAGCTCCACAGCTGAACAGGAGGACACACAGTCGACAGTCTTCGTGGCCTGCGTGTGTCCATGCAGACGTATCCCAGCATACTCTCTGTTTGCCCCTGGTCAACAAAGCATTCCACGCATAGTTACACCCCACTGTAGAATCCTCTACCCACAATGCCTTTCCCAAGTAGCCATGTTTTACCGCCCAGTGCCATTAGCTCTTACTTAGAAGAGGCTAGGAGCCGAGGACAGGATTTCGATTTTCACAGAGGGTGTAGTTTTTAGACAGAAACGACCACTTGAGAAACCGGCCAGAACCTCCTCGTGAAAGGGGACCCGCCCTTTTTGTTTGCATGTGCATTTCACTGACGATGACAGTGCAAAACACGTGCATATATTTCGTCTTTGCGTGGAAAAGAAACCTGGGGTGTCATTAAGCCTCTGACCTTTCAGGATCCCTTGGCAGTCAGGCGCGTGCGAGGTCACTTCCTGACGCTGGTCCCTTGCTCCTCACGGCAGTAAGTAGTCCTCCAGGGCTGTGATTTATTTGGGAGCGGGCTGCTCCCAGAGCCTCTCCCGTTCCCAGCACACACAGTAGTCCTGACCTTCCATCCAAAGAGGGCCACAGCCAACAAGTGTCAGCAACCTGCAAGAAAGGCTATAAACTTCCGCGGGCACACGAGGAGATATGGACTGCTGCCCCGCAGTTCATGATCGTTGCGTTATCGTGTGAGCTGGGCCATAAGACAAAGCAAAGAGAGTGAATCCAGGGGGCTGGAATCAATTTTCACATCGCGTCAAAATGCAAAAATTGGCAGGAAACTATGAAAACGGCGAATCGAGCAAAAGCAAACATGGTGAAAAGGGTCCTGTGACGTCAGTGTGTCTATACAGCGTATGTGTAGACAGACAGACAGACAGACAGACAGACAGACAGACAGACAGACAGACAGACAGACAGACAGACAGACAGACAGACAGACAGACAGACAGACAGACAGACAGACAGACAGACAGACAGACAGACAGACAGACAGATTGTTGGAAAATAGCCATGGTTGGATTATGGATTTATTCCACAACAGTGGAGAATGTCAGGGTGAAAAAATCTCCTGTGGTGTGTTGACCAGTCAATATCCAAGGTCAGGTGATGTCTGTCTTCTCGATAAAGCAGGCTGTTTTACAAATTGGACAGTCAGTTCCAAAATGATTGATCATAACATTTTAGTTAAGTTGTAAATGATTTATTCTGCCTTTAACAGGTTACTGCTGGAAAAGAGACCTAGTCTCAGTTGGTTACCCTGTAGAAATAATAAAAATGTGTCTTGTGTGTGTCCTAGGAGTGCCCTGAACATGATTTCCATCCGGGCAACAACACCTAGCAGTACACAATCACTCAGATTTTATAGCAAGACGCTCTGTATTTACCAAATGGAGCTCATCCCCTTTCAACATAGCCTTCCCAAGCACACACACACATCCATAAACATGCAACAAACGTCATTAAACTGTGGCAGCTTTTGACCGCTGCAGCTTTACATATCGCTACATTCCCTTGTAAGTAAGACACTCACAAATTCAAACGGGCATACACACAAGATGATCCCAAACACAATGAAATAAGCTCTACAGCTCCCTGTGTGGATACAATCCTAAATTCACACGCAGAGACGTACCCACTGAATAGACACGCTCTCTCACACATTCCCGTAAGCACACACGCATACACACACACACACACACATACACACGCATACACATACACACACACACGCATACACATACACACACACGCATACACACACACACACACACACACAAGCATTCTATACCTTTTCTGTTTCAAGCACACTGCCTTCCACCTTGTTTCATTGCTAGCTTTAACATTCTCCTCCGCTCCTCCACCTCCCTCATCTGAAAGCTCCAAAGACAGAACCATTTTCTGTGGCGTCTGCTGCTGGGCCCCTACCACTCCTCCTGGCCCAGTCAGACCCAGCCCTGGCAGACCCGGCCCAGTCAGACCCGGCCCTGGCAGAGTGTTCGAGGAGCCAACTGTGCCCAGCCACAGAGTGCTCCTCCTGCTTGGCCTCCAGGCCACTGGCTTTGAGGCCAGAGCACAGAGGCGGTTCGGGCACAGAGGTAAAGAGAAGCTGTTGTCTGTGTTTACGACAGTCCGAGGCTCAGACAAGCTGGCTGCCTCTCTGTCTCCGTGTGTCTGGATACCCATCTTTACAGTGTGCCCTATCTCTGTTGCCGTGGGTGTGTTTTTTTTCTCCATGTCTTCTCCATTTTCTCCCTCGCCCCCTCACTCCAGGTCGGACCCTTACCTCAGGCAGACCCTCAAATGAGATCACCACGGCAGGGCAGGTTCTCCCTCCGACACGGAGAGGTTTCTGTTTGTTTATTCATGGTTGTGTGATGGTGCCAGGCGTGGGGTCGGGGCAGCAAACACGATCACTGCACTGTAGTGTGATGGGGGAGTATCGTGGAGGCCAGGAGATATAGGGGGTTTTGTGGCGAAGAGGGTAAGCTCGTCGGGTAAACTGTGACTGGTCGCAGGTTTGCAATTTCAACCACACACACACATATACACACACTCAGACTCACAAACACACACACACACACACACACACACACACACACACACACACACACACCTCCATCATCTCTCTTTAACACGCGCGAAGGCGCATCCTTTCAAAGTCAGCCATTTACAAAGTTGATTCATTTCGTTTATGTTTCATGTCCTGTAAAATCTGTCACTTGGATAAACGGCTGTTTTAATGTGCGCCCGTGGGAGAGAGAGCCTTTTGAACTGGGGTCGCCGGCCCCGCCATGCCGCCCCTTAAAACCCCATAAAGTCTGTGCTCGTCTCTCACGATGCACTGATGTCATAGCTGGGCAGCCCCCGGGTGTGAGACTGGAATGTTATAGCCTGTTGATTGAGGCAAGGGATTGTGGGACCGGTGCTATTCGTGTGTGTGTGTGTGTGTGTGTGTGTGTGTGTGTGTGCGTGTGTGTGTGTGTGCGTGTGTGCGTCCGTGCGTGCATGCGTGGGTGCGTGCGTGTGTGCGTGCGTGCGTGCGTGCGTGTGCGTGTGTGTGAGGTTGAATGTGAAAGGGTGTGTGTGTGTGTGTGTTTCTGTACGGGGGTCGGTGTGCCGTTACCGTGACACAGCCGTGTGAAGACTGGTCTTTGTGGACGGGCCAGCTGTGAGAGGTGGGGAGTGTGTTGACGGCCTGTACATTCACAGCAAACTCCCAAAGCTAAACAAACCCATCGCCCGCCACTTAAGGAGAGAGGCACAGAAAGACAGTCACACTCACACAAACACCCATACCAACACACACATGCCACAATCCCACAATAAAATGATTTGGGGTGGGGGGGTACAGTATGAGAGATGATAAGGTGGATTGTGTGGGATTGGGAGAAGGGGCTGGTTCCCTCCAGATGTGTGTGTGTGGGGGGGGGGGCGATGTTTAGGGAATGGGCTCAGGGTCGAGGAATGGCCGCTGCTTGTTGTCATGGGAGCCCCCGCTAATGGCCCCATTACACCCCTAGCTTTGGACCGGGGGATATTAGCATAAGTGTGAGAACGGGATGATGAGGAACTATGTGTCCGACCTCCACACTGGACTCGAGTGGGATTCCCACAGAGCCGCTTGCGAAGTGACCCCTCCCTCTGCTCCTTATAAGGTAAGGTTACGGGACTTTGACCCCCACCTCGGTACCGTGTCCGTGCGGGGCAGGGGTCCGTGAGAGAGGGGGCCCGTGGGGGTCAGTCCTGGGAGAGCCTACAGTGAGGGAAAGACAGAATTGTTTTTATAAAAGAAAGTTTAAAAAAAGCAGGATAACAAACTTCTGGCTTTACTAGGGTTGAGAGTGGCACTTTTAAGTGGCACTGGGGGCTCTTAAACTGGTGCGCCGAGTGATTTACGGCTGGTCCAGGGCCGGGGGGTAGGGGGTTGGGGAAGGGGGACCTCAGCCCCGCAGAGGGGAGCAGGTGTGGGGACGTAGACTGTGACGGTGAGCCCATCGGAGCCAATAGGAATCAGACCCAGTGATGGAACAGCTCGAGGTGTCCGTCTGGGTGTCAGTTGCCTGATTTCAATCTGCCTCTCTCACAAACATGGAGTGTCATTCTAAAGTAAGAGATCAGCAAAGACTGGATGAAAACGTGCACACAAAAATATGCTGGAATTCAAACAAACCCTACACACTTCTACTGCTTCTACACTTCTGTTATTTCTTTATTAATAATTACTAGGTTTTGTTCCATAAGTTCTCCTATTCTTTCCTTCATTTACAAAAATAAGATGACAACCATCAGAATATTTATTTATTAGCTTTAAAAAAAAGAAACTGCTTTTGAAGATGTCGTTTTTGCTTCTGAGATTGAATAATCCCCTGAGTTTTGTTCACATCATCTTGAAATCAATCACTCTTCTTTCCTCCCTCAGCCAGGGCTAGCATAGCTCAGTCACACTTACCTGTCGGTCCGTGTACCAAAGAGGTCAGAATCCGCAGGTCGATGCGCAAAACCCCGAGGGCACGCCATGACTGGGGTCAGAGGTTAAATCTGTGTGCGAAATACATCTTAGTTGTCATCTATAAATCTGTCTGAAATCGTCCAATCAGTAAAAAAAAATACATTAGAAATAGTATTGGTTCCGTTTGCTATATGTGTTTATCGACAAGTAGACTGTTCTAGATATGTCTTAATAGCCCAGTGTTTAAATACAGTGTTACTATGGAACAGACATCAATCCTGGGCTCGTGTCCACATGAAAGGTCAACTATCCGTTTGCTTCACGGATGAGGTCACCAAGGGGTAGATGTTGGACAAGTAGGAAGTTGCCGTGAAATCGGAGTCCAGGATCATCAATACTTGTCAGAGTGTAAGTTAGCGTTCCTTTTGATGGACATGTTTTTTTACAGTACTTTTCTTTTTTTTTTTACAGTACTCCACGTTTGGTGTCCCCTCTCGGTGCAACCCGTGACTTATATCAGGGACATCTAATTGGTACTTATGGGGTCCAGCGGCAGCGGCGAAGCCTTCCACATTCCTCCTCCGTGTCCAGGGGTGACGTGACGGGGACGTTGACCCGCCTGTTTGCCTTCCGAATTCCAAGCCTACCTTGGAATTCGGAGGGGGGGACAGGAGTCCGGGTACTGACGGGGCAGGAGTCCGGGTACTGACGGGGCAGGAGTCCGGGTACTGACGGGGCAGGAGTCCGGGTACTGACGGGGCAGGAGTCCGGGTACTGACGGGGCAGGAGTCCGGGTACTGACGGGGCAGGAGTCCGGGTACTGACGGGGCAGGAGTC
>CM030172.1:48688375-48760875 GCA_017639675.1 Aplochiton taeniatus
GTCCTCAACGTGTTTTTGACCATGGATAGATGGCTGGTTGTCCTCCTTCTCTCTTCTCCCCAACCCCCGTGTGTCCTTACTTACCTTTACTTTTTAAATGTGATTCATGGCCATAGGGGCTGGGTCAGCTACCTAATACACGTATTTAGCTGGTTAACGGACCAGAGGCCAGTGTGTGGGCGTGTGTGTGTGTGTGTGTGTGTGTGTGCACGTGTGTGCACGTGTGTGCACGTGCGTGAGTGCGCGTGTGCGCGTGTGCGCGTGTGCGTGCGTGCGTGCGCGCGCGCGTGTGTGTGTGTGTGTGTGTGTGTGTGAGCCCCATGAGAAGGTCAAACAGAGCAGTGTCTCTCCTGGCAGTTCCCAAGTGGACACAGGAGCTGTGGGGTCAGAGAGGCCTGTGTGTTAGGCCGTGTGTGCGTGCTAGCAGGTCTGTTTGGGCAGCCGCACACCTTCTCCTCTTAACAGGTATCTAAACTGAAGGAATGCAGGCTTAACAAAAGGGACAAAAAAGAACCCCAGGGAACAAGCAAGAGGGAAAGAGTCTGTAAACATTGTTGGTCGTTTGGCTACACAGCTGTGGCTAACAGGAGCGCTGTGTGTGTGTGTGTGTGTGTGTGTGTGTGTGTGTGTGTGTGTGTGTGTGTGTGTGTGTGTGTGTGTGTGTGTGTGTTTGTGTGCTTGTTTGTCTGTTTGAGGCAGGGGTATTCCTCCAGAGGCAGAGTGGCTTTGTTTGAAAGAGAGCACCGCAGGGCGATTTGAAGAAGCGTTGATCTTCATGACCTGAGCTCTTCCATAAAGGCTGCGTGTTCAGGGAGCCGGGAACGTGTTTTGCTGTCTGAAAAAAATATACAACCCCGGAGCTAGATCACAGCCTGGCCAGCTTCAACTAAAGTGATCTCCACCGTCCAGGGCTCGGGGATTAGGTACAGCCAACAAACACAGTCAAAGGGGACAGACGGGATTGTTCTAACGTTTGGTCCTATTGGTAACCCTGGGACAAAAGCGGCCCTGGTACTACTCTGGTCCACTGTGTTTCCTGTTTGTGGGTCGAACAGGAACGTGTTGGTTTAGTGGCGGGGCACCAACCAGGTGTCTTCTTTTCCTTAGCCGTTGGGTAACAACTCGCCGTGGGTGGTCCGTTTCCTCCAAGCGACATGTCTGTACGTCGTCTCCCCCCTCTCTCCTCCTCCCCTCCTGTTCCCCTGGACTCTGCCCGGCGCTGGCTCTGTCCCGGGTCACGGACGGTCTTTCAGGTCACTGAGCCCAGGATGTTTCCAGAGGAGAGGGGGAACTGAGGAAGGGAAAAGAATGGAGGAGAGGAGGGGAGGAGGAGAGGGGGAGAAGAGAAGAGGAGGAGAGGAGGAGAGGGGGAGAGGAGAAGAGGGGGAACTAAGGAAGGAAGAGGAGAGGAGGCGAGGAGGAGAGGAGGAGAGGAGGAGATGGGGAGAGGAGAAGAGGATGAGAGGAGGAGAGGGGGAGAGGAGGAAAGGAGGAGAGGGGGAGATGAGGAGAGAGGTAACTAAGGAAGGAGGAGGCGAGGAGGCGAGGAGGCGAGGAGGAGAGGAGGAGAGGGGGAGAGAAGGAGATGAGGAGAGAGGTAACTAAGGAAGGAGGAGGCGAGGAGGAGAGGAGGAGAGGGGGAGAGGAGGAGGAAAAGAGAAGAGGAGGAGAGGAGGAGAGGAAGCTGTGGCGGCATAGCCGGATTAAGTTGTGTCCTCTGGTTTGAAGAGGAAAACAAGGCGTACGTCTCAGTCTTTGTGTTTGGAGAGTGACAGGCGGAAAGAAGAGGGAGCACGGTCACAGTGCAGGGAGCGGGGTGTGTCCGGAAGTGTCCGGATGCACCATGAACGTAGTAAGAGTCTCAGACCTCTGCTGACGGCTGTCTGATAGTCTGACAAGGTGAGTGGAGGGGTTCAGGAACAGACCCATGTTTTGAGGCGAGAACGCTTCACCTCACCATATCCCACCGTCCGTGTGGATGATGTCGTTGTCTGTTTATAGATTCCTCCTACACACTGTTCACATGACAGAAACCTTGTCGCTCTCCATTCGTCGCTCTTTCTCTCTCCCTTCTTCGGCCCTCCTCTCTCACTATCATCACACATAGACCACACGCTGTGTACGTAGACTGTGCAGAACACTCAAATTATGTATTTCTCCCTGTTTTTTGCTCTCTGTACTCTGTAATCTGTGCAGGCTTTTCCTTCAGTATCTGGACAGGATTTTTTCGGATTTCTCTCCCTCTTTTCGCTTTCTCTTACTGTCCATCTTTGTCTGCATCGTTCTCTCTCTCTTTCTCCCTCGCTCCCTCTCTCTCTCTCTCTCTCTCTCTCTCTCTCTCTCTCTCTCTCTCTCTCTCTCTCTCTCTCTCTCTCTCTAGCTGTCTTACTGCCACACACACATCAGTAAAAAATAGTGGCTAAAAGATTCAGGAAACTAGACCCAGGTGTATTTCCATGAGTGATATATTATCTTATCAGCAACCCACCTTTATTCTCTGCAACAGTCCCATCATTTGCGCCTCTCTCCCCTCTCTCTCTCTCTCTCTCTCTCTCTCTCTCTCTCTCTCTCTCTCTCTCTCTCTCTTCCCTCACTGCCCTTGTTCTCCCCATCATACCGGGGGAAATTGACAGCAGAAATAAGTTTGTTTTCCCCTTGAAGTGCCACTGTGGTTTAAGGATGGTAGGTCATAGAGAGCCAGTCATTTTCTCATTATGAACCACCCAGCGTCTACTCCGTCTCCAACATAATGGCCCTGCCACTACATTCCCTGAGCCGATGTAATGAAACTATGACATTTTGATGAAACACAGGGGGTCAGCCAATCATAATTCATGAGTGATATGGAGACTGAAAAGTTATTATTTGTTTGACGTTTGAAAAACCAACGATGGGAATTAATGTCCGTCCGTCTCGGCCTGTTTCACCAAGAAATAGGAGGGTGTGAGAGAAAGAGAGAGACAGAGAGAGAAATAAAGAGAGAGAAAAAGAGAGACAGAGAAAGAGAGACATAGAGAGAGAGAAAGAGAGACATAGAGAGAGAGAGAGACAGAGAGAGAAATAAAGAGAGAGAAAAAGAGAGACAGAGAAAGAGAAAGAGAGACATAGAGAACGACAGACAGAGAAAGAGAGACATAGAGAAAGAGAGAAACCTTGTAGTCCTGCAGGCCATATTCTAAAATGTCCTTCATGTCATAGGTTCTGCTTGGATGTAAGTCTGGAGGTAGATGACAGCCTTGTGCTTGGTGCTGGGGGATATTTGACTCAGCAATGAAAGCATGAAAGCCCATGGTACCTTTGAGTTGGTTATATCACATCCAACATGATGTACAGCAATGTTTATCTATGCAGCGTCGGGGAGATGGACATCTGGAAGTTGTCCACACACACACACACACACACACACACACACACACACACACACACACAGACACACACAGACAGAGACGCACACAGACAGGAGATGAAGGATTTGATTATTTTCGAGTGTGTCTGGGCCCGGCGGGCCGTGCTGAGAGCTTAGTGGCGTGTGACCGACCCCACGCGCCGTTGGCAGCAGATGTCGGGGGAAGGCTAGGAGCTCCACGGTCACGGCCACTCTGAGCCTGTGGTCCAGTGGGCCGAGGTGGTCAACAGTGGGCCAACTGGCACACAGACTCAGAGGTGCACCGAGGTGGAGGACGGTTCAGAATAGAGCAGGCATGCTCAGCCTCCCTCAGAGCAGTGCAGTGGTTGTGTGTGTGTGTGTGTGTGTGTGTGTGTGTGTGTGTGTGTGTGTGTGTGCACAATGTATAATTTTTGGTGTTTCTCGATTCCAGCTCCCCTGCGAATAGTTACACTGGGAGGCTGAGGGCAAGCTAGTCCTGCAGGAGTATGGGCAGACGCCCGATATTACAGATTATTAAAAACATAACGGGACCCCGATGTTGTTCCTATAAAGATGGTGGAGAGGTGTACAGTTTGACATGAGGTGTTGTGTAACCATTGGACTTCTGAGAAGTACAACAGAAAATCTCACATTACATTGCTCTTTGGCAGAGTGGTTTCACAGTGGTGTTGTTGGGCAGAGAGAATGTGTGGTTGTGTGGTTGTGTGTGTGTGTGTGTATGTGTGTGTGTGTGTGTGTGTGTATGTGTGTGTGTTTGTCTTTGTTATTGACAGAAAGAGAGAGGGAGAGAGCATGAGAGAGAGAGAGAGAGAGAGAGAGAGAGAGAGAGAGAGAGAGAGAGAGAGAGAGAGAGAGAGAGAGAGAGAGAGAGAGAGAGAGAGTTGGTAAGTGGATGTGCGTGAGCGTTTTTTGTTAACTGAATGATGCTAACAGAGGTGGATCGATTCTAAAAGGAAGTGCCATCTTGACTAATCTCAATCCTACTGCACCTTTCCTTCTCTGGTTTGGCTGTTCAGTCTTACTGCTTTCTTTATTTCTTATATTTGATTGGTTGGTTAATGATCTGAACCAGATTTGAAAGCAGATAGTATGGGTAAACAGGGCATCTGATAGTGTGCTGGAGCTAAGCACCTCCCCCATGAGACAAAATTCCTATCGTCTCCATGACAGCCACATTGTAATGTTGGATATTTTAACACAACCGTGTTCGATAGCTGCTCTGTTTGTGTTCTGTCAAAGTTTCCTTTTCTATCTGGAACACGCACAAACACACACAAAGATACCTTTTCATGTTTTCTAGATTAAAACATTTCTAAATATAAATATGTAATTGGCCATTCATACATACAGTAATTCATCCTAAATGAAGGCATCCACCATATCCTGCATGGACTCAAATAATTGCCCTCATTCAGAATCATAATAGCCTTTATTTCTACAAGGAACAGGACTAATGAGACATGTAGGATAAAACTACAAAACAACAACACAGCATTAAAACACCTACCAGTCTATTACAGAACACACACAGCATTGTGTAAAAACAGCACATGCCAACTAAAGTACAACAACTAAACAAAAACAAAAACAAAAACTACCTCTTCCAATAATTATGCATTCGCCTCAGAAATTAATATACAAAATGACAAAAATC
This sequence comes from Aplochiton taeniatus, assembly GCA_017639675.1. NCBI lineage: Eukaryota > Metazoa > Chordata > Actinopteri > Galaxiiformes > Galaxiidae > Aplochiton > Aplochiton taeniatus. The sequence continues at coordinate 48,693,418 of CM030172.1, forward strand.
CTCTTTATCTAACTGTAGCCTTTTTGTTTACCAGGGTTATAAAATGATCACTTGACCAGCACCTTCTAGCCAGCCTAGAATATATTTTTCATCTGTAGGGTTTTTGACCATGTATAGTGTTACTGAATATATCTGATTTGGTGTCTTGAACTCTCAACAATAGCATTTACAGTATGTCTTTCAGTATTAAGTTCATGCATAAGGTTTACCAGAAAGTTCTGCAAAGCTAACACATAAGCCTGCACATTGGTTCATGCCTGTTCTAAAATGGCTGTTGATATCTACAGTATTGTACGCAGCTACACCTAAATCTAACTGAACTGCAAGGTCACTCAGTGTTTTTGTCATCGGGTGGCCTGTGTTGCAATTACTGTGGACGTTTCCCTCTAGCTCTTTATGCATGTCCCCTTCCCTTCTTCTGCTCCTCCTCTCTTTCTCTTTGCACTTTCTTTTGTCTCCTTCCCTGCTTTCTGTCGATCTTTTCCATGTCGATCGTGTTCTGTGAAGCAGAGTGACGCTGGCCGCCTCTGAGCTAGCATGCCGACGGCAGTCAGAGAGAACGAGATTTAGGACCGGTTTAAAGTCGCAGTATGGAGTCAGTCAGACAAGACCAGCCGTATATCCACTCCACCGCCCCTCATCCTCCCTGCGATTAGGTTTGAGAGCCCCCGGGAAGATCCATTTGTATAATGCTAACCATGTAAGCTGGGACAAAAGACAGGATATGGGATAGGAATGGTTATTGATGTATTATGGGGATAAAAATAAAAAATTCGATTTGACAAACCATCGTTCCTCTTGGCTCTTCTGACATGTCTGGCTCCCATCGCCATGGCATGGAGCCAGGCGCCCTTCAAAGGCACGAGAGGGCCAGCTCTCACGAGGGGGGAAAGATGGTGGCACAGCCATGTTAAAATCACCAGCCTTATGAGAAAAAGGTCAAAGGTCAACCCAAACTTCCATCCATTCTGTAGTGAACTGTAGGGAAACGGAGCCGGAGCAGGGGTTATAGCTGTGGCTGTAGCCAGAAATAGAGTCTGACGCTGGGCTACAGAGCTGTGGTTACAGCTGTGGCTGTAGCCAGAAATAGAGTCTGACGCTGGGCTTCAGAGCTGGGGATGGAGCGTTGACTGTAGCCAGAAATAGAGTCTCATGTTGCGGTACAGCTCTGTGGTTACAGCTGTGGCTGTAGCCAGAAATAGAGTCTGACGCTGGGCTTCAGAGCTGGGGATGGAGCGGTGACTGTAGCCTTTCCTCATAGGAGGCTGCTTGGGAGGGAAAAGTGTAAGACTAGAAGGTACAAAGACTAGACAGACCACTGGGGTGTCTGTGTGTCTTGGATGGGAGTTGAAAGGGATTAGTAGACACACTCTCATCTGTCTGCTTTTTAAACCAAAAAGTGTTTTTTTTATTTTGCGTTGGGAGTTAGGGTTAGGGTTAGGGTTAGGGTTAGGGTTAGAATCTTGTCTGTGGTCAGAAACTCTAGAGAGACACCTGTTTCTTCCCCACATTATGAGAAACTTTTCCGATAGCTGCCAAAGCCAGGTCCTGAGAATGTAATTGTCTCAAAACAGATGTTGATTTGTCTTCGGGAGCGTGTTCATAGTAACATAAGTGTATGAAGGAGGAGGTTGTTTTCCTCTGTATTGGTGAAGTTAAGGGCCTTTCTTTCACCTGTAAAATGACTCATCGTGTGAATGGGTGTGCATGTGAAGATCTCCATTCAAACTAAAAGATAAGCACCATTAGCGTTACCATGACCTCTAATGATGCCAATCATGGAAAGTCATAACTGTCCTACGATCATTTGCTTCTGTTCTCTTCACACTCCTTGTTGGAGCACAGCAAACACACGGATGGTGGGAGTTAGGACACCAAATTAATAATACAAACTGTACTGATTGAGAGTTGGTACCTCAGGGGGAAAAAAACATGAAAAATGTAGGTTTTGCATATTTTTAGCAGCTCCCTCTTGTTGCGGTGCATTGTATGTGCAGGAATGATGACTCCAGTACAGTGTGACTCTCACACTCATTCACCCTAACTTAAAGAATGTCCCACTCCAGCCACAAGCAGACAGCTTTTAGCGTAGGTTATATATAGCTTCTCGGGCAGACAGGTAAATACAAAGACATTGGATGAGAGAAAGTGAGACATACTGGTTTTCACCGCTGGATTGGTGGAATATACGTTCACTCACACATGCCTGTGTGTACACGCAGACATACAGCAGTACACACACGCACGCAGTAACACAAAACATACGCTCGCACACATCCCAAACAAAAGCTCCCACGTGTGCGGACAATAGCTCAAACAGCTGTGTTCTACTCCCATTTCAGTATCATACCGTGCTCTACAAATGCAGTTCAGTTTCTTGCTGATAGACTGGTTTGAACAATTCCTGATAGACTGGTTTGAACAGACCTAATATGTGTGGTCTGTTGGCCTGGTCAGTGCCAGTACAATGTCTGTGATATAGAGCTGAGCAATAATGAGGCAAAATGTACTGAAAGGATACAAAACAGAACAAATTGTACCTACCCAGCCCCGCTCAATTACAAAGGCCGTAAAGGCCTGTATACAAAAAAGATACTAAGATAAATGAATACACTGTATTTTTTCACATATTCCCTGCTGTTCCAAATATGTCCAGACATCAGCCTTCTCATTTCTCTGGGATATGAGAGATTTCCTGAGAGCGCTTCAGATCTTCATCAAATACTTAGCAAACAAGGTAGAACAAGTCTTGTTAGATATGAGCAATTGTCTAACGAGAGACTATGCAATAAAAACACCACTGATCTGAGCCGGTTGTAATTATTTTCTTGTGTGCAAATACATTCTATCATGTGAAATTTTCATCTGCCATGAAAAAAGACGTGGGTTATTGTTAAAATTTTAAATAAAAAAATATTCGATGAGCTGCAATATTGTTGTTATTCTGGTTAACACACCAGACTGTGCATCCCTTAAATGTCCAGCAGAGGGAGACAGATGCTTACTAAGTCTGGGATAGTGCAGCATGTCAGCTTGAGACTTGGTTTTGACGACACACCTTTCCACCCATTTGTATACTCAATATTTTTACAAAATGAATCAGAAACTAATGTAAAGATAAAACAATTGTATATTGCTTTACATGATATAAAGCATGAATATGATACTGAATTTTACCATAATGTTAATAATGATTTCACTTTTTCATAGTTTAAATGATTATAGCGTTTTTTTCCCTTCTTTTCTCCCACTAGGCCATGGCCTTGCCTCCCCTCTCCGCCCCGCTCCTCCTGATGCTTCTCCAGGTGGTATCCCTGCCCCATGCACATGGAGGGGCCTACTACGGCCACAAGCAGCATCCTCAGCATCACCAACCCATGCATCATCTGCCTCACATGGGCATGGGCAAAGAGGGCATCCCCCAGCAGCAGTACCTTGGCAAAGAGATACCTCACATGCAGTACCCGCAGTACAGAAAGGAGCTGCCCCAGATGCCCACACACATGGGCAAGGAGAACCCCCGCAAAGGAGGCGGGGTGAACGGGGGCTACGACAAAGGTGAGACAGGCTGACTGCTTTCCAATGGAGCTCACGTCAACTATAAGCTTACCTGAGACCTTGTGCCATTAAAAAATCAAACCGTCTGTTAGTATTTCATCCTAAAAACTAGAATTTATAGGGATATATAATACTAAACAATGGTGTACATTTTATTGCTTTTCATGGTAACCAAGTTCACCAATGGAGTTAATCAACTTTGAAGTCCCCTGTATTTAACTATTAATTGATGTTTTACATAAGGGTTCATTTAATCACATGTGGATTCCTTAATAGATAGCATGGTATATGATTTCATTTGTTTCAATTAGATTTATTGCATTTATTACCAATAATTTAAACCACTTTGAAAATGTCAATAGTCCTGCTGTAGACTATTCCGGAGATATGAGTGTGTTAGTGTCATGGCTGCTCTTCTTTATTGTAGCTCTACTGCCGTACTGTTTATGGGAAATGTAGTTCAATAACACACTCACAAATTCAGACACACATACACTGCACAACACCATACAATATGTGTCAATTTATAACATCAGTAGATCTGTGTTTTTTTTTTTTTACAATACACACACACAGACACACACACACACACACACACACACTCTTACACACACACACACACAAACACACACACACACACACACACACACTCACAAACACACACACACACACACACACACACACACACACACTCACAAACATATATTATCTCTCTCTATCTTTGTGTTCACGTCCAGTATTTCTGACTTGGGATTTATACCATACTCATAGGTCTGACCGTCCCCAGTGGTGCCGAGGGAATTCCTCAAGGAGAGCCTGGACCAGCAGGGCCAGCTGGACCGCAGGGACCCCCTGGACCTGAGGGTCCTCCAGGTGTCGGACAGCCAGGACTCCCCGGGCCCGGCGGCCCACCGGGCCCTCCAGGGTTCCCAGGAATGGGAAAACCAGGCCTGCCAGGCCTGCCGGGAAAACCCGGAGGAAAAGGTGAACCAGGCCCAGCAGGAGAAATTGGCCCCGGTGGTGGAGAGGGGGAGAAGGGCCAACTGGGGCCTCAGGGTCCCCCTGGCCCTCCAGGTCTACCAGGCATAGGCAAACCAGGGGGTCAGGGACTGCCAGGCCAGCTAGGACCCAGAGGAGAGCCAGGACACAAAGGCCTTCCAGGATTGCCTGGGCTGCCCGGACCTAAAGGAGACAAAGGTATCGGTCAGCCGGGACAACCGGGCCATAAAGGGCTGCCGGGCCCACCGGGCGCTCCAGGTCAGGGAGGCCTGCCAGGCGTGGGCAAGCCTGGACTGAATGGTCCTCCAGGCCCAGCAGGTCCGCCAGGCAACCCCGGACCCCCAGGAGAAATGGGCTTAGTTGGACCAGCAGGCGGAGGAGGAGAACCCGGTCCACCAGGTTTACCCGGCCAGGGAAAGCCAGGTCAGAACGGGCTGCCGGGACAACCAGGCATGCCAGGCGGAAAAGGTCATCCGGGACCCTCTGGTTTGCCAGGGAAGCCAGGACTTCCTGGATTTGGTAAACCAGGATTCCCGGGACCGAAAGGCGATAAAGGTTTGGGCGGACCACCTGGAGGTCCAGGACCAAAGGGGGATAAAGGCCACGGAGGATTGCCAGGGATGCTTGGACCTCCTGGCCCCGGTGGCCCCCCTGGTCCCGCTGGCCCAAAGGGACCCCCTGGAGGTGCTGGGGCTCCTGGCCCCCAAGGAGAGGGTGGGGTACTAGGCCCTAAGGGTGTGGATGGGGCCCTGGGTGAGCCTGGTCCTCCCGGGTTTCCTGGTCAACCCGGGTTACCAGGTGAGGATGGAGAGCCTGGACCAAGAGGCCCTCCTGGGCTTATCGGACCTAAAGGAGAAGGTGGACACAAAGGTTTAACAGGACCTCCTGGTCCTTCAGGACAGCCCGGCCCAAAGGGACAAGGAGGACTGCCAGGTGAAGTTGGGCCACAAGGTCCAAAAGGTATTCCAGGTCTGGATGGTTCTGGTGGGCCTATCGGGCCTCCCGGTCTTCCGGGGCCTAAAGGTGATATCGGTCCACCTGGTCAGCCCGGCACTGCAGGAGAAGGAAGCCCAGGAGTTCCGGGTCCTACTGGACCTCCGGGAAAGGAAGGTCCTGGAGGGACACCCGGAAGACCTGGAGTGGCTGGCCCCCCTGGTCCCCCAGGCCCCCCGGGAGAACCGGCCCTGCCACCTGACATGGCCGGAGTCCTGCCCGAGATGGGCATTCGCCCCGGTCTCGATGGCGTTAAGGCTGGCGGCTACGGTAAGAAGAGCAAGTATGGAGGCAACGGTGCGGAAGCGATGGGTCCCAGCGGCCTGGAGATGCCAGCCTTCACGGCTTTAGTGACCACTCCCTTCCCGCCGGTGGGCTCTCCCGTGGTGTTCGACAAGCTGCTGTACAACGGCCGTCAGAACTACGACCCCCAGACCGGCGTGTTCACCTGCGACATGCCCGGCATCTACTACTTTGCCTATCACATCCACTGCAAAGGTGCCAACGTGTGGGTCGCTCTACACAGAAACGACGAGGCGGTGATGTACACCTATGATGAATACAAGAAGGGCATCCTGGACCAAGCGTCGGGCAGTGCGGTGTTGCCCCTGCAGCCTGGCGACACGGTTTATCTCCAGCTGCCCTCGGATCAGGCTGCGGGACTATACGCTGGCGAGTACGTGCATTCCTCCTTCTCAGGGTATCTGTTGTACCCCATGTGAGCACCTGAAACAACTAAAGAGGGCGGAAGAGTGGGAGGGGATTTGGAAAGTGAGTATATAGAGACATGTAATGTTAACATTGATTATAGAATACCAAGGTGATATGTTTTCTTTTTTTATTTAATAAAACATAATAAAAAAAACGGTTGAACTCTACATTGTAGAGGATGATAGGAGTGAGAGGTCAAGACAGACTGTAAAGATAGTGGAGGATGTGTGTGTGTGTGTGTATACAGCAGCTGTTATAGCAGTGTACATCTGTGTGTGCAGCCGTAGGAGCACACAGCTTGGCTGTATAGAGCCATGAAAAAACGTTATTTTTAAAACCCCGATTTCAAAGAAATGTTTTATTGGCTGGGGTTCTTCGTTGGTGAAAAGAAAAGTATATACCTGTTCACCTTATAATGTAATACAAACTCAATTCAAACGTCTTGAGAGATTCGACATCAAAGGTGTGATTTTGATTATATGTTACAAACTCAATTGAGACATCTTTGAGAGTTTTTTTCTTTATGTAAGGTGTGATCTTGATCATATCAGCTTTTCTTCCTGCCCCTATTATTTTGTTCCTAGCAAAACTGGCAGCTGCCCTAAGGATTATTGTGGCAAAGAATGTAAATTGGATAACTTTGAAATTAAAGACAAATATTGTAACGAAAAACAATATTGAGAAATAAATTAAATTGTACCTGTCCAATGTTACTGTATTAGGGATTTTCATATAAATTCTAAATGTTTTAAGTCCAAAAAGTATGAATATTCATACTTTTAGTTTTTTTGTTTTGTTTTTGTTTGTTTCATTGGTGCGTACATGATGTGTAGAACTGTGTTACATGTGATTCGGTAAATGTGCAGTTTCATGGGTTTACTAGTGTTGCAAAAAACCTTTTGTGGTAATCACCGAATGTTGCACACAGTTTTTCCCTGAAATATAAAAACCACTGCTGCCATTTTACAAAACTGTGTCTATCTGTATACTGTATTTGATTGTCAACGGCTTAATAAAGCACTGAAACAATAAATGGCAGTAAAAGTGCAGATCCTCATTCAAGAAGCCCACAAATGTGTACAGCAACCTCAGATAAGTAAATAATTGTTTTGGATAACATGTTAAAAACTATTTTCTAAAATAAATCGTTTTATTGAGCTCTCTAAAAATGTATTGAGCTGATTTAACTCTTTACCTTTCTCAAGCAAATTTTTGGTTATTTGTCCAGAATTTAGTTATTTTATGTGAATTTAGAACAACGTTTTCTTGTCCAGACCTGCCTTGTAATTTAAAATGTGAGCTTACCTGGTTTGAATATGGAGCATATAGCTTTCAAATTTCTTTCCAAACAATATGAAATGAGCGGAGTTAAACTCAGCTGCTTCATTATGAAGAACATTTACATTTTCTAATTGAATAGTGATCAGAATGTTAAAGAGTATAATATACTCCTCAAACCAAAAAGCTCCAATCCAATAAAAGACAACAACAGTCTAGAGTAATTGTCCCTATAATTTATTACCATGACTGCTGATCAACCAAATTAAATTTGTGCCCAAAAAATTACTCACTGTTACAAATCCTGCTTTTAGATTAAAATAAATTGTTTGAATCATGGTGCTAAACATAAGGTGTAATGCCCCAATGTCTAAATGTTGTTATTGTTGTTACTATTGATGTTGTTTTTATAAATAAAGATTAATTAATTAAGACAAGTATTGTCTCTGTTTAAAATGCTTATTATGATATTTAGTTGGCGTCTGTTATTGCCTGACTGCCTGTAGTTTGTGCTTCCTTAACTTTACATCTAATTTTTCACTAAACGTTTACCTTAAAACCTTTCAGGCCAAGTTTCATTACAGTAATGAGTGTTTCCACAAATCTTTGTTGTGCTCTTGTCTTTAAAGCATTTATAAAAAAGTTTTTTTTTTTACCCCGCCTATCAATTTATCAATCGTAGTCTACGTAAAGGTCTCATGGTGGCGCTGTTGCTGTGCGCTCCTACCTACAGTCATATACCATCCGCCCTGAAATGGTGTCACACAAACAGGTAGTCTATAACAACCACGGGTTGCCAAAGCATCATACATGCACTGAAGCTGACGGAGGCACATAAACTCTCCAGTAATGCGATGCCAAAGCAAATGTATACACCATAGAAGACTTTTACCTGGTTTGAAGGTAAAATTTGAGCCTTCTGCATCTCACCATCCGTCCTTTATTGCATTTTATCGGCATTTTTCTGGATTTGTATTAAGTTTTCTTCTCATTAAAATTTTCTGTCAATAGCCTATTTAAAGTGGAGAAGTTGAAATGAATGCAACCGGTTTCAACCAAACGGACGGTGGACTGTTCAATAAGACCGAGGACATTTTTTGCTGCAACTTTTCATCAGTGGTCACTGATAACAGCTTTGTGGCTGCCGCTCAGGATGAGAGAAGCCTGTTCATTATGAGGGTCGTGCAAATAGCAGTCATGTGTGTCTTATCCCTTACAGTAGTGTTCGGTATATTTTTTTTAGGCTGCAACCTTCTCATCAAGTCAGAGGGCATGATCAACTTTCTGGTAACGGACAGACGACCATCGAAAGACGTTGAGGCAGTCATTGTTGGATCATATTGATAAGGACCGTGCTGGGAAAGTTGGAAAACCTTTGTTTGAGAACCATAAATGTACCCGACTATGAACGAAGATGAGGAAGATGAGGACGAAAGAAAAAAAGCATTGCAGATAAACACCTTATTTTGTTCCCTAGTCTTATGAACTTGTTGAAACCCGCCATAATGTGTGGTATTTGGATTCAGCAGGTGACTGAGTTCCAGGTACTCTTTCAACCTTTTTTCTGTGGCAGAAAGAAATCGCCATCACCGTTACATCTCCAAGAGATTGCTTTTACTCTCTGTTTATAGTATTCTATCTACACTTACGTCGTTTTAACGGTATAAGAGCACAATTAGTGGCATTTAGCCAAGTAGCCTTTTGTCACACTAGAAGCAAATTGGTCTTTTAGGCCTAGGCCTGCTACAAAATAATGTTTCCTTGTTAAAACAGTGGGGACAAATGAATGTTGAAAGTACATGTTGTATGTATTTTTGCATACAATGTGCAATGTGTTTATCAATGTATACAACATTTGCGTTTCCAAATTAAAATTGTAATTATGAGTGCGTGCATGGGCGGTGGCGATATACAGTGTTGTACCCTGCCGAATAAATTAATTCTGTAATTAAAGTTTCTTGGTTTTAGGCCTTCATTTAGTGTTTAACAGAAATAGTTAATCAATACATGAAACGATTACATTTTTATGTAAATTTAGCGTATTACAAACATTGGATTAAAATGGATCAATACCCATAGGTTGCCTGGTACTATAGTCTTAACCCTGTGAGGATCAGGGTTTTGGTTCTGATTAATGAAGAAATCATTTAAACTGTCCAAAGCTGCTTTGTATCAGCTAGCATAAGATTATGATAAACATGGCCATGAAATTACCCCAAAGCATGTCTCTCCCCCATATCTGTTTGTTGACAGTTCTGCTAGCTGTCCTTGTTAATATTATTGTATTTACTTAGAACATAAAGAAAATTTTTTAAAGTGACATTTAATCTCATTGTATTGCGCAAGATGTTGACATTAGATTTTGGCTTTAGGGTTTTTTCGGAAAGGTTTCACAGTGAGCCAATGAGCCTTTTGCTTCTGTTTCCCTTCAGTGAAAGCATCTGTTGTGTTCTGCTCTCAGCTCACCTGGTCACCAGGTCCCCAGGGTAGAGCCAACGTCTCCAGAAATGACGTGTCTTGTCAACCTGGGAAGGATGAAGCCTACTGTGCAATCTGCCGTCGTCTGATTGGCCACCTGTGCTCCTTGAACGGAGTTAAATACTTTCTTTCCTTTCAAAACCTTTTCTGTCCCTCGTTTTCTTTTCTTTTTTTAAGTTCTTATTCCTACAGTCCTTTCGTATTTTTGGCCTAAGAAAACCAAATCAACGTGCTGTAGTGAGTTTTGATTAAGAACACGGATTGTGATGTTTTTGTGATTGACGGTGACTGTATGTACAAGAGCCTGCGTCACTCCCTACGTTGCCAGACCTGTCTGTCTGTGCGGCATCTGTTAATTACACGTAGGGGGCATGGAGAGTCACATCAAATGATTTAGCTATTGTTTGGTAGGTGCCTGTCCAACATTTAATCCACCATGGCAACAACGAGTTTAAAGTCAGTAGATTGCAATCGCAATAGACTAGACAGGAAGCTATTTGGCCACTACTCCTGCCAAATGGTAAAGAGAAATAATTTGGGATGGTATTTTATGTGATTGTAGTCAGTTTCCCCATAAGGACACATCCACCCTGATAATTAACAGATCATCGATTCGTTTTTCATGGGCAATCCTTCTGTAGATGTGCATGATAAGATGACCCTGAATTGATTGAATCTAGAGAAACTGACCAAAACACAGTATGTTCAGACTCTTGACATTGATTTATTTACTTGTTCCTCCTTTTTTGTCTGTTTCCTGACCTATACAAACAGTATGTCTCATTCCTCATTCTGTAATGATAATAGCAAATAAATACGGCCTCACACATTCCTGTGATGTGGTTAAAGTAAGAATACCTGAGCAGAGCTAAGAAAAGACCGGGCAGATGCTACCAAGATCTATTTCTGACACCATGTGACAGGGTGTATGACAGTCACGTGAAATAGTGTGATGCTAAACTCACACGTATTGAGGTTCTGGTATAACTTATGTGTTAAATAGATTTTTGTAGAAAATCCACTTGACTGTTTCTCTGGGGGGGTTTTTAACCTTAAGGGAATAGCTATGTGTGCAGCCCCGTCTTAACAGCTTTTGATAATACAGTTTCAATGCATCCACTTATAATGCAGTTATCAACCGAATTAGAATAACTTCATTTGTTGAGCGTACAATATCTTGAAATTCCTTCAAAATGTTTTTGAATGTAATAAATACTCACTCTCACAAGCTTGTAATTTCAATGGCAAAATATATTGTAAAAGTTAGTGTTTATTTCTAATCTAGGTCAAAGTGGCCAGGAAGATTATCTTCGGTATAGGACACACAACGTTTTCTTCAACCCACCATGATTGTTTCATTAACGGTTGCTAGGAATAGCTCCCAGTAAAGTGTGGCAGTTTAAAATCCAGCTGAGAACAATTTGCAGTCTGCACCATTGTAGCGGTTGTCACTGATAACTCAGTGGAAGGAGGACTATGATCTGTCAGTAGTACTTTTCCAAACCTGTCTGATACTTAATTATTCATAACATTTGAAATAAGTAACATTTTTAAAGTTGGAATGGCTTGTAATCTGTAAGCAGTTTTTCTGACCTGACAGGTAAGATGGCTAGTCTATGAACAAATAATGTTCAGTGCCATGTGGAAGCTTAAGTTCTTTTGAAAACGTTGTTGTTTGATGTATTAAGTTGGTCGCAGATGAGACAGAAGCCATGTCTTTGTGGAAATAGTAAAATGATAATATGGTAGTTTTCCAAGAGAGGTTCTTTTACCGCACCGATTTTAGTGCCTTTGATGGACGGAAACAGCCAATTCAAACAGCACTGCTCAGTGACGCTCAAAAAGATTAAGCGGATAACATCCTCAGACAGTCATCTATCCCCTGGCACTCCAACTATCAACCAACTGATAGGCCACACTGCATGGCATAGAACACGCTCTTTTTCTCAATCTGTTGGGATTTGTGGCTCGGTTTCTTTTAGGGCTGAAGTTCACGCCTTGTCACACATTTTGCTTTGCGCCATTGTCATCCATGAGCTTGCAGTCAAAAGTGTAAGTAAAAGTAAAAGCAAAAATGTCGGAAGCTGTGAGAAACGCATTGCTTTCCGTTTAGCTGGGTCCGTTGAACCATAATGAAACAATGACAATTGGGACAATACATGTTGTTTTTATTGCATTTCAATACAACGCAGGGGTTTAGGTATTGAGGGTTGGTAAACTTGAGGTGACATAACAGTTCGCAGAAAGGTCCATCCCAGTCAACAAAACAGAGAGCTACAGTACGTATAAGCACTAGGTCTCGTTAGAGTAGACACGAGCAGTGCAGTGCTTGTATCAGTACATCAGCGTGCACTCTCCATGGCTGGCAGTAGTGCACGTGAGCGCCACAGACTCAGCTGCACCGGCAGGGTGTTGATTATGGGCTAAAAAAGGCCCCAGGTCCCAGTCTGCTCTTTGCTGATTGGCCGGTTGGTGGAGGCCTTGTCGATGAGCTGGATGGCTCCTGACAGCTCCAAATTGCAGCATGACAGCCACAATCATCTCCCCTGTTCTCCCTGGTTAAATGCTTGCAACTCTGCCATTCTCACCTTTGCCTCCCCAAAGGCTAGATTATGTGGTGAAAATGGGTGTGTAATTGATGTAGTCCAGATTAGATGGAGGAAAACGTATGTATGATATCATTGTTTTTCTTTTTTGATCTGGAGGGTATTTCAAGTATTTCCCTTTACGTAATACCGTAGCTTTTGTTTTTAGTGTTTCGTTTGGTAGACAGGTTTTCTTCTACCTCAATAGGACTTCCTGGCACAGATAGTGGTTAATGGATTGTAAATAGGCTGGCACAGGCAGCGTGTCTAACTAGCAAGGGAAACACAGCTACGTTTCCATCAGGGACCCAATCGGTCTGTAAAATGGAGTGTGAAATATGCTGTGGCATAGGGACTTTATGGTAACTCCACTAATGATGGGCTTCGTGCTGTGATGAATCCTGTTGGACTTGTTTTGGTGGATAATTCCATTAGTTGTCAGCTGGGTCCCATAGCATGATAGATTAGATGTTGTCCTAATGTTGAAGTTTGTATTTCAGCCCAATAGTCTTGTTCTATTTTAGTTTTTGCCATTTTTAAACACCGATCAAGTCTGCTGCTACAAAAAAAAATACTTAGTTGATTATTATTGTATCATTATTATTGATTTTTAAATCTATTACAGTGCAACTGTAAGAGGGTGTGCTGTATTGACTTTCTGATCATGCAACTCCCTGGAAGCTATTTATTAGATTCCTCAAGGCATCATCACTAACATTTACCTGTCCGTGCTGTGCTTACACAAACAATGCATTCATAATTTACCAGAAACCAGAGGGATTGATGCAAATATATATTCTTTGTGCTCAAATAAACTATATATACTTTCCCAAAACCTAATTTGATTTGCATTGTGGTTTAATACCAGGACTGAAAAGCCTATTGGGGATATATTCCGTCTGAACACTTGGAGTCATAAGAAAGACCAGTGCACTGTTAAACACTGAGTCCATAGGTTTTCCATGGCATTGTTTTCACTTCAGTGAAATCCTTTCCAATCCCCCTACATACCTCTCATTTTAAAGAGCTTAAACGACTTAGTTTAACCTTCAGTGCATACAATCCAACCAGAGCCTTATAGAGAAATCTATCAAGGAATCTGCAAGCAATCCAATATCCATTGTCCTATCCTAAACCTATATCAAAACTATCCAACAGATTCTATTCATATTTACTGTTAAGTAAGATTTCCGACTGAAGCTGGCTTTTATTTTGTTGGTTTATTATTAAAATTGCAATCTGTGATGGTATCAATAATGCATGGACGTTTTGAAGGTTGCCTTTATCAAAACAATATGGTGCTTAATAGAAATATGCATTATTTAGCCCTCTAACCTGTTTTAGAACACATGACCCTTATATTTTGCCGTTTATTCTAAGCTTATGTATTTTGGGGTGTTGTCTACTCTACACCAAAGAAGCGTAGCCTGTCCGCCAGAAATATGATAGGTCTTTTGTTGTTGTGGTATTTATTGTAAACAAAATATCCACAGGTTAATTCAAGTCTGCGTCAATTTAAGAATCCCACCAAAACTGGTATACTTTTACGCTTGCAACACAACATTTCTTTACCTAAGAGAAAAAAAGGTGTACTTCTAAAACCGCAGATACAACTTTTCTTAGACTGATCCTGAAAATCAACCCTTTTTTTCCTCTGCTCCTGAGCTGTCACTATGAGTCAAATATGTTGGAACATATATTTTTCATCTCACAATTTGGTGATGGCTCAGCCTGGAGCTCTCTGCACGGAGCTGACAGGTCACCTGGGTGGCACTGGGGCTGGCCTGTGTGGGACACCAGCAATGCTCCACAGCGCCGCTCTACAGGTGCACCCTGGCATAACAAATTCATAACTCAATCACCGGCCCGAGACACACATGACAGGTTTAGAGTTTTTATTTAGTTTTTTATTAGATAATTCAAGATGACCTAATTGGGGGTTTCCACAGACGGTTTCACACAAAAAAGATCTGTTAAGTAGGATCTCTCTTCTGAGGTAGGAGCGCAATGTTGTGGTATTCAACTTGTTGGTGTATTTCAGCAAGTAATCATGAAACATTGCACAGTGGTTGTTCATTGAAACCACATAATAGTATAGCAAAAACGCCCCGTGGTTCCAATTTGCAAACAATTGAAACAAAAACAGGGACACAAATTGTTGTTTTCCTCGTTTGTCCCGGCCAATGAACTCCGGGATGAACAAAGATACATTGATGAGGAGTGTTCTCCTCAGCCGTAGCCTTTAAGATCTTCAGTGACAGATCGGACCTGCCTGCCAACCAGCGGCGTCCTGGCTGCCTCTGCCGTGCACTCCCGAGCGGTCCCAGCTGTCATCTACACTCAGCCACTGTACCGGTAATGAACAACCTTTGGCTAAAGCAGCCTTTCCCATCCCTCTCGACCCCCCCCTTTGCCCCATGACGACAACAACTTGAGCCCCTGCGTGCTGCTGAAAGCAAAAAAGCCGTCTCTGAAATATTCTATTTCATCATAGTTTCATGAAGATTACCGTGTTGTGCATGAACAATGCATGTTTCGATAAATAATAAAATCTATTTGAAAAGTTCAAATGATGTCATTTATTTAGTGGTAAATGCAGTCGACACGGTTTGCTCAGGAGAAAATGGCCGATGCATTTGTTTAATACCACTGTCAGCATACCACACTTGGTATGGTATCTCTAATCAGATTTGCCAGCCTAGCAAAGTGTCCTGCGTGTAAGAGTTCCCGGTTTTTGTTTTTGCGGTCTCCACCTTGGGAATTGTTGCCTAATGGTGCGCTGCCTAGTTCTGTCACAGCACATGAAAGTTAGCCTGAGTGCTCCATGATAAAATATCTACGGGGTCATGACTTATTGAGCTTCTTCAAATTGCTTCTCACAGTGCCGGAAGCTTTTTCCCTCTCCCAGGCACGGCTCCATTATCGCCCGGCTTGTTCTGAAGGTGCTGTGCCATCACATCACTCTCTGCCTCTGTTTAAACCCTGTTAGGGGAAACATGTGTGTAGTACCGTTGGTGACAGTGGACCAGAGGCACACAAACATGGTGGAAGGGATTCGAAAGGATCAGTCAGATATGAAGCATTGGCTGCACCAAGCTCATTTCCAGCCTAGGAAAAACGTGGTCTAGTTAAGCCCCATTTGGACATGTTGTCATGACAATGATTGATTGTGCCTCCTGTGGCACTGTCGTTTATTGAGAGGCTGTCAACCATTTTTGAACACTGACTGAGGACAACACCGTGATGTCATTTTTGTAACATTTCTTTTGTCTTTGACGGAAATATGAGCTCATATGAGCTTTTGACTTCTGGTTCCAAGTAGATTGTTGAAGGCAGATTCCTTTACTGCCAGACTGTGCGGGTAAAGATAAGCAGTCCCACTCATAGGTGAGATTTATCACAAAACAGAAATGCGGAGAGGCAAAAAATGTGTTACGACTATACTATGCAGACATATGGCTTAACCTACCATTGTAAAATGTGCGTAGAGTCAGAATGAACCACTAACCAAGCTGAATGGCATAACAGACCTACACAAACAGTATAGCATGAAGAACATAATATGCATTATAATCAATGTTATTTTATGACATCATGCCTTTACCAACAGCAGCCATCAGGTAAACAGATAGATAATTGATACGTTTGATAGTGCATAAGGTCTATTATAGCATAACTACCTTGTGTGGGATCGTGCAGCGCGTGGCTGTGAATCTATTCACTGCATTGTTTAGTGAGTTACCTGGGCTGCAGTGTGTGACACCTCTCCGTAGCGCCAACATGCTGGGAGTAGGGGGTGGCAGCCTTCACTGCCCCGTGCTGTGGGTGCGTAACCGTTTAGGAGATGTGCCACTGTGCTCTCCACTGTGCTTTACTGTCGACAGGTCACAGTACAGCGGAGGCGTGAGGGCTGTCCGTCCAGGACTGTGTGTAACAGTCAAGGAGGTGCACCACGTCCACTGTGCTCTGCTGCCCGGCTCCCTTCGCTGTCTTGTATGGTGCCTAAGCAGCAGGGGCGTGGACAGGACATTTCACAAAGGGGGGGGGGGGGGGGTAGGGTTTCGGTAAGAGGGACACAGGTCAAGTGAAAGGGGGCCGAGAAAATCAAACTTTTCAAATCTTGCTGAAATTCTATCGGGGAATGGGGGGGGGGGGGGGCACAAGGGGGACCAATCCGATTTCAGAGGGGGCCACTTCCCCCTCGGGTCCCCCCTTAGACCCGCCACTGCTAGGCGGTGTCCTGGGGTTCAGTGAAGCCTGGATCAGTGGCCTGGATTAGTATCATAGACTCACTAGGGAGACCCGCCCGCAGAGAGAGGAGACAGTGAACGCCGCCACCCTCACTTAAGGACGGAGGGTTTGGGGCCGAGCCGGAGGAGGGGGCTGCCGCGACAACGCCGGACACGGTGAGCCACGTCGTCGGGGAGAGAGGGAGGGTGGGAGGGAGGGAGGGTGGGAGGGAGGGAGGGAGGGAGGGAGGGAGGTGGGTGCGCACGTCGGTGCCACACCCTAGATGGGCATCAGCTGTCACAAAAGATCAGCGCTCAGCTTGCCGCACACTGGGAGCCGGGCTCCAAAAAAGAGCACCGCTGTTCCGTTGTTCCGTTCGGTTATCCTTACAAATTAAAGGTCAGCTCCGCAGGTCCAATAGCAGGCTATCCGCCTGTCGGATCGACTGTGATTTGTCCGAATGGCTTATGTATTGTGGCACGCACACAGAGAAATGTTCTGTTCCACAATTCTGCCGGGATAAAATGAGGGACTCACCTATTCTAAAAGGACAGAGCTGAACCGGATATTGTGATGGTATAACATTGTTTGTAGACAGCCGTTTGAACAGGCAGATAAAACGTGTAGTCTGGGCGCTTTGCACCTGGCTGGGGTTAGATGCTTTGATCTCCCCCCCCCTCCTTTGTAACCATTATACGTCCTTCTGGCTGCCATGAAAGGGAAATTAAGGCTTTTTTGAAAGCGAGAAGGCGGAGGAAGAGAGGAGCCCAAGCGAACGCTCTGGGCCGGCCATGAGGTGGCCTCGGTAGCGACTCCGAGTGGCTTTGACAGGGCTGTTAGAGACGTGCTCCGAGGGCTGACAGTGTGGCTCCCAGGCCATCGCTGCTCTGAGAGGGGTCTAAATCGCATCGCTGGGCTATCATCACTCTCAGCTGGGTGGGCCACAGGTTCGATCGGACCGACCTCCACTCTGACCTCTTCGGCGGCTCGCTGACCCGCTCTGCTCTTGTCGCTCTCCGCCGCGGCGAGACGCCTGACCGACGGCGCCTCTCCACAGCCGTCACACCTGTCAACGCCCCCGAGGCTTCTCGCTTTCGGTGGCGCCAAACATCTGCCTCTGACCCAGAGGCCGCACAGAAAAGGCAGCGAGGTCGGGCACAGTGCCAACTCACCAGGTGAGCACCCTGTGCGGCCCACGTGCGAGCGGCACGGCTTATCTCTTCGACGGCTGGTGCCCGATGCTCTTGTGCGAAACTTTTGCATTGAAATCGATAGTCATAGGCGCGCACACACACACACACACACACACAGAGATATCAGAGCTTGTGCTCAAAGCTAAAAATCAATGCACGGGGTTGCTACTGTTCACTGGATTTGAACTCGCACTCTGTCGAGCACAGGGGCGGGCGCTTGTTGTCGGACCATGTTTGTCCCCAAGCGTCCCATCCCCCCCCCCCCCCACCCCCACCCCTCATCCCCCACCGTCCCGTCCCCCCTCCCACCCCCATTGCTTTCATTTCAGAAATGAGGTGGAATACAAAATCGATGTGTATGAATCCATGGCATTTTCCACTGCTGTGAACAGTCTGTCACGTGTTCTGGTTCGCCTGAACCGCGGCGTAAAGACAGAGAAACCGAGTGGCCGGGCCAGGAAAGCACGCAATGTAGTCCACCACATTCTCGCTGTGCCCAACGCCATCCGGCACAGGGACGGTATTCATTTCTTTAAGCTTCCTTAGAAGGGAGCCCGGGAACTTTGTGAGGGAGCGAGTCTCAGGGACGTCTGTCATAAAAGAGGCTGAACCATGGACCAGCGTGTGTGCCTGTCACAAGCAGAACTCAGAGAGGCGACAGCCATTAGGGAGCCGCACGGGTCCCTGATGGAGGCTCCCTAGGGACAGAGGGAGAAAGCAACGTTCTGTCTCCGCTGCGCCGTCGTCACGCAAATCCAGGAGGCACACATCCTAGAATCCCCCCAAGCTGGCAGCCTTTACAGGGGGTCTCTCCGTCACATGTCCGACTGGGACATTATGTTGTCTGGGCATTTGAAAGATTATACGCCAGGCGAATTGATTTCCAATGGTTCCTACGACGCTTTCTAAAAATAGCTGACTCGATATTATGTCATGTGGTTATTTTTTACACTATCAATACATTGAATAATTATATATATGTGTATATATATATATATATATATATATATATATATATATATACATATACAAATATATCAATAAATATTCCTTTTATTTTTGCTCGTAAAAGAAGATTTGCAAGAGAAATACACAAAGAAAATGTAAACACACCATATCAAATAATGGCAAAAAATTATGTTTAAAAGGCAAAGAATAAAACAAGCTTTTTTCATAAAAGCATCCCCCATACTATACAAGACACAACAGAAAAGCCTAATGAAATGATTCTTTCAGGAAGGGGGAAATGTGCCTTTCTTTTCAGGCGTGATGTTGTACATGCCTCTCCAGGCTAATGTGCTCTGACAGCTAAGTGACAGCAGTGACTCCTACTGCCGAAAGCAACCACTATACTGTACTAGGCACAGGGATATAAACAATGCCTGCCACATACCAAGTAATGAAAGCACTCTCTCCCCTTCCCTATTTTTGTCCCACACACACACACACACACACACACACACACACACACACACACACACACACACACACACACACGCGCACACACACACACACACACACACACACACACACACACACACACCTCATCCAAGAGGTCGTTCAGGCAGGTCACCAATAGCGACGGCTTTGACAGAGTCTCTGGAGGGAGTGTGAAGAGCAGTCCATGTTACACAATGCCTTTTTACAGGCCTAGAGGCAAGCAGGTCCACTGGTAGGCTGCTGGCGGAACCTTATGCTCTGTACGTGTCATATGATGTCACAGAGCATTACTGCAACTCCAGGAGCAAGGGCTGGCATGCAATTATGGATGACATTTAGAACATTTCTCCAATGGGAATATTGTCACGAAAAAATAACAACTTCTAGATGTTCAGGAGGTATTTTCTTCCACAGGCTGATTAACCAAATGTCGGCGGCTTGTCAAAATAGAATTGGGAAAAAATAACATTTTAATAATCAGGGGATTCTGCCACAAATAGCATACATCAATTGTTTCCCCATATCAATGTAAAGTTTGAGAGCAAGTTTTAACACACACACTACAGTTAAATGTCTGTAACCTCGTACAAATATCTAGTTAAACAGTGGACATAAGTGTCTTTATGTGTAAGGCTTTAGCAAAATAGGTGTATTTGGACCACAGTGGAATTTTGTGTTCATCCTATTTTGAGTTTACATCCCAATTTTAACATCCCCATTCCCGGCAACACCCATCACCTGAACCCAGTGCAGGTCTTTGTGCTCATACACCCCTGGTAATACCTCTCCCAAGGCACCAGCCTCCCGCATCTCTCCCTAAAACCACAATATCAAAGCCTGTTCCACACCGATGCCCCCAGCGCTGACCCATTCTGAAAGGAACATAAATTGAACCCTAATAAGAGCTGTGGATGAGATAATGTGTTTACTCAAGAATGGTAGGAGACTACTCTGTGTGGTTGGTAGTACTGGTTGTTTGCCCGGCTATGTACATAGCAATAATGTCTCCTGGTGGATGGCAAAAAAATGAGAAGATTAACAGGTCCTTTTTGTCATTTGAAAGTGCCTTAGCCTTTTCTTATCAGTAACACAGAAATTGGAGGCAGACTTTTACAGCGGTTTACAGGAAGATGCACTTTGTTTGCTTTATTGGCCGTTTTAATGTTTTCAAATCAGGCACTTTGTTTCATATCACTGTATGCGTCACATATTTGCCCAATAGTTATCTTGCACATATTGTACAAGCCTCAAGGACTCTGGCAAAAAAAGACATACACTTTGGTCTGGTTTGGGGGTAGGACATGCTTCAACCACAAGGCCATTGAAACATTGGCCGGACCCAAATACTTTTTCTTAACTCTCTAGCAATTCTAGAACTGGTGCTCTTCAGCTGGTTCTGTAAGGCTGTGGAGTTATCGGAAGATGGAGAGCACTTTCCGGGATCAATTTGAGGAGATCTTTGAGTTTGTCAGACCTCCCTTTAAAAAGAAAAGCTGTTAATGATATCACAGGGGAGTAGAAGAAGAACAAAGCTGGGGCTAGGGCATGATAAAAAAAAAAAATGCAGGGCAGGCCTGCAAAAATAGAGTCTGAATTAACTGTCCGCCCTCGACCCGAGAGCAGCTGTGTTGAGTAAATTCTAACTAATTACACCGGACCCAAACCAATTCTCTTTCCATACATGGTGCGGGGAAATGGTCATGTGTGTGTGTGTGTGTGTGTGTGGTGGGGGGTAGATTGTATCCTCACAATCTATTCTTTTCTTGTTTTGTTCCAGAATGCCAAAGACAGCTGTGAGCGATGCTGTGTATTCCTAGAAGGATACAAACATGACATGCCACGGTGTTGGTCAGACACCTGTCACATGACATTAGCCTCCGAACGCTGGCTCTGATTACTGGCAGTTTGGGCAGTTCCGACAGAAGGCAACTGACACGCTGAGATTCATATTTGAGTAGTCATGACACCGGAATGTAATCTGAGGGCTGGATATTAAATATTCAGTTGAGGCCCCTCTCTCTGCATTTCCGTCCCCGTAACGTGTTTTGGAAACCACAACATGCAGAGACAAACAAATGTTGAATTCACACTGGAAATTGTATTGTGACCTTTTCAGATTGTGGTTCACAAACATTCCCCAGCATCCTATTATGTTAAAGCAAGTCTGGTCTCATAGTAGGCAGGCATTATGAAACAGCGAAGATGTCAGTACTGTCACTATAACTTGACTGTTGTATCACATTTAACCTACTGTCCTGAAATAAAGTATTTTTCCCCTGATACCATACAAGAAATAGTACCATTTTCCTGCTGTTCTGATAGTAGAGCTCAAGAAAGCAAAAACCTATGGTCATTATCTTCCACATAATAAGCATTGCACGTTGGTAGGAAACTGTAGAATACAGAGGGAAGATGACAATAAATTGTGTGTGGCTTTTGGGGAATATATTTTTTTTTTAATTGTGTTAATAGACTACTGCAATACTTTAATTAGCTCGAGCTATACTTAACAGCTTAATGGTATTGCTGCCAAGATTATTATTTAACAAAATGAATTCCTGTTGATATTTTTGAACTCTATATTTCAGCTTAGCCATCCAAACACATATACATACTTAACAAAGGCATACACATAAATTAAATGTGGTATCCTTCAAACGGTGCTCCACCAGTCAGTATAATGTATATCTGCTGGTGGCCTGGGTTTTCAAACTAAATCTCTTATTCAGATGTGAGTCTGAATAATATAGGCCCAGGGTGTATGTGGGTGGAGAGATTTAATAAGCCATTTTAATGCTGAACTAACGAGGAACAGCTGCCTCTCCAGCCAGAGCAATGTACCACAATATGCAAGCGGTTATTATAGGAAACACATAAGGAACTATAAATATATTTACTGCTGTATCTGTACCTTCCGGATAGAAAAACGTTTTATCGAAGAAAAAAGAATTGTCATTTATCGGAGTACAAACTTATTCAGAATCAGAGCCATGGTATCTAGGAATGTGTGTCATAAAAGATATCATTCATTCGTGAGAAAGGTCGATTACCTGGATGTCTGCCTCCCTCTCCCCAGACCAAATCTCCTGTCCGCCCTGCACATTGCATTGGAATTGTATAGATAACATTGTAGACTTGCTGCCAGCAGTTATTTATCCCCGGACAGTTTGGTTTCCTAGATACCATTGTTGGACTGATAAACTCCGAGGCTGAGTCGGTTATAAAGACGTATTATAGTAGGTCGTACAATATTGGACATGAAATAAGGTTGAGGCAGAGAGATGTCACAGAATCCCAGTCAGTGAAATGCCCACAGAACTACAAAAACCCACAAAATGTCTATTTACATTTTAAAGCACATGGTAGGATGACAATGCAAAAATTAAAGAATCGAAATGTACCTTCGTTCCAATGTTACAGTCCATTCTAGGGTAGTTCAACATGTTGTAGGTATACACAGAAACATTGGATTTTGGTCTGGTGGCTGTATTGTGTGATATGTTAGAGCACAAATTCAATCTGACAGACTGTCGCCAGCGATTTAGCTGCACATTTCTGAAAACTGTAGGCGGACCAGTAGCCCTAAGAAAAATACAGATCGAACCGTTTTATTTTGAGCTGATACCAATGATGTGAACAAACCAAACAGACACAAATTCAGTTGAAAAGCTAAATGGATTGTCATGGAACCATTGTGAACATTTCAGTCACAGCTTGGGCAGTGATCCTTTGTTTTATTTCCCTTACTGCAACATTGTACTACCAGTTGTTACACTGTTACATCCGACAGCTGAGGTGTCATGATTTCATTAAATACTGGTGTCTGAGATGCAATGACACAACCAAGTTGTGTTGCCTCTGTAGTGGGAAATGAATCATGTATGTCTTTATAGCACTGTATTTGTTCTAAACACGCTACTGTAATAATGTGATTCCAAAAAACTTCAGTCATTGTTAAATTTAGTTCTTCTTTTATGCACCCTTTACAGAGTGTTTGTCTATATATATATATATATATATATATATATATATATATATATATATATATATATGCTACATGGAATGTTTTGGAATAATCATCTTCAGATTTAACTGATTAACATTTGAATTATCATCACACCAAATTACACTTCAAAGTGTTGATAACGATCACATTCAGCTTCAATCAGTGTGTGAAAAATGTGTCTTGCACTGAAAATGACTGGATGAAAATATAAGCCCCCTTAATGAAACAAGTTTGACTAACAGAAACAGCCAAGACAGACCATCATAGGGACATGCTCATGATTAAAAGGCTGCCGCGGGTCTGCGGTCAGACGTTTTCCAGTCTCTGAGGCTCTGAGCTCTGTGTGAGAAGTCAACATCACTGCTCCGCCTGAAATGAATAGTAGCAGAGAGCTGACTTCAGCTCCAACTGTGTCCTGGAGATAAGGCAGAAGGAAGCATTTGGGATATGACCCATTAAATAAGTCTGGGAGGCCTACAGTGACCGATTAATGCGCTATCGAATTAAGAATTAGGGATTGAATGACACACAGGCTTCTTCAGAATGTTTTGATTGGATATTTCCTACATTGAAGTGATCAATAGCTTTGTTTTCACATTTTTTACAGTTTGATCCTGACATTTTGGCAGCATCTACAGGAGTCTAAAAAATCTCTAATTATAATTAAATTATAGACGTGCATTGTATGTCAACAGCAAACTCCTTTCTAATACTTATTATTATTATGATTATTATTATATTTTGAGGGATAATGTAATATCCTAAAAAAAAAAAGCTCACACAGCGTTTTTATTTAATTTAAAATGTTGTAACATACAGTATATTTGCTGATGTAACATATAACAGTGTCCTCTTTGGTAACATATTACATTGTAATCATCTAGCACAGCACCATTAAAATTAATAAATTCAAGCATTTAGCCCAAAACAGATTTTCAAAAGTATGAAGGATCTCTTTACCCAAGAGATTCAGTAATGATTGACACAAAAAAATACCATATTTCATTTTGAGGAATTTCATTACGGGTTAGAATAATTGCCCAAGCAAACCATAACAGAGAGAGTGCTCAATGACTTGTGGAAGATGAATTGATCATATATTTAACTATTCCACTGATAGTTGAAGCTATTACTTTAATGAATTATCAAAGACGCCAGCTAGCTGAAGTGAATGGACAATTTAAATAGAGGCCCCCTTTACTTGCATTGGAAGCAAGAGGTTATTATAATTTCTTACCTTGAATCTCTCAGAGATCCCATTAGGTTTTCACCACTTCGCTTACGAATGCCCAACTCCGTATTCTCATTAGATTTTGGGAGCAGGTGCTTTCAACTAAGTGAATATCATAAAGCAGTGTCAGTCACCCAGCCACTCTGCAGAGCTTATCTTGAACCCTAATAGCCTTGTGTGGGGAAATTGAAACTTTCAAGGAAAATTCTTCATTCTCTCCTGTATTCACTTTGTGGTATTAGTAAAATAACTATTCTTGTTATGATTTCCGGTTTAAACTGATAGCAAGGATAAACTTCAAGCAATTTGCCATGCATAATTCAACATGTTTTATCAATCACGTTAAGTTTCAAAATCAATTGTTTGAAAAACAAAAATCTCACGAACCAAGTGGTCGTTCTAGCATGAGAAAATGTGTTACCAGATGTTCTACTTCAAAAGCAGACAGAAAAAAACATGTTTACAGCTTTGTTGTGCTCATCTAACAGATGTCAAAATGATACCCTGGATAAGCATTGTGCTTTTCCTCTGTCACATTTGGGACCGAGAATGAGTAGTGAACCCAATCCACTGCTACCTCTGTCCCAATTTACAGTCTGCTTCCCAAAGCATCTCCCATGTGGATAAATGTCCCCCTCCACACCTGGTCACAACACCCTGGGTATTCAGGAGCAGATGTAAAAAGATGTCATAATTGTCCATACTGACGATGACCACGTTCACAACACATGTCACTATTTCACTTCAAAAAGACTTTACGGAGCCATTCACTCTGCTATAATTACAGTACATAATAATTGGAATAACATTGCTTGATTGACAATCAGAGTATTGGACCAGGACAACAGTTATTTTAATGTTGGTAGAATTATTGATAATTATTCATAATGGACTGTTCCTTCATGTCTGGAGAACAATGTTCTGGGAGAGAAGGAGAGGAAGTTAATAACAGCAAACATACTTGGGGACACGCGTTGTATGCAAATACACTCTGTATACAGATGCTCATGTACATTATCACTCCTCCACTGCAATACAAGGTGCAGTAACGGCACACAGGTTTGAAACCAATTAAAAAATATAATCAAGCATGCATTTAACTACTTAAATAGACTAAAGAATAAAAACTTCTGCTAAATAGACCTTTCTTTACAGCCGCGGAAATAATGAATCAATAATGAATCATTTAAAATGAACCATTGACAGAATAAAGATATGCTTTGCTTTGAATCTAGTAGTGTATACTTTTACGAACAAAGATGGAAGATAATGTAAATGGTTACTGAAATTCAGGCTGAACATTATAATGGGCTGAGGAATTTTGAAGCCAGAACATTTTTATCAACATTCAAAATATATAAATGACAGGAAATCTAACGTTATAGAACAAAGCCGTGAGATGCTTTCAGACACTAACTTATTTTACAAAACATTTTTGTACTATTTTTTTTTAACTATGGACCATGACGATAATGCAATGTAATCATCTTGGTAAAGCTCTATAATATGTCTACGGGTTAGGCTAGACAAGGAACTATTGATGATCTGGGCATTTGGAGTTCAATAACTCCCCTGGGTCCACTTATCTGAAAAAGCACAGGCACAGAACTGGCTTAGAACTACAGTTGAGTCTAAAGCTCTTTTAGAAAAACAACAAAACAAAGCAGCTCTTACAAACTTTCAGGACATTGAAAGCAACCCGGCATAAAGGTACAGTTCAAAGACTGACATTACGTAACCAAGCCCTGCGTCATCCCTCCCCTCTAACTCCTCATCATCGACACACTTCTCCTCTTTTCATCGCAAAGCACAGAGACAGCCAGTGCCACCAGCTGGACATTAGTCTTCAAATGAAGAGCAGTCTGCTCTCAGCGCAGGGAGGCAAACAGGGCCACAAACAAATTAGGGACGAATGCCACAGAATGAACGTTGATGTTCAAAGCCATGCAGTCGTAAAGCAGTTAGCCATGGGTAAACTCTGGACATTTGTAAATTGACACTAACACGCGGTATTCATTTTCATGGGCACATCCTCAGGACTTTTATGCTAATAACTTGTAATTATTACCAACTAATGACCATTCTGAGCATACTTCTTGTTTTATAGGCTACAGTTGGTTAGAAACACAGCTCGGAATCTGTATGCCAGGGATGACAGAGACAGTATATGTTAAACTGGCATTTACATGTATGTCTCTCTGTTACCAGACAAAAATACCCCAAACAGCCCCATGGAATGCAACCATATTTTCAAGCCATGACGTTTTAAGATTTACTTAACGATATGGGTAAACCTTGGTAAATCTGCATGACAATAAATTAATGTTTATGCATGAGAAAGAGGTATAGACACTTAACTTGATTGATATTCACGAAATCAGACCTACTTGTCGAACAAGAGGCCAAAATTGGCTGGTACTCTTTGGCAATCAACAGCTTTGTTTGCTGTGCACAATTGTCAAGGAAGAAATTATGCTATAAATAGCTACTATCTAACATGAACTACAATATGAACTCACAATTTAGAATATGTTCTAATCAAGTTATATGTCTTAGTTCTGTTCAGTTGAAATTTCACAAGATTTTAAACTTAAGGAAACATTATGAAATACATACATTTTATGAAAGCTACTGGCACACAGTTGTTCAAACAGCTGGAAGTTATATGTTTACTTGTTTGGTTAAAAGGATATGAACTACAAGTCAATATACTTTTAGATATAATTACTTTTTATCTAAGAAACAAGCAGATTTTAAAAATCTTTCTTTATGTCTGCATACTAATAAATCAGCAAAAGGAGTTTTGACAACAAATGATAAAGTCCATACAAAAGCACATAAGCTCATAGTCAAAAGTTCATGTTTAAAGTAACCAATAGAAAGTGTGTTTGTGTGTGTGTGTGTGTGTGTGTGTGTGCGTGCGTGTGTGTGCGTGTGTGTGTGTGTGTGTGTGTGTGTGTGTGTGTGTGTGTGTGTGTGTGTGTGTGTGTGTGTCTGTCTGTTTCAATGTGTGATGTCTGTGTATGAAAGAGAGAGAGTGGGAGAGAGAAAGAAAGTAATATTGTGTTGTGTGCTGTTGTCAAATGTAACATTGTAAAGCAGGACAGCAGCTAATTGTTCGCTGCAAGAAAAATATCTGGGGGGCAGGTCAGATGGGGCAGACTCAAAGCTTATTGAATAAAAACAACCAGGGGCAATTATTGACCATTGACATAACTGTGAATTAGTCGCACACACAGTACAAGTCTGAAGTAGCTTGCAGATGAACAGTACTAGGACACACACCAAACTGAAATCTGTCGACCATTTATATGATTCAAACTGAAATCTGTTGGTAATGAATAAATACTTGAGTCCTAGCCATATGACCTTTATGTACCTCAAACCTACATGTGACGTACTGCTGGAAACCAACAATACATAAGGACAGGGGCCTTATTTAAGGGTATTTTTGACGTCTTTCTCCTTTGTGATTGATTTATCACAAACACCTCATGTTGCCTCACTGTCTCCCTGGCTTGTTAGGAGTATTGATAGCAACAACAGGACAGGACCTGTAACAGAATCAGGATTGACTACAGTCCACTACGGTCATGGGCTCGTCTGTTTCTTCGTTACTCTTGTGTTGCTTGCGTCCTTCACACGTATATAGTACCCACGATATGAAGGATAACTATGACTTTGAACATCCTTGTACATTGAGTTATAGATCCCATGTTATCATTTGTTAGAGGCATTAATGAGCTAAAATACATTTAAAGGATACAATCATAATTAAGGTATGGATTTTATTTAGAGGTGGGCTACAGTTTTGAAAAACAACATTGAAAATACTTGTTTGTTCTCTAAGAGCTGTGTTTTTGTTTGGGTCATTTAACTCATTTTCTGTCTGAATAAATAGCATAATGGGTGAGCGAATACTTGACCTCGTTGTTCCAGACAGTGTGAAATGACCTGCCTTTGTCCCGCGAGCACTTTAGAGGACTGAGAAGCACACATTCCAAGGGATAGAGACTTTTTCTCCGGAAAAAGATATTTGCCATTTGGGAATCTTAATGATCCATTATATTGTAATGAGAAATAGATTAATATCTAGTGCATTACTAAATACTAAATAAATTGCTAAAACTTGAAGGAATATTTTTTTCTGTACTTTCTGGACAAGCAGTCTGAAGGTAGCTGCTATGAGAACAAGAAAGTTTTGGACCAAGGAGATGATATTAGGTCACGAAGTAATCTTTACCATGTCAAGGTGACCCAATTGCTCTGAGCTTACAACACTATATATAAAGGAAAAAAAGGTATGAAGATAGCTGGTATGATAGTGGTGAACAACAAAGAAGGAAAAAAAACGTATATCAATCCGAATGCCCAACCTCTTACTTTGATGCCAAAAATGGTCTAATTCAGTTGCAAAGTTACATTTGCAGTTGCAAATGTAGACCTATTAGGAAGGTTGATTATTGGAATATTTGCCCCTGTTTTACAAATTATCTCGAATCAGGGAGGTAGCGTACATTTCCTGTGTCTCAACATGATTACAATGTCATAGCTAGGCTACTTCTAATCCTGAAATGGATACCAGTGTAGAAGTCTAAAAGCCAAACAAATGTCAGACTCCACAAAACCATTACTTAAAACATCTGGGTAGGCGTATCAATTTTCTGGGTAAGTTGGTTAAGTCACCATTTGTCATTATTTTGCAATAAAAAAATTTGAACAAGGATCATGGGAATCAGACAAATATAGGCCTAACAGAAAATAGTAGATCTATTCTAAAACGCACCCAGGACCACGAAAAGGTGTATGAGTGCAAATAGTTCCTTGGTTGAGATTTGAGTTGAGATTTATTGTAAACCCCTAGTTGCACAGGAAAAAAAGAATAGACTGTTAGAAATTAAAATAAAATAATAATAATAATAATAAATAAAATAAAATAACAATTCATGTAAAAAAAATGTAAAAGCCTGAAAGTTGTGGAAATCCAAAATTAACAAAAATACCTCTTCAGGACTTAAAAATCATGTTTAAACGGTTACAAACCAATTGCATTATTTGCACTGCATGATTCAAGTGTCAGATCATCACCGGGAAGGATAGTGCACACCTGTCAATATATCCCTTTGCCTCACAGGGGCAAGTCAATAACTCAAGAAAAATACCCAAATTTGGCCTGCGCACCTGCCTGATATCTCTTATTTCTGAACTGGTTTATCCCTTGTTGCCTTCAAATACTTTCCTCCACTGGTCCAGTCACACTACTGCGCAAATGTGCGCAAGGTGTACGCAGCATGAAGCTGCCGTGGCACTAACGTTAGCACAGCTAGCCGCAGTGCTTTGTTTCCCCCTCTCGAAGGAAAACCAAGCCAATCAAATCACACGTTATTGAGGAGTGGCCAAGTTGGACCCTCTCTGTTCATCCAACATGGTAAGTTCATATAATTTAAAATAAATGTGCTTTTGTATTTACAGCAGCATACACATAACATCGGAATCGAATTAGTATCTAATGTTTAGTTTGTGAGGAGGTTACCTTTTGTTAAAAGTAATAGATTGGGTTAATCGCACATTGATTGACTATTGATCACGCGTTTGCTAGCTAACGACGTTAGCAACTTGTTAGCTAAGCTTGCTAATGGGTTAGCTGGCGTTTGTTGCAAGCTAGCTAGGTAGTTAACCTGATTTCCCCTGAATACAGTTACCTTAGCCAAAGTCAGCAAATGCATTATATTAGTTTGCTAGCTAACGTAACGGCGCGACGAATCAACTGAAGTCACTAAAGCTACACTAGCTAACGTTACAACAAGCACAGGTGTATCGTTACGTTAACGTTATTTACACACTTGGTGGACGTTATCTTAGTGTAACTTCCTACTGTTAACCTGTTAACGCTAACTATCAGCAGAAGAAAAAACATGTAGACTAGGTTTTCCTAAAGCTTGAGCAAAGATATTGGCAATACAACTAGTACCATCTTCGAGCTGAAAGTGTGGCTGGCCGGTGGCAGTGAGCTAAAACTCCGAAAGTTAGTCTATATAAACCCCTTTTGAATTAGTTGGCCTACGTTAGCCGGTTAATTTAGCTAACTGAATGGGGTCTCTTGTCCATGACAGTCTTCATCAGAGACTAATAATGGCCCGAATCAAGCACCACCGTATCCCGGTGTCCCACCCTCAGGGATGCCTCAGCCTTTTGTAAGTTGGCGTCAGCAATGCCCATTTTGACCTATGCCCTGTTGCAGAAACTTTATATGGCATCGCATGTAATGAATACAATAAAAAAAAAAAACGGATGCTCATTCTGGTTGTATTTGTTTGCATTTGTGTGTAGATGGGACCACCTGGTATGCCGCCTCATTACCCTCCCATGGGAATGCCTCCTATGGGCCAGAGGCCTCCCAGTATGTCACCTATGCCACCTGGCATGATGCCCCCTGGAATGATGCCACCAATGGGTGGGCCACCAATGGCGCAGGTGAGGTTAATTAATATTGATGTCATATTTTTGTGTGACCATCTGTTATACCTCTTTACAGCTAAAGCGGGGGAACCACACCAAGTCTATCAACTGTTAAACAAGCTTTTAAATACAATCCTTAATGACATTTTAAATGAAAGACCAAACTCATCTCTCACATAATTGGTCCTGCGTTATGTTAGTTTTAGAAATCTAGATCCCATATCATGTCTATAGTGGACGCTGTATTGCAAGCGGTGGCCACGGCCAGGCTATCGGATGTAAAAATATTGGATTTCATCATCCGTTTTGGGAGGTGAGATATGGGAGGTTTATGTCAGCTTCCGTGGAAAGTCACAGGGCTCAGGAGGTGATGATGAGTCGCAGGTTGCTGCTCCGCTGCCTCCCAGAAGCCAAGCTGTGGCTTCACACTGTCAAATAGACTTGATGGAGCCGCTCTCACCTCTCTCCTCATCCCCACACACATACGCGTGCCGCTGTCTCTCACTTCGTAGGAAGGGAAAGTGTAAGCCTGATTAATATTTCATGATGCTTCTTTTTTTAGATGCCAGGCATGATGCCACCCATGATGCCGGGGATGATGATGCCACCTCGCATACCAGCTGTGGCAATGCAACCAACGGGACCGGTAACTCGCTCCGCCTTCTCTTTCCCTCCGCCTTCTCTTTCCCTCCCTGCTCTGTTTTAACACTTCAAAAATAGAGAGGCCACCTTAAGCATTGGCCATATAACACTCCAAAGTGTAGTGTCTGCCACTGCCAATACAGAGATATTTAGATACTAATTACATGAATGCAAAGTAAGCTGTGCACACAATCAGTGTTTTCTGAATAAGCGCACCTTTCTTCTAATGTGTGAAATTGCAACACTGTTAATACAAACCTGATACTAATGCTTTCTCTATACTTGTATATGATGATTCCCGGTCTGTCCGTGTGAATTCTCCTTCATTATCTTTTTTCCAAAGCATCCGTGCTCTTCCCAGGTTTTAAAGCTGTGAAATTATCCATTCATGCATCTGGCAAACATCTCACCATGAACATAAGGACAGCTAAATTACTTCCCATTTTCTGCTTTAATTTGAAAGCAATTATTTTTGGCCTACACTTTATTTGTGATTCTTTAACCATTGTAGTTGCATTGTTATGTACACTTATATATTCAGAGTGAGAGTCAAATTAATTGCAGTATATTTGAATAGGTTTCATATTTCAGTAAGATATGTTTTATACTAGAGCCCCAATTAAGAAATATCATGATATAGTTCTCTTCTTTTACAAGCAATCCTTTGTTTAAACTTTTACTCACATTTTTCCCCAGCCTGGAGTTGAAACTACTGGTAAGATTTAAAATGACCTATGAATCTAAATGCATCATATTTGAATTCGATCTCCTATGGGTACGTTTATTAAACTGTTTCTTACTTTATAGTACCTGCACCTGGAACTGCTGTAAGTAATACTTCGTTATTTCTATATCCAACCTTTTTATAATCTCTTTAGTTTACTAGTTCAAGTGGAGTTTCTGTATGAAAGTGTTTCTTTTGTGTGCTGTCCAACAAATGATAAATGAAATAGTAACTGTGTTAGCCTGTGATATGGAATAGCTTTTTTCCCCTCTACAGAGTACCACAAATGGTTCGCCACAGGATGACCAGCCAAAGAAGGTTAGTCCACTTGTCATTTAAAAGAGGGGGTGATCACAAGTCTAAAATTGTTTGGACGTCTGGGCATGTCAGTCATGAAAAACTAAAATGATGTGCCGTCTCCATCAGAAGTCTCTGTGGACGGAGCACAAGTCTATGGATGGGAAGACCTACTTCTACAACCCTGAGACCAAGCAGTCCACCTGGGAGAAACCTGACGACCTGAAGTCTCCCGCCGAGGTGAACCTGTTAACCAACACCCTTCCCTTTCTCCCGCTCACCCTGTAAGGGCTACATTTGGGTATCCTAGCAGATGTTCAAGTCTGAGCTGTTGTTCAGATGGGAAATAAGGTTCTGAGTGAAGGCCAGAGCACCAAAGAGATAACATGTGCCTCTCTGTGACACTGAAGGCTAGTGTTGTCTGTTCGTAGCCATCACAATACGAGTTGGCAAACGTGTCCTTTCCAATACTAGGAAGTAACACGTGTTCCTCCCTTGACCAATGAATATTGTGTTTAGTTTAGACCGATATATTCGTTTCCACCTTGTCGACAAATCAGAACTTACTATGTCGTTGGAGTGAACTCACTGTAGTAATTTCTCTGTGTACAGACTTGCTCTCTGTAGTCATTAATAAAGTTGTACTTTGATTATTGCACAGATTCTCACCTCCCTTAATGGGTTGTTTTCTGCATAAACCTTTCCATTACAACCCGCACGCCACATTCTGTCGTTGAATCGAGCGTTTCCTAACGTTGACCCCCTAAAACTGTTGCAGCAAATGTTGTCTAAATGTCCGTGGAAGGAGTACAAGTCGGACACGGGAAAGCCATACTACTACAACTCTCAGACCAAGGAGTCCAGGTGGACCAAGCCCAAGGAGCTGGAAGATCTGGAGGGTGAGTCCGTGCGGCCTGATGGTCATCTTTTCCTCTGGCTTCTGCTCTTTCATAGGAAGTGTCCTGTCAAAGTACCCCCTGCCTAGCGTTTGAACTATCATTTCCCTTTTTTTCTTGCAGCCATGATCAAAGCAGAGGAGAACGGGTAAGAGGTCCTAGCCGCCTGCACTCGGCACGCCATCGTTCTTTGTCACATAACATAGTCAAGGACCAGGAACACGCACAGCCCGCACCAAGGCTTTTCTATCGATCCATTCTCCGTGTGTATGTCGAGACAGACCTGAAAAGAGTGACACGTGCACTCTGAGGAGAGATGTCGGTGTGTTAATCTAAGTGACATGGCTGAGCTGTCGTATTACCGGGCCTGTCACTCATCATTGATCTCTGATGGCAGGACGGCCGATGTTCCGGCCCCCGGCACCGTGCCCCTCCTGCCGCTGCAGAGCGACGCCGGCGCTGCCATGGCGACCGCGACGGAGACGGAGGCCGTGGCGGCGCCGGCGACGGCCGTCTCGGAGGAGACCCTGTCCCAGATGGCCGCGCCTCACGCGGGGGAGGCCACCGCCGCCGACGCCCCCGCCCCCTCCTCGGAGAGCGTCCCCGGCCTGGAGGCCACCGCCAGGTACCAGAGACGAATCACGCGGCTCGGTCCCCAGACAGGAGCCACGGACCACGGGGGGGGGGGCAGCAGCTGCCAGGAATAGCACACTTCGTCTCTGACGCTGACATCTCTCTCTCTCTCTCTCTCTCTCTCTCTCTCTCTCTCTCTCTCTCTCTCTCTCTCTCTCTCTCTCTCTCTCTCTCTCTCTCTCTCTCTCTCTCTCTCTCCCGGTCTAGTGCCGAAGGATCCAAAGAGGAGAGGCCGGAGCTTCAGAAGAAGACCTACAAGTGGAACACTAAAGAAGAGGCCAAGCAGGCGTTCAAAGAGCTGCTGAAGGAGAAGGTGAGAGGATTAGATTACAGGCGGTTAAGTCCTAAGCCACTGGCTTGATAAATACATTGTTGGTCGTGATGTTGTGCCTTACTACACAAGCATGCCGGTAATTGTCTTCAGCAAGCGGAAGCGGTTTCTCTAGCGACCAGAACAGCCCCCCTCTGCAGCCGACACCTGAAATCGGTCGTTCAATTGAGTTTGGATTCGAACCAATTTTAATTTGGAAGGTCGGCAGTCTGGCTTGAAATATTTTTGTGGTTAATAGACAGACGGCCTGACCTCCCCAGCCAGCCCCTCAACCCTGGCAGCCGTCACGTTCCTTCCCCGGTGGCCAGGCTCTATCCTCTGGGAACACCGTGGAAACCGTGTGGCTCTCCACTTGTGTGTGTGTGTGTGTGTGTGTGTGTGTGGGGGGTCCCAGACTTCCAGTCCTGGTGACTGTTAGCTAGCGTTTTCTCACCGCCTATCTCATCCATCTCCCTGATGAGCTCTCTGGTGGTCTTAGCGTGCCGGCTAAAGCCCCCCCTCCTGTTGCCGGGGATGTGTTGTGTGTTTGGGTGCAAAGTGGCTCCGTGCTGCCGCCGCCACCGCTGCTATATTTAGGTCATTTTAATTTGGTTGCACAAAGCTGTCCTCCGAGATTGCCTGCTATTTCCCCGCATGATCTTAATGGCCCTGTCTTTATGATTAGCGTTATTGGTTGAAGGCACGGGGCTTCCTGGGATTAAGACGGCGGAGAGGGGGGGGGGGGGGGGGGGGGGCACGCCTCACTGAGCCAGAATACACTGTGACAACTGACAAGGCAGAGCCACCCTACCAAATCTCTATATAATGGATGAAGGATTCGGTCTGTATCGGCGAGACACAGCAGACCGAAAGGGCACTTATGTAAGCCCTCCCGCAGTCGCTGGCATTTCTTTGAATTACTGGCGCTGTGCGCCTCTCACCCGCCATCTATTCTATTAGTAATTAAGAGAATGCATCGACTCGTCTGTTCGGAGGCCACCGAGCTGGAGCCCCACCCCTCCCTGGTCCTTGCTTGCCTGTTCCATATACAAGTCGCGCAGTCAGTTGGTTCCTTAGACAATTTCAGTGCCTATTAACTTGACTAACAATGACCCTAGGCCCGCGTGGTGTGTTTATGAGTGGGATTCCAAGGGGAAATGGAGCCTTATACCGAAATGTTACGCAGATCATATCCATGTAATTGAATCGACTGTGGCGGCTTTGATCTTCTCTCAGGGGGTTTCGTCGAATGCCTCGTGGGAGCAAGCCATGAAAATGATCATCAACGACCCGCGTTACAGGTAAGTGCTCTCCCCCGGGACTTCACAAGCCAGGCAACACCCGACTGTTTTCCTGCCTTCATTTAGCCGCACGTGCCCCCTTTTTCATTTGTCTTCCCCCGTCATCCAGCGCTCTGCCCAAACTGAGCGAGAAGAAGCAGGCGTTCAACGCCTACAAGGTTCAGACGGAGAAAGAGGAGAAGGAGGAGGCGCGGATCAAGTACAAGGAGTCCAAAGAGACGTTCCAGCGGTTCCTGGAGAACCACGAGAAAATGACCTCCACCACCCGGTACAAGTGAGTTGTGTTGCCGCCCACCGCCACAAACCAACAGGAGCGCACTCTTCCGCCATGGATGTGGCGTTCCACACGTTGCCAGTTTAAGTGCACCAACCCGCCACACAAACCACGTGGACCGCCACTCTTTTAGTGTGTAGGCCACGGGTGTGTGTTGTTTCCCGGTAGGTCAATGATGGGAAAGTAAATCAATGAAACACACGCTGTACGTTGCAGCAGGGTCCCTCTCACCATTAGCACGGCACGGCTGACCTTTCCGCTGGCCTCGCCATGGGATTAGCCCGGTCAGTCAGGGCCCGTTTCAGGTTCTAAGATTTTTCCCGCTGGTCGGGCGGGAGAAAAATAGGAAGTACTCTCACAAGTAGCACTTGAAAAAATCAGCTGGGGATTTCCCTCCGTTGTATATCGGTAGCAACGAAAACGGCGATCAAAATCAGGCTAGCTACACACGTGAAATTGATAAAACCAGAATCCGGATCCCGCTGGTCCCTTAAACCAGTGCATTCCGGCAGGGTTATTTGGGTGGGAAAGTCACTGACATGGCCGGAGGGGACACAGGGATCGACTGGTGACCTTGACAACGGGCCAGTTTGGAGCCAGGCTGGCGCGGGCTGTCGTCGTAGCAACGAGGCGTGTACGGGTTGGGACAGCGTACGATGAGCAGCTGGACAGTGACAGCAGGGTCACTTGGCTACAACTTTGGGTGTCCTTGTCTTTCAAACCTCCAGCCACATTACTCCAACTAGCATCTATTTGTGTCTACAGGATGAAGGAGATTCAGAGGGTAAAGTTAGTTAAATGCAGGCCAA
Organism: Aplochiton taeniatus; assembly: GCA_017639675.1. Classification (NCBI taxonomy): domain Eukaryota; kingdom Metazoa; phylum Chordata; class Actinopteri; order Galaxiiformes; family Galaxiidae; genus Aplochiton; species Aplochiton taeniatus. Next base: position 48,730,465 of record CM030172.1, read on the forward strand.
GGCACGCTGCCGTAAAATGACTTGATCTTTGTTCATGAGTTTATCCGGAGGTTTCAAAACCAGTACATCAGTGCGCCTTGTCAGTGTGTCGCAATAGAAACGGCCCAGGGCACTTTAGCTTGCGTAGTGCTGCCCCCGTGTGGATAAAAAGGGACGTTGTATCTCACCCTCTGTTCCTTTTATCTCTCTCTTTTTCCCCCCGTTCGCGTGTACGTGCACCAGGAAAGCGGAGCAGATGTTCAACGAGCAGGAGGTGTGGAGCTGTGTCCCAGAGAGAGACCGACTGGAGATTTACGAAGACGTCCTCTTCTATCTGGCCAAGAAGGAGAAGGTGAGCGCTGGCGTGGCCCACCGGCTCCTGCTCTTCCTGCTGCCCTGTCACACACCCACATTTATACTCACTCCCCTTAACTGGACACGGCAATATTTTAGACGTGTCGTTCAAAGGTTAGTCTCTAACCTTTTATTTCAAAATGGGAATCTTAATAGGAATCCAAATAATGTCGGAGAAATGCGCCCATGCTTACCTAATGGATCAAACACCACATCACATCAGTTTTGTGTTTTTAAGGCCTGGACGTTCACTTATCTCAAAGTAATGCACAAGGTCACAGTGCTGTGTCCTGACCTTCTGAACATTGTCTTAGAATGTGCATCAAAGACGACTAACTTCGTTTATTTTTATCTCTCTAAGTTCCTTTCATTTGATTCTTTGCCCCAAACCACTTGACGTCTGAGCTTAACCCCCAAATGTGGACTTTCCAGGAGCAAGCCAAACAGCTGAGGAAGAGGAACTGGGAGGCCCTGAAGAACATTCTGGACAACATGGCCAACGTGACCTACCGCACCACCTGGTCCGAGGCCCAGCAGTACCTGCTGGACAACCCCACCTTCGCCGAGGATGAGGAGCTACAGAGTACGCACGCTCACGATTAACCTTTTACATTCTGATGCCGGTCCAAGTAACAACCCAAAAAAAATGTTTTTACTTTGAGTAAAGATGGAAATATCCATTTGTCGGCCTCACACTCAAACTAACGCTTACAATCCGATTCATTAACATTACGGCGTTATTATCATAATAATAATGACTTTTTTTGACTCTGTGTGAAGACGGAGACAGGGTTGAGGTGTTGTCTGTAGTTAGTGTTCTGTAACGGGAAGTTCTCCAATAATGTTCCCGTTGATTGCAGACATGGACAAGGAGGACGCCCTGATCTGTTTTGAGGAGCACATCCGGGCGCTGGAGAAGGAAGAGGAGGACGAGAAGCAGAAGTCTCTGCTGAGGGAGAGGCGCCGCCAGCGCAAGAACAGAGAGTCCTTCCAGGTAACTCCCACCACCCCCCCCGTCCCCACCCCCGGCCCCCGCAAGGCCGCTCCCCTCCTGCACGTCAACCAGAAGACATCCGCCGCACGCCGATTGCGTGGGGGCCCTCTGAACTCTGTCCTGTTTGCTTTGTTTGGCAGAAATTTCTGGATGAGCTTCACGACCACGGCCAGCTCCACTCCATGTCGGCCTGGATGGAGATGTACCCGACCGTGAGCTCGGACATCCGCTTCGCCAACATGCTGGGCCAACCCGGTAGGACAGCACGGCCACACGCACGCACAGACACACCATCCCACCGCCGCACGCAGCCACGCTCAAAGAACGCTTTAGACTCACAACACACACACACACACACACACACACACACACACACACACACACACACACACACACGCTTCAACAAACCGATAAGACCCACATCTTGACCTGCCTCTTCGCGTTAGCCATCAAACCCAATGTGCATCCGGTGTGTCGTTCAGCATGAGTTCGTTCTGTCAGGATCGGTGTTTGTGTGGCGCGAGGGCACATCGTGAGTAACGTGTGCATGTTAGTTTATGGTGTCTGCTCTGCAGGCTCCACGCCGCTGGACCTGTTCAAGTTCTACGTGGAGGACCTGAAGGCCCGTTACCACGACGAGAAGAGGATCATCAAAGACATCCTGAAGGTGAGAGGTCGACGCTCTCTCTCTCTCTCTCTCTCTCTCGCACGCTCCGGTTGGGAAGCCAGTGCGCTGGGAAACACGGTGTGACTCGCAGTAACGAAAAGCTTGTTCCCCTCTGGTCAAATATGTTTCGTTATGGGGGAAACAAACGTTTTGGGAAATTGGTGTAGTAATGGTGGGGGTGGGGGGGGGGGGGACCTCATTTTGTGACCCCTGATCTTCACGCCAGCCGCGTTAATCCATGACTATTGGCCTATTTTTATTGGCCTACTGTGATCATCTTAGGTGTTTGGGGTAATCTGGTGCTGATTTAATCTCCCTCCTTCTGTCGCCCTCGCAGGACAAAAGCTTCTTGGTCGAGGTCAACACTGGATTTGAGGACTTCGGAACGGTTATCAGCTCAGACAAGAGAGCCACCACACTGGACGCAGGCAACATCAAGCTGGCCTTCAACAGCGTAAGTCATCTGGACCCTGTCGTCTAGACTTTAAATACTGATTTAGGAACTGGCCACAAACGCTCAGGGGCCAACCAGTCCAATACCACAAACCCTTTATAGCTGGGTAGTTCGACCTGTACGAGTTCAATTCAACTGGACTCTGTAGAAACGCTTGAATCATCTTTGACCGCTTTGAAATCATATTTTAGTTTTTATTCTTTGTCATGTAAAGCACGGTGAGCTTCACATGTTGGTGAAATGTGCTATACAAATAAAGTTGATTATGAATAACTAATCTTACTGGTACGTTCTCCTCCCTGTTCCGTAGTTACTGGAGAAGGCGGAGGCCCGAGAGAGGGAGCGCGAGAAGGAGGAGGCCCGCAAAATGAAGAGGAAGGAGGCGGCCTTCAAGAGCATGCTGAAGCAGGCCACGCCCCCTCTGGAGCCTGAAACCGCCTGGGAGGCAGTGCGGGAGAGATTCCTCAAAGAGTCCGCCTTCGAAGACGTGACTCTAGAGTCCGAGAGGAAGAGGATCTTTAAGGACTTCATGCACGTCTTGGAGGTAAACGTCTCTCTCTCTACGCACGTTTTGTTTGATCTTGTCTGCAAATATATCTGATCGATAAATCTCCTTTTTTTTGTCTCCGGCAGCACGAGTGTCAGCATCATCACTCCAAGACCAAGAAGCATTCCAAGAAGTCCAAGAAGCACCACAGGAAGCGTTCCCGCTCCCGATCGGTCAGTAGCCCCCCCCCCCCAGCAGTGTCTCACTAGGACTTTGGTCGCGCAAAGTTCATCTTGTCTTTGAAATGTTCGTTTATTAATGGACCTCAATGCTCGTTAAAAGTTTCTCGCATGCCTGTTTACACAAACACCTCAAAATGACCTAGGTAACTGTCTGCCCCTTATATCTGCATGGCTCTGAGTCTGTCTGTCTGTCTGTCTGTCTGTCTGTCTGTCTGTCTGTCTGTCTGTCTGTCTGTCTGTCTGTCTGTCTGTCTGTCTGTCTGTCTGTCTGTCTGTCTGTCTGTCTGTCTGTCTGTCTGTCTGTCTGTCTGTCTGTCTCCCCCTTATATCTGCATGGCTCTGAGTCTGTCTGTCTGCCCCTCTTATATCTGCATGGCTCTGAGTCTGTCTGTCTGCCCCTCTTATATCTGCATGGCTCTGGGTCTGTCTGCCCCTCTTATATCTGCATGGGTCTGAGTCTAACTGTCTGCCCCTCTTATATTTGCATGGCTCTGGGTCTGTCTGTCTGCCCCACTTATATCTGCATAGCTCTGGGTCTTAATTACTAACCACTGTCTGCCCCTCTTCTATCTGCAGGGCTCCGAGTCTGAGGAAGACGAATACCACAGGAAGAAGAAGCGTTCTCAGTCCAAATCGCCGTCAGAGCGCTCCTCCAGTGGAGAGTCTGGTGAGTGGCTGTCTCATTCATCATTCACGTGGATGCATTCATCATCGTTGTGCCATTTCTAAAGTGGCTAATGGCGTTCTGGCTAGCCCCTGACATGCTCCCCCGTCTTTCCGACAACCAGAGAGAAGTTACAATAAGAAGTCCAAGAAGCACAAGAAGAAGGGAAAGAAGAGGCGCCATAAGTCTGTAAGTGTACCAAAGCACTCTGGAGTGTGTGTCCTTTGCCGTGTGGTCATTATTTTCAAGCCGTGTCCGTGTCCGTGTCCGTGTCCGTGTCCGTGTCCGTGTCCGTGTCCGTGTCCGTGTCCGTGTCCGTGTCCGTGTCCGTGTCCGTGTCCGTGTCCGTGTCCGTGTCCGTGTCCGTGTCCGTGTCCGTCTCTGTGTGTGACCACGTGTGTTGACCCGACCTCCCGCCTCGCAGGGTTCCCCCGAGTCGGACGGAGAGAAGAAAGGCCGAGAGAGAGACGTCAAGCGCGAGAAGGACCAGGAAAAAGATAAAGAGAACGACAAGTCCCGTGGGAAACCTCGCCCCGAGCCCAAGCAGAAGTCTCCTAAAAGGAAAGCCGCCAAAGAGGAGGTGGGTCCTCCTTCCGGTCACTGATCCCCAGCCATCCATGCACCTGGGTTCTCAAGACCGTTTTTTTTTTTCTTCTTTTTTTTTTTTTTTCTTCTCCTCCTCCCTCCAAAGGTTACCTGAATACCCACGTAGAGGGGGGGTGTAGTAATGCGGCACAGGAGCAGCACATTTTTAAGATCTAATCGTGTCTCATTTCATGCTAGGGGTCTAAGATGTTTTGGTCGACAGGAGTAATCCACAATGCGTGCCCGGGCATGTTACTGAATACCTCTGAAATAGGCAGTCGCCGGGTGTTGTTGTCGCACATGCTGATGTCTCCCCGCTGGTTGTCTTGTGCCCAGGGTGGCTGGGACACTTCCGGCAGCGAGCTGAGCGAAGGAGAGCTGGAGAAAAGGAGGAGAACTCTGCTGGAGCAACTGGATGCTCCGTGAAGCCCACCTGCCCTGTCGTCAAGTTTTTTTTTTTGTGTTTTTTTTTCTCCCCCCTGATTTTACACCAACAAGCATTCCTTCCAGCGCTGGTTTGATTGTACCACACCCTCTGCTTGACTGCATGGGAGCTAGCTTCACCAGTTGTTTTTGATGGGAATGCGCTACACTGAAATGAGATGCTTACTTTTGGGACTTTGATATTAAGGGTTACTGTGTCTTAAGTCAAGCTGCCCGATTGATGCCTTTATTTTGTGTTAGTCGTGTTTTTTTTTTTAAAAGTTTGTAGTTGTACATGTTTTCCATTGCTGAAGTTCTGAATTTGAAATGTATTAAAAGCTTATCTTAACATATGTTGCCTGAGACTTTACCTCGAGATGAGTGAGAGTAGAACAACTGTCACCTAATTAAGAACCCCTTTTGTCTTTTGTAATGATTTAATTGATACTCCTTTCAAGTGAGTGATACATATCTATCAGTATGCATTTTTTAACTAACAGTTTCCCCTGGGTTTTGATTTTAATATGAAGAAAGGCAAAAAACTGTACAATAAAATAATATTTTCATTAATGTCTTCTTGATTTGGTTCATGGTATGTGTTCATACCAGTGCCCTTGTCCTATCTTTTTTTTTTTTTAAATAAACAATTTTAAATTGTGTTTAAGCTTGTTAGGTGTAATGATACTGTCTTACATGACCAGGTATCTGTTATCAAGTTATCCGGTTTCTCACTTTATCAGTAAAGGAGTTTCTATTCAATGAAGTTAAGATAACAAATAAAAATTACTTGAAATTACTGATTACTTCATTAAGACAAATAAAAAGGGACTTATAATAAACCTAAACAATTAGTGTAAATATTTTATTTGATCCTGATCATCGCAAACATTATCTAAAAAAAAAAAACATGTTTGTAATGAGCACACAATGCCTAAAATAAATTTCTGACGAGACAAGAAACATGCCAGTATTATCCAGTTTGGAACATGAAGCTATTGCAGACAAAGTACAGAGATGAACGGCATCACATGCTATAAAGTGAATATTCTTGGTCCAGACACTAGGGTTTATCCCAAAGCAACTGCGATGAGTAAGCAACAATTTGTATCAAACATTGTATCGTATCATAGTTGGCCGACCATGCCAATCTAAGGGTTTTGTGAAATGATGTTAGTAACATAAAGATAATCAGAAAATATTGTAAAAATTGTTGGCTTTGATCGTATCTTACGACATATCCTGAATACAAATACACTAGATTGACACAGGGGCATTCTGATTAGAAAAATGAGAACATTTGTTAATAGTTCAAGCTGTTTTAAGCTTAATTAAATATAAAAATGGAAACAAAAAACTATAAGTTAAAATAACATTCAAATTGTATAGCACAGGTTTTGCAAACTTTGTTTAAACAATATGTACAATATTAACCTTCTGGTAACGTAGTGGATTAAGAAGTAAAAAAATTTTGCAAAATATCTGTACATGTAGAAACATTTGTATGCGAGTTCTCTTGTTTAGCCGAGTTCTGAATGACTGACCCAAAAACAACTGGCGTTAAATGTCAAGTGAGTCACATGAGCAAACTGAGGAAAGTTCAGTGGTTAAATACTATACATTAGACTTACAATACAAAGTGATTAGACACAGTTGCCTAGGTTGCTTATTAGTTTTTCAGATTTAAAAGATCCAGTTTTTGTTGCATGCCTCAAGTAACCCCCACCCTACTCAAGCACAGTTGTAAAATAAACATTGTACAGTGTACTATATGCTCTTAAACATAATGCTGTACATTTTCAAATAAAATCCAATTTCACGCCAAAATCCAGTTGCCTGCTGCAATATTGCAAATGAACAGCTCGAGGACTACTTGAGCAAACAATCAAGTTTGACAGAATAGACAAAATTATTTCACGACAACAAATGAGATGTTAGTGTGGGGACCCTGCTATATACAACGCAAATTAGGACTGCTCTAATTTCTCTTTAAAACGTCTTCGCACTCAAAGTATTGCTGATATAAATTATTGGATGTGGGGTACGTAATTGTAATTGCTTGGGTACTTACATTAACCTAATTCGTTTTGGCTCACCATTTGGGCCTAGCAACGCCTCTTTGAAAAATACATTAGCCCTTTAGTCAAAATTGAGGCGCTAATGAGTTCTTAAAATGTGCTAGTATAGTCGTCTCTATCATAGCAGGAATGGCAAATGGCAATAGCACCGGAATGTAAGAAGATACTACAGGATTTCATGTTCATCCCCAGAGGCAGAATACAACAGCCATGGAACAGTGTTCCCTTACATTCTACACTTTCTACCCAGAAAGCATCTCTTCTTAATATACATCTTTTTTTTTTTTTTTTGCTACAGAAATATGTGTCCAGTTGGAACCTCACAGGAATATCACAATTAAAGCCTGGTCAAGTTGTATTGCTTGGAATAACGAACAAAAAAAAAAAAAAAGACAAAACGACGTCAGATAACATAAAAGTTGAGTTCAGGCACTTGGCTTGTCGAAGGTTCCCCCGTAATTGACCTTTCAGACATCTTTCCATCAGCTCAGTCCATCCATCTTCAAGTCTCTCGCCGTGAGAGACTGCCACCATACCACATGGGTGGAATAACATCCTTATGTATCCCTATGTACATACACCACTCTCAGCATCGTTCCATTGACATCCCTCCGCACCCCCACGTCCATCTTTCTCCCCCCCCCCCCCCAAGCACATGCACAGTTCCCTCGTCACATGACCACCTCGGTGTTGTTCACCGGCCGTAGGTTCTGGTCGTCAAAGCGCCTCCTGACACTCCTTCTCACCGCGTCTGCTCGCCTGTAGGGCTGGTTCCTCAGATCTGGGGCGGACGGAGGGAAGAGGTGGAGGAACAAAAGACAAGTCAATCGTCGAGGGGTGGTGGTTTTGATGAGCTCACAGCCTCAAGAGTGCTGGCAGCCACTCAAACAAAGCAGCTTGAGGTCTGTACAGAAAAAACTTCAGCTCAGTTCTTCATTGCTGAGTGTTCATACTATGAAGGGCCACAGAAAAAGAAGTTGCTGAGTTGCACATTTACTAGCTTTTCTGCCCTTCTGAAAAGCTATAGATGGCTAATCTCTTGTTAAAACGCAACAAAGGAAAATGATCCCAAGAGAAATATGTTAACCTATGTTAAACATATATCCTTCTGAAAAGAAGTGTTGGACAGAATTATAAGACAAATAAATAGTCTCAATTGTACCATTTATCACAGAGCATGCAATACATCTTGAAGAGATCGGGGGGCAAGATAAAGAGAGAAAGGGTAGAATAAACTGGGCACTACTGTCCGTTCTAAACGGACTGGTCTGAGGGAGAGGAAGAGGGGAGGTAATAAAGAGGTTCTTGCCAGGTTCGGGACAGATCCACCACCACAGGGGTGCTATTGGAGGAGTTTCTTACCCTCGAGTGGACATTGGGAAATTTAGTAATATTATTCTTCTTTAGGGCTAGATGAAAAGAAGACAAAATGGAGGTTAACAAAAGCCAGGGCGACCACAAAGAGAAGGTCACTTTCAGACTTCTTAACAGTGGGCCTTGAGGCGCTAAGCGGGGCAAAGCTGGCAAGGGGTGGGGGGCAGAGAGCAAAGGGCAGGAGGCTGCAGCTGGGCCAAAGCCAGAACGGGGCACGGCATGAGCAGGGGCAGAACCGCAGGCCGCTACTACCAAACTGATACACCCGGCAGGTAGGAAGGGAGAGAATAGGAGAGAGGCTGCTTTTCTGTGTCTATAACCCAGGCTGCTTTGAGAGTGGATACCAGCATTAGAGAATGAAGCTTGAATTGACCTCGGCATTAATAGGAATCATATTTCAAAAAAAGACACCAGAGCGGTAACCGATCAACATCCGCAAGAACTAGGGCACGCATTTAGCCAGGTACACACTGAGGTCGGCTGAGACTAGGAATACTCTAAAATTACTTCTAAACAGCCTGACAGTTCAGTTTGAACCCCTTGAGATCAGTTTGTACCTGGCTAGAGTGTTAGAGTCAAACAATAGGAAAGATATATGTTACAACCCAAGCAAGGTGCCTGATAAAAGGAATTGAAATTGTGCTTCATGCAAATGGACCATGCAAATATGGTTTGGCCGAGCCTGTCAGACCACAGAAAGTCAGGTGACAGGAAACCTGGGTAACCAGTCAACAGGTGGCTTAGCCAAGCATGACGTCAGCAGTGCTGTGGACAGGGATGCACTAAGAGTAAGCAGCGGGAGAAGGCTTTTTAACATGCAGAAATATCCAGAGCAATACAAATCGTAATACATGATGAATGAACAATGAGTTTTACATCAAGATCATTGCATGACAGCAAGGTATAATGCCACAGTCATTTGCTCACATTGGCAAGTATTAGAATCAATAAGAATAAACTAAGGCTGAAATTAGACCTACAGCCAAACTAGTGTTAGAAAACTCGTTTGAATTCTACGAGTGATTCTCGTCAAAGGTTTGCACTTTGCTTCATGTTGTGTGTGCCATCTTTCAGCCAGCAGAGGGCGCACGGCAAAGCAGCAATGTCCTGTGCTATAGCTTCTGTAGACTGAACTGTACTTCTCTATCATTAATACAGAGACACACTGATATGTGGTTTAACAGTGTACCATGGTAGCTCTGCCTTAGCTGATACGAATTGACCTAGCTGACAGTGTAGAGATCCTGTGACATTATGGTTTGCCGTGGTTGATGATATGGACTGATGATGATTGAGTGGGTGAACACACTTTCATGCAGGTGAGGAAAAAAACTAAAACGTCAGTAGGTAACTCCACCACCAATAAACCCGTCGGCACCTCCTGACGCACCGAGGGGGGTAGGCCAAGTAACACACACACACACACACACACACCCACCCTGCACCAACACCCAGACGCACACTCAAAACACAACCCCCCCCCACCCCCACCCAAAATAATGTTAGAAATCGAGGTAGGGAGCACGCGTGATGGTATGACGAGAGAAAGAGAGAGCGAGAGAGGGAGAGAGAGAGAGAGAGAGAGAGAAAGAGGAGAGGAGTGAATTCCGGCAACCTTTGAGGAGGACAGAGATTTTTCTATAAGCTTTAGTAATGGTGCTCTTCGCTGAGGGCGGGCTCGCAGAAGAACCGAGAGCCCCGCTTGGCGGTGCGGGCGGTGAAGGGCACCGTCTTCAGCACTGCATCCAGAACAACAACAACAACAACAACAACGAGGAGGAGGAGAAGAAGAAGAAGAAGAAGGACAACAACAACAGCCAGAGACAAGACAGGACAAACACAGGATCAGAAAGCAGACCTCTACAGGGTTTTAGGCACTGGTTAGCATGGAGCACACATTAGCATCAAGGGCACACATTAGCATCAGGGGCGCCGCTAAATCTACCCTCCACAGCAAAGCTATCCTTTCCGGGGTTGGCTATGTTCCACCAAGGGGCCTTATGGGGTGTCTTAGCTGAACTACACGGATCTCAAACCACACGGATGTGACGTGTGGGTTAAGCTTTTACAGGAGGCTAATGGTGTGATTGTGTCTTAATGCTATATGGATCTAAGGAAGTTACTGATGCACTTAGAATTTCTATTGCCCCAGGGTGTTAAGTGTTAACACATTTACAATCCCGACACCAAGTCCTGTCCCTGCATTAAATATACATTGTCTCTACATTGACCACAGGCATTACAGTGGAGTACACACGCAGTTACTCCTGTATTTTCAGAGATCAATACGTGCTGTGGGAACTGGTCTAATCCCGGCCCTTTCTGAGGCAGTTACTGTTAGAAAAGCGACAACAAGCAGGTAAAACAACGGTCATCACACACACACACACATTATGAGCTGGCTCAGAATGTCATTGGATTAGCTGGATTGTCAATCATCGTTTGGAGTTGTTAAGTCATGTTACATACAGCTTTTTGGTTTTAAATCCAATTCTTTGCATTGAACTATTCAAAAGCAAAATGCTTGTGTTAGTGTTTCAGAGACCCATGTTAATGGTTGATTGTGGAGTAAAGAGGAGATCCTGCATGCACAGCACCCAGTTTGTGTGTGTGTGTGTGTGTGTGTGTGTGTGTGTCTTCCATCTGTTTGTAGATGCATGGGTATATGGGGGACGAGAGTGAGCGAGAGAGAGAGAGAGAGAGAGAGAGAGAGAGAGAGAGAGAGCAAAGAAAGAAAAAGAAAGAAAGAGAGAGGGGGAAGAAAAGAGAGAGAGAGCGTGAGAGAGAGAGAGGGGAGGGAAAAGAGAGAGAAAGAGAGAGAGAGAGAGAGAGAGAGGGGAGGGAAAAGAGAGAGAAAGAGAGAGAGAGCGGGAGAGTGTGTGTGATTGTCTAGCTGCTGGTTGGCTGGTTGGAGCCAGGTCCAGGCTGCGGGGCGTTTACCCGTGATGATGTCCTCTATTGCTCCATCTTTGCCCTCGTAGACGTGCCGGCTGTCCTTCACCTGCTTCTTCCTCAGCTCCGCTATCAGCTCCTGCTGCTGACGCTTGTTTTTGGACGGAGACTTAGGAGAACACACACACAAACACACACACAAGCACACACACAAATGAGCTGCAAGGAACCCAGCGACCAAACACTACTCAGCAATAATTAAACGGCGGCTACGCGATTCTTCTGCAATAAAAGCCCCAAATGTTCAGTCCGACCGGGGAGTTTACAGTCCGTTAATTGTGTCTGCATGTGCTAATGGTTGGGTTTAAAGGGTGTAAGTGCTGAGCCTGAGTTGATGTGATGTGATGTGACTCCGCGGGGCGTCTGTCTGTGCGGCCCTATATAGCCGTACCCCCTGCAGGAGTTAATCCATTAGCAAGAGAGTCTAGGGGAGAGAGGATGAAGGAAGGAGATGGGGAGGCAGCTTACCCTCGGGCCCGCTTTACCCAACCTGGCCTCCTTACCGACAAGGGTTGGGGGGGGGGGATAAGAGGGGAAGAGGTGAGGGGGAAAATGTGGGAGAGGGAGTGCGTGGTTTGTTTGCTGGCCGCTTACCTTCTGGTCCTCCTGGTCCATCATGGCCTCTTGTTCCAGAAGCTTCTCCATCATCATCTGCTCCTGCCTCTTCCTGTGCTCGTTGTCCTCCTCCGCTTGCTGGGGAGGGAGAGCACGAGTTACTAGGAATCCTTGACTGCTTATGTGTGCGTCTCAAGTGGGAGTATGACAGCCCAGCCCCCCTTTCTGCATTGCCAGGACCTGACCCACGGTGCTCACACTGAGGATCCACTCAAAGCCCTGTCCTCTCTCTCTCTCTCTCTCTCTCTCTCTCTCTCTCTCTCTCTCTCTCTCTCTCTCTCTCTCTCTCTCTCTCTCCTCTCTCTCTCTCTCTCTCTCTCTCTCTCTCTCTCTCTCTCTCTCTCTCTCTCTCTCTCTCTCTCTCTCTCTCTCTCTCTCTCTCTCTCTCTCTCTCTCTCTCTCTCTCTCTCTCTCTCTCTCTCTCTCTCTCTCTCTCTCTCTCTCTCTCTCTCTCTCTCTCTCTCTCTCTCTCTCTCTCTCTCTCTCTCTCTCTCTCTCTCTCTCTCTGAGTGAGTGTGCGCGTGTCGGGCCGTCGTCTGGCTCACCCTGTAGGCCCTGACGAAGCGGACGAAGACGGGGAAGAACACGGACGGAGGGGTCGTTTTGGAATTCTCCCCAAAGAACTTCACGGCTTCGTCAAAGGCGTCCTTTGATAAAAAGAACCAAAAACCCAAAACGTAAACGCGTGATGTTTCAACACTCCAACGCTGTGCTGGGCGCGGCTGCAGCCGGGGTTACCTGGGCGATCTTGGCGTCGTCCTGCAGCTTCTTGAGCTTGGCCTCGTTGTGCGTGATGAAGTCCTTCAGCATGGTGTTGTGGCCGTGCATGCTGTACTCCCGCCGGGTCAGGTCCATGCCCCTCTGCAGCTCCTTCACGTCCAGCAGCACGTTGTCCAGCGACACTGGGGGAGAGCACACACACACACACACACACACACAGGGGGGGGGGGGGGAGAGAGAGAGAGAGAGAGAGAGAGAGAGAGAGAGAGAGAGAGAGAGAGAGAGAGAGAGAGAGAGAGAGAGAGAGAGAGAGAGAGAGAGAGAGAGCAAGAGAGAGGAGTTAACAATCGGTGGCCAAAGCACGTTTCGAAGCATACCCTCCACACATCATCTGGGCTGGCCGCGACCCCTGACCTGCGGCGGCCTTCTCCACGTAGTGCAGCTCGTTGTAGAACAGGGACACCTGCTGGTACTTCTCCTTCACCACGTTGGCTATGTAGTGGAGCAGCGTCATCTTGCGGTCCGTCGACTTGGTGTCTAGTAGCTGCCGGGGATTAGAGGACAGGAAAGAAGGGTGAGGATAATGGCTACCTTGGCCTCCGAGCACAAGGGGAACAAAAGGCGAAACGCCTTCTGGAGCGAGAGGGGGAGAGCCTTACCAAGTCTAAACTTTGGAGTTTAAAACCGTACACCGCCCCCCGTTTGCTGCTGTTCATGTAGTTTCCGAGAGCCAAAATGATCTGCAGAAGATTGGATTGTATTAAAATCATGTTTTTTTTTTTTTTAGGGAAATTAATCATTCTAGTAGGACAGAGATTGTCTTGTAGCAACACAACAATATAATCAATTGAAAGTCGATTTTTCGTGAAATAACCCACTTCTAGAATTTTCTTTAGCTTCTGTGAGGACTTGATGGATACCGACGCTGCGATGACCGCATGAAGTTGCTGTAAAGAAACCGAGGGGGAAAAGCAAAGCAAAGCCGGGTCAGACTTTATGGTGGGCGCATCAGATCACTTCAACCTTACAGAAAAGAGTACCAGATCTTCACTTAAACCTTACAGAAAAGAGTATCAGATCTTCACCTCAACCTCACAGAAAAGAGTACCAGATCTTCACTTCAACCTCACAGAAAAGAGTACCAGATCTTCACCTCAACCTCACAGAAAAGAGTACCAGATCTTCACCTCAACCTCACAGAAAAGAGTACCAGATCTTCACCTCAACCTCACAGAAAAGACCCTGTCTGAACACAAAACGGCGGATCCTCACCGGCGTCAGCATGACCACGCTCTCGCAGAAGTTGCCGATGAAGGCCATGATGGTCATCTTCTGCATGAGCCGCTCAATCTTGCTGAACTGCACCATGAAGCGGTCCTCCTCCGTCAGGCTCTCCAGGGGCTTGCGCTCCTTCTCGTACTGCCGCATGACCTTCACCTCGTTCTCCGTGGGCAGGAAGCGCATCAGGCACTCCACGTAGTCCACGGACAGAGTGCGCAGGTCGAACCTGATTGGGCGACAGGGTGGGTGGGTGGGTGGGGGGGTGGGCGTGAGCACAGCTGGATAGACTTGGCGCAAACGTACGCGTTGCCACATACATGGGACGCTCAACGATATAGAAACGGACACACACACAAAAGATGACATGTTCTGTCACCCATAGGGAGTGATGATAATGGAGATATTAATGTTAACCCATCCGATATTCTGTCCCTGGTTTCACTGCAAAGTGTTGTGAGGGTATGGGGAGGGTAAACATGCATTACCATAGACACAGATTACATACATGTTAATGTATCATATCTGTCCATCTGTTTTACAAATATATTATTCTTTTTATTTGGTTTTGTTGTTTTACAAATATATTGTTATTTCACTACTTTTAATCATAGCTTTGTTTTTATTCTCTGTCATGTAAAGCAGATTGAGCTGCACTTGTTGTATGAAATGTGCTACACAAATAAAGAGAATTGTTGTTATATAATCAGTCCTTCGTTCCTCTGTAAAGCGTTGGGGGATGGGGAGAGGGTGTGGGGGTCTTACAGTTGAATGGCCTTGCAGATCTCCTCGGGGGCCTTGCCCACTTTCCTCAGGGTGATGGCCAGGTTCTTGGCCCTGTTGGAGTCCAGCAGGGACACCTTGTTGGGGCCCTTCTGGATGACCTGCTTGTTCATGGTCAGGTCGATGGCCGGGCCCTGGGCTTTGGTCTTGAACATCTCCTCAAACTCGTCCACGTTCAGGTCCTACCAGCACACAAAGGCACCCCATTTTATCACCATCCTCACCCTTCACATAATTCATAAATACTGGACGGCATTTATTTACGCAGCACGTACAGTTGAAGCAAGGAGGGAAAGAAAGGCTGTTACAGAATACAAAGAAGAGCCATAATATGATATGTTTAATATACTGCAGAGCCTAATGAAGGGATTCAGTGAGTTTGGGGCCAGGTCCCATGTAAATATTGGAAGACTTTTATTTCTGCAGCACGTTCAGTTTTAAAAATAAAGGACGTTACAGATACAGAATACAAAGGCGAACGTATGTCAAATATACTGTCGAGCCTAATGAAGTGATTCAGTGAGTCCCCCTCCCTCCAGTATTCTAGAACAACGATATAGATGCAGATTACAAATCTATACGTTTTGAGTCGCATCCCTACCTCCAGTATCCTCTCGTCGTCAATCTCGTTGAACACGGTGCCGTTGATCTGGTTGGGCTTCAGAGCCACCCAGTTAAAGACGGGCAAGCGGAACTTGGTCTTGATGGGCTTCTTAATCTTCACGGCTGAACAGGACAGAAAACATGTAGTAATCAGGGGGGGTGCTAGGTCACGCTCTGCTCTATTCGCTCTAGGCACACACACACACACACATATATACCTATGTATATGGCACATATATATACAGTATATATATATATATATATATATATATATATATATATATATATATATATATATATATATATAGATGTATATATATACATACAAACAAGAGGCACACACACATACAGTCAGCGTGCAGGTGGTGTGGTGAAGCTTATCTTTGACAAGTGCGCGCACGCACGCACGCACGCACGCACAGAAAGAGAGGGGACTTGTTGTCTACACCCAATGGGGTGAGATCATCTCAATTCATAACACAAACTACAAAGGTACTGAAAATAGTTGAATTGATCTTAAATAGGCATGAATTAGGATACACTTGGATACTAGGAAGCTTGGATATGTTTTTAGACGTCTCCATCAGAACGTTGCAGGCCGTTCTTTTGATTATACGAATCCCTTGGCTAACAACAAAGGGCCCAATTTCACACTCCCAGGAATGACTTTTTTTTTGTCAGTTAGCCATGGTATTAAATGTGCATATGCCAAGAGATTTCCAATGCCTGGCACTACGGCAATTTGCATTTGTTGTAAGAACTGGATTCGGACACGGTTGCCAGCTCGGCTGATTCCTCAATCCCCCAATCCCAAGGTGGCGCCCGGTCTCACCACAGGTGGCCGAGTGCCACAAACGGGGGTGCCAGTCGGGAAAAGAGAAGGAGATAAGGTCCTGGAGAATGTTGGAACAAGCGTTCCAGGTTTACGCAACGCAGGCCTATCTCTCCCCTTATCCCTTTTCCTGTGGCAGCATGTCAACGGGCCTCGGCATGCAAAACAACACTTCCAGACTTCACAACACTCATGCGAACATGGCACAAACACACGAAACGTACAGAGACGAATCCGTTGGAAATAGGGTATTTTCAGAGTGACACATTGACAGTCTCAGTGGAGGATATCACAGCTGAACTAGCTACTAGGTAACGGGAGCAACTGCAAGTTTAGGATCTGTGGACATTTTGGGTAGCGGTAGTCTGCCGGAAATAAATCACAGGAAAATAAAAACGACAGAAAAGCCTAGTGTTTTCTGGAGTTTAAAAACAGTCTGCGATAATTCAAAGAGAATGCCCGCAACAAAGACTTCAATTTCATGCTCGGCAAGAGAGCACCTTCAACAGCCAGTGCCTCGGGCTTAAGAGCCCCTCTCTCTGTATGGCCCTAGCTCCTGTGTGAATTCACACTGGACTCAAGAGACTGAAAATACCTCTATCCCAACTTGAGGGGAAAGTAAGAAGACGTAAAAATAGAGAAAAACAACCACATGACAGAGAAAACCTACAGAACAGTTTGATGGGTCCCTCTGGTTGGCAGAAAGGGTCAAATGAAAAGAAAGAAATACACAATGCAAGTAAGACAGAGTAAGAAAGAAAGCAAAAAAGAAAGAGAAACAAGCAAGAAAGAGAGAAAGAGAAAGCACGCAAGAAAGAGAGAAAGAGAAAGCACGCAAGAAAGAGAAAGAGAAAAAAATCATTAGTTGGCAAATAACTCCATTTGTAGACAGTAGTAAAATATTAGAAATCAACAGGCATATCTTAAACTCAAACCAAAATTTGTTTAGCATTCTTAAAAGCAAATCTATCCTGAAAGTTAGTCTATATTAGACTGACAAGCAGTTTCAGTCACTAATTCTCTGTGAAAGGTCCCTTATTCATTGTTGAATGTTAAATTAGTGGTCTGGCAATATCTTGTGTCATAGTTACTTAGTGCCTACTTAAGGGGGAGGCACACACACACACACACACACACACACACACACACACACACACACACACACACACACACACACACACACACACACCAAGGATAAAGGGGAAGCAGAGGAGTGAGTCAGAGGAGCCTGATCATGTTGCTCAGAGCGAGCGGTCATCTTGAGTCATCTAGAGACAGGTCTGATCCAGCTGACAGACAGCCTGATATAGCCGGGGCTTAGTGGCGGCACACTGCAACAACATTAGCTAACGCTATCAGATCCAAGCTAAGCCTCGTACAGATATACCGTGGATGTTGACTCACCGGGCCCACGTGATGGCACAGTGGCACTTTAAATGTTTCCTACTACGACGGCGGCGTTTTCAGACTGGCCACTGGGATCAATGAGCCTACGCGAGACGTTTGTTCTCAGACACTGGCCGCCGACCAGACGGCAGAGCGTGTGTTCTTTATGTGGAATACTGTAAATGGCGCTAAGGTAAGATGGATCGTGTGGAAGTATGTGACCGTTAACGCCAGGGTATCACGTCTAACGAGCTGTAGTGTAGTGTCCTTCTCATCATCTGTCACATTGATACACTCTCAGCCCCCCCCCTCCCCTCCCCTCCCCTCCCCCACACACAGGTGTTAGGGCTGGGGGGACCTTACCTGCTAACCCGGAGTTGAAGATGACGGTGGGGGATCCGCAGCCAGGCAGCGGGGGTGCTGCGGGGGGAGGCGGGGGGCCAGACAGCACGTTGGTGGGGCCTGGGAGAGGCGGAGGAGGAGGGGGAGGCGGAGGAGGAGGAGGAGGAGGAGGAGGGGGGTCCGAGGCGGGGTCCGACGACGGCTGGTTTGGCACTGGATGAGAGGAGGGAGAGAGAGAGAGAGAGAGAGAGAGAGAGAGAGAGAGAGAGAGAGAGAGAGAGAGAGAGAGAGAGAGAGAGAGAGAGAGAGAGAGAGAGAGAGAGAGAGAGAGAGAATGTTTGCTATTTACGGGAGAGGCACAGTAGAGAGTGAAAATCAAGGGTGCTATGGAGCCAAAACGCCCAGCCCTGTCCTCCATTTAGACTCATGAGGCCAGTTCAATCTGCCCCTCATGTGACTCAGGGACTTGACTAACAGTACACTGACAGACTGACCTTCTCAAGCTGATCGGGCCTTTAGTTGCCAAGAGCTTAATCAGGCTGGCAAGAACTTCTAGGGGTGAACTCAGTTTACTACAACCAACCAACTACAGCGCTAAAAAAGGAATGTACGGCGTCACAGTGTCGACGCGAGCAAATCCTAAAATCTTGGCGCGTGTGATGTACTTACAAATCCCATTCATCGGAGGAGGTGGAGGAGGAGGAGGAGGGGGGGGAGGCATGCCCGGGACGCCCCCCACGTTGTTGGGGCTGCCCGCCGGGTAGCCGCCCCCCACAAAGACCCCTCCTGGTACGCCTTCCACGCCCGGGGGCAGGGGGGCGCCCGAGGGGTGCGAGGCCAGGATGGAGATGTCCCCGTCGCCCTTCTTGGTGATCCTGATGGTGCCCTGCTTCTCCAGCTCGTGGATCTTCTTCTCCAGGTTGCACTGGCGCTGTATGGCCTCGTCCTTCTCCTTCACCATGCGCCGCAGCGTGTGCACCTGCGTGTTGGCGTCCTTGTACACCTCCTGGTTTGGGTCGAGGAGCAAAAACGGCGTCAAACGACCCCCCCGCCTGCAGGCGATCCCAACACGACAGCATATTATGAAAGGAGCGGCCCGGGGGGCGCGGTGGGTACAAAGAGCGACAGGCGGAGCGGCGGTCTGACCCTGACGGACTCCAGGTCCTTGTTCCTCTGCATCAGCTGCTTCTCCAGCTCCACGATCTTGGACATGGCCTCGTTCTCCGTGTCCTGTAGCCTCTCTGTCAGCTGGAGGGGGGGGCAGACGTGTGGGAAAGGTCACCCGGTGACACGCACTCACAGATACGCTACGAGGCAATATGCACGGACTGAAAAGTGGACATGAGCGTCCCTGTGTAATTCGGTGTTGATACCGTATAGAACATGGCATCACACGCTGTGTTGAGGTGCATGTAGAGTACCGCTAAATTAACATAAATACATGATTCAGCTAATTTCTTTCATGCATATTGTTTATGTACCAAGTGCAACTCTTAAAAATATAAAGACTGCACATCAATTTGATCTCTGTGTGTCTGTAGTGTGGAGGGGCTGGGTTGGGCTTGGTGTGCTTGGCTTGGTGGCGTCTGGTGCAACTAACAGCTAAGTGAAAGCATGAGACCAATCTAATTCCTTGAAAGAGATGAAGAGAAAGAGAGAGAGAGAGAGAAAGAGAGTGAGAGAGATGAAGAGAAAAAGAGAGAGCGAGACCAAAGAGAGACAGATGAAGAGAAAAGAGAGAGACCAAAAAAGAGACAGAAAGAGATAGAAAGAGACCAAATTAGAGAGAGACAGAAAGAGAGACAGAGAAAGAAAGAGAGAGAGAGAGAGAGACAGAGAAAGAGAGAGAGAGAGAGAAACAGAAAGAGAGAGAGAGAGAGAGAGAGAGACAGAAAGAGAGAATGAGACAGAAAAAGAGAGAGAGAGAGACAGACAGACAGAAAGAGAGAGAGAAAGAGAGAGAGACAGAAAGAGAGAGAACGAGCATGTGATGTAAGTGCCACGCCACTTCAGAGTGTCTACTGTACGCGGTGTCACAACAACTCTTAGCCCTGCAGTCCACTGTGGCATACACTCTGGGTCACTGGCAGATTAGGATGACATGCTAAACCAGATGACTGCACGACACAAGAGGTGGAACCAACGTCAAGCACGTAAAGTCAGGAGGACTCAAAATGCTTTATTCCCAAATCCTTGTAATCAATAGGCTATTTCCCCTTGGAAAATTATTTGTACATGTTGTCAGCATATCGGTTGAAAGGCTGAGCGCTGTGTGTGTGTGGTGTCTGTTTGTGTGTTTGTGTGTGTGTGTGTGTGTCCTCACATGTGACATGTTCTCCTCTAGTTCCTCCACCCTCTCCAGTGCAGCGTTCTTGGTCTCGGCGTCCTCCAGCAGCGCCCCCACGTCAAACACGTTGTCCAGGTAGGCCTGGATCTGAACCTGCAGCTTGTCACTCTCCGTGTGCTTCAGTTTCTGGACCCCCCCCCCCCACACACACACACACACACACACACACACACACACACACACACACACACACACGTCAGTTCACCACCCACGAGACCAACCTCTCGCAGAGAACCATCGATCCAAATCCCTGTCACCCTCCGCGTTAAATGAATTGACTGGTCCTCCCAAGTCGAGGGGAAAACTGCGTAGCGACTTCATTTCAGAGGCAAGCTCTAAGCGGGATCGATACTTTGGGAGCTGAGCTGAATGACAAATGAAGGCTTTTCTGAACACTCACGTCAAGGTAGTCGTCCAGACAGAGCTTGGTGAAGTCGTACTGCAGGTGGACCCGGAAGTTCATGTCCTCCACAGAGTGGACCACAATGTTGATGAACTGCATGCACGCCACCTACGGAGCAGCAGAGCAGAACAACAGGCAGGGTTTAGGCTGACAGTCGTGTTCTACGCAAACTAAAAACATATAATAGACAACCCATTACCATGGGCCTGCTTTGTTATTGATCTCGTCTGGTCTCGGACAATATTTCCGATTCCATAACGTGCTTTTTCATTTCGCTTGGAGTGAAAAACAAGGCTACATTTTATTAAGCTTTGAGTAAACACCAGAGCTAATTGTCACGTTGGTTTGTTTAAACAGATGGATAGGCACTCGCTCCTTCCATCAGTGACCTCCACATGGGGGGAGGGGGCAGCTCCTCCTAATGAACTCCCTGTAAGACGCTCAGTCAACTCAGCCCGAGATGCCAGCGCTGAGAGATCTGGTTCTGGGGGCTTAGTGCTGACTTGTGACTTGTTGCACACAAGGCCTATTCAAACACAGCCTCTGTTGGTGCACACACACGCACACACCACCAGAGATACCCGCAGAAAGGAGCAGCATGTTGGAGGAAAGTATGTATTGCTGGCAGGCTCGCCACACAGTGAGTTTCATTCATCTTGGTTAGCCTAATTAGCACAAATCTATGCGGAAACAAGCGACTTGGTGTGGCTTCCGACGGAGCCATTGTAGTTGGATAATGCTCTGGTCCATGTCCGGGGCCTTTGGCCGGGAGGTGCGGGTTCAGTCTGTGTTCTGTGTTTGTAGTGTATGTTGAGAATGGCGTGAGTTTACCATGAAGTCAATGTTGTTGTCCTCGTTCTTGAAATGCTCCATCAGCTTCTCGAACCTTTGGGTCTCGACACACACCTGCAAACAGAAGTGTGTTACTCTTAGGCTCGAAAGGACACTTGTGTTAGCTTACTCGAGACTGTATTTGCCTTAATTGACATCTATAGTAGGTTAGATGAATGAGGATATCGACCACCCTTTCTCTATAATCTGTCCTAGACCCAGCCCTGCACTTGTTCTCCAGTCTCCCCAGCCAATGTAATAAAACAAAACAAAAAAAAACAAAAAAATTAAATCCCTTGGCATCCAAGACTTTGGAACAGACATGACCTATTTTCCTCCCTCTGTCTGTGATTACCATATCTGCAGCAGAAAGAGCAGATGGAGAAAGAGAGCGAGAGAGATAGAAAGATAGAGAGAGCGAGAGAGAAAGGGGGGTAAATTAGAGAGAGAGAGAGAGAGAGAGAGAGAGAGAGAGAGAGAGAGAGAGAGAGAGAGAGAGAGAAAGGGGTAAAAGAGAGACACCTCAGTAGGCCAGACAGCCTTCAGATGGAAAGGAGGGAAGACCCCTCCCTCCCTCCCTCCCTCCCCCACCCCCTACTCGCCCACAGGGCTGGAGTCAGGAGCCACATGACAAGCACCTTTAGAGACAGACATCAGTAAATTGTAAGTCGATTCTACAGAGAGGCTCCACTCCACGAGAGAGCTTCTCTCTGGTGCACAACGCATTAGATCGCATATGGCAACTGCCTTCCCAGATAATGTAGGACCACACAAAACATGTTTGGGATTTTAACATGGAAATATTCATGAGGCACAGTATGTATACACAGTTGCAGAGTGGTACATTGTTATTAAATTACAGAAAGTCGGGCAGAGGCCAATTTGGTTTCATTTCTTTTAGGTCTCTTCAAAGGAACAGCATGACATTTAGAAGTGTCGACTCCATCTCTAAATATCAGTGAACGCCAGTCAAAGGATTAATGCTCAATATTTCATTAAAATGTGTAAATATTGCATGGAAACGCACATGGCTGTTCCAAAAGATCTTCCATCAGAACTCCTAATCCTTTTTATAGTCTAGTCAACCCACAAAACACACACACACACACACACACACACACACACACAGGTCAAGCGATGTGTGTGTGTGTGTGTGTGTGTGTGTGTGTGTGTGTGTGTGTGTGTGTGCGCGTGCGTCCGTTGTTGTCTCTTTGATGTGGCAGCCAAATCCGCAGACACCTACTGAGCTGTTTTCTTTGGGCCCGTCAGGTCAGGTAGCCTTTCCACAGCTCCCTATTTATTTCTTTCCTCCTGAACATAAAGGCAGCTCTGTTCTGTTCTGCATTCCAAAGCACTGTCCCACTCAGGAATGGGGAATCCACTGGGCTCTCATGCCTGTCCATTTGCATTCCTGCTGCTTGACTTGCCATTTTCAAATTGCATAGTTTAGATATAATAACGTATTTCTCTCCCTTCTGCTCCTTCCCCCCCCACACAGACACACTCAGACCCCTTTCTGTGGCGCTCGTACCTCCTTAAAGTTGTCGAAGGCAGAGAGGATGATTTCGTGACCGCCTCTCACGAGACAAACCGCAGCCAGGAGCTCCAGCACCAGAGCTTTGGTTCTGTAAGGAGACAAAGACAGACACAAAGGGGCTGCCTGGTAAATAGAGACCCCACACAAACCTATACTTAACAATGGAAGAATCGTCTTCCGAGGCTGGCTTAAGTCATTTTTATTTAGACGCCTTGGCTGGGTTATCATACCATACTATGTAGAGAAAATAACATATACGAAAATCTGAACAATGATTTCATTTTAAGTGTCTGGTACATTTTCCCTCACAAGAACAATATATCAACTAAATGTATCATGCAGAGGTCTATAGAACACTTTCATCAAAATGCAGACAGAGTAGAGGTCATTAGAATTTGATTACAGCTAGACAATTTTATCTAATCTAAGAGATTAAATTGCAGGTATACATACAAAAAAATTGCTAAGCCATAACTCTTGGGATCAATAATATGGATAAGAGTTATTCCAAGCAATTGGACAAAGGGCAAAAACACTCACAAACATTCCGCACAGACTCTCTCACTCACACTCACACTCACACTCACACTCACACTCACACTCACACTCACACTCACACTCACACTCACACTCACACTCACACTCACACTCACACTCACACTCACACTCACACTCACACTCACACTCACACTCACACTCACACTCACACTCACGACAAAGGACAGGCTATAGAGGGGGGTCCTTCTGTTGCCTGTCTGTGCGAGTGCAGCCGCTGCCAGAGGAGGAGAGAGTTTGCCAGCGGTGCCCTGACCCGCCACGATGAATGGCCTCCAACTGACTGGACTCAGTGTTCAGAACCGTGGCTGGCCAGCTCACACTGGACCGGGCCGGTCCGACGAGCAGGTGCAGCCCGCACGACCGGTTACAACCGGCACAAGAGCTGTTCAACCCCCCGGCCCCCCACACACACAATCTGCATTTAGAAGCTTACCTGGGGTTCTTGTTGTTCAGACTTAGTGCAATTTCATTCACAGCGTGCGGGTGCGACATGACCATGTTGAAGCCGTACTGCAGAATAAAATATACATGGGGGGAAAAGAGGGATGGGGGGTGGGGAGTTAGAAGCGAGGAAGAGCTTAGTTTTACTTCATAAACCTTAAACTTGAGAAATGACGAGTCAGGGGAAACATGGCGGGAGAAGAAATTGGATTTGGGCCTGAGATGGATGTGCTTTCACCGCTGGAAGAGCAGGGCGGCACACGCGTGCGCCGAGCTAGCGTGTGGAAGCTAACGGGAGCGTTGGCTGAGTCACCTGGTAGTTCATGATGGCGCGCAGGCACATGATGCAGACGTGGACGTCGTCCTTCTTGCAAACTAGTCGGGAGTTTTTCAAAGTTCTCCGGCTGGGCAAGGTGTTGGACCTGGAACAAGACGATGTGTGAGTGCCTCCCGAGTTTCTCTCAGGACGACAAAAAAACAAACAAAAAAAACAGATGCCACTTGTACACAGCCTGTATACTTACCATTCCTGGCCCCATGGCCCTCCCCTAAAAGAGACCATTAAAACGTCATGGCGCGGTACATTACTACAGACAAAAGCCGTATAATCTACAACCTTACCAGCGGCCAAGGGGTAGTCCGTTTTGATTGTTTTAATTTAACTATCCTGCACAAAGATATCACTTACAACTAGTACAATGGGGCGGACAGCATTTGCATGCAGGGCAGAGATCCGTCTGGCTTTGTGGGGACCAAACAGGGGGACTGAGGGCTTTTCTCCTGGTGCCGCTCGCACAATAGGAGCAGAGTACTGGGGCAGAGCTCTGGTAATGATTGCAGCCAGCCCCTTGAGCTAGCCAGCCAGCCAGCCAGCCAAATAGCCAGCCAGTCAGCCAGCCAAATAGCCAGCCAGCCCCTTCAGCTAGCCAGCCAGCCTGGCCAGTCAACTAGCCAGCCAGCCAGTCAGCCAGTCAGCCAGCCAGCCATCACTGGACACAGCGACAGGGTTTATTTTCAGCCCCCGTCACAAGGCATTTTACCAGCCAGCATTCTGGGAAAAAAGGTGTCCTCAGGCTAGAGATAGACACACTGATTCATATCAGCCTTCATGCCTGGAGCGTTTGACTCTTACTGGAGTTGTGGCGTGGATGTGGATGTGTGTGTGTGTGTGTGTGTGTGTGTGTGTGTGTGTGTGTGTGTGTGTGTGTCATGGAGAGAAAAGGTTGAACAGGGCTAAGAATAGTGAGTAAGATTTTCTCAAGAGGATACATTTATGACTAGACTTAAACAGGAAGGATACTAATGTGAACCCAAATAAAATAAACCACAGTAGCAGGGCTTCCAGGTTTGTTCAATGGGATGTTTTTAGCAACAACGTACAACACTTCGGTACTGAAGTGTATTGAGTGTATCGGATTTCTGTGTTTGTGTCTGTATGTATGTGCTGGTGCATCTTTTGCGCACATTAGTGAGCTTATTTGTTCTGTTTAGGTGTGCGAGGCGTCTACTTGGTGCCAGACAAGTTTGCCGACATAAATGTGTCCATTTCACTAGACACTTGGTGACAGAATTGGAACATTGCCCCTCGCACCATGTCCTCGCTACAGAGAAACAGCCCCAAACGGAGACTTGACGATGGGAAAGCAGTGAGGGGAGACGGAAATAGACAAGCGCTCCATCTCTTCAGCGACCACGTGGGACGGTGAGTAAACACACTGTGTCTAACCCCACTTACTCTTTATGACGCAATATTCAGGCCTGCTTTGACAAGTCTTGCAATGTTATTTGCGAACCACAAAAACGGTTCTGAGGTTTTAATCGACAGCGTGTGTGTACAGTTGTGCGTGTTTCCCCCCGGAAGACTAGGCGTGACAAAAGTCGCCGATTCCTGGGGACGGTGCGCGACATCAAACAGCACGGGTAACACGGTAACCACTGGCTAGAATCTACAGTAAACACAGGCGGCTCTAGTCTTTTCTACGGAAAGGTTATACTTAAGCTCAGACGTACCGTTGGATTTGGGAACACTTTGGACAGTTCACAGAGATCCGAGTCCTTTGAGGTGGCCAAAAAATAACAAAGACGTATTCTCAGAGTGGCACCATGAAAGGGATTGCAGTTCTTTTTTTCCATACAGTTGGGGGCAACAACATACTAATAGCAGTTGAGTGTCTGTACGTTGGGGGAAAAAGTATGAATGAATCACAAATGAATAGCTTAATGCGGAATATATCTTAATTACCTTGACGTCTCTGTGTGCGTAAACGACTGAGAAAGCAGCTAACTAAATAGTAGTGCAGACTACGTTTCAGTAGATATAACCCAAAGTACAGCACGTTAACTACACATCCCTAGAGCGGCTCTCTGAAAACTAGGCTTCTACAGCTTCTGTTCTGCACGTAAAGCTGTTCAGGGAGCCACAGAGGCAAAACACAGGGCGGTACAAAGCCAACTATAACAGAGGTAGCCATTGGATCTGAGGAGGGAAAAATGTCTCTCTTACACATGGGAAGGGAGGTAAGCAGCACAAATAGATCTCATCCCTGATACAAAAACAAACAGTAGGCTGGGTGGCAGGGGGAGGCAGAAGGTATGTTGGTGCGTGTGTGTGTGTGTGTGTGGGGGGGGGTTTGTGTGTGCGTGTGTGTGCGTGGGGGTGGGTTGTGTGTGTGTGTTGGTGTGCGGGCGTGTGTGTGTGTGTGTGTGTGTAAAAAAGTGTTTGCGGGGGCTTGTAAAAGCACAGGCTCTGGGTGACGGGGTAGAGTCTAAGAGCTAGCAGCAAAACGAAGCAGCCGTCACCTGCCTGCTGTTGGTGGCTGGCCCACAGAACAGGAGACTGGGGAGGAAACACCAGGAAGGACACAGCAGCAGAGTTAGCCAGTCAGTAGGTCAGCAGCCCTACAGTCCCTCCCTCCCGCTACCCAGGGCCTAGGCCGCACCATCTCATCTCTCAGGTTTCACAACCCCTTTGTTGGAACTTCCCTGGCTAATACAATATCCCCTGCCTCCTACATAACACCCCAAATACAGAGAATGCACTGTCCATTTCCAGCACTTTCGACATGCAAAGTAATAGTGATTGGTGGTACAAATGTCATTAGGGGCTAAAAACGCTGACCAGGCGTAGTGTGTCTTTCCCACAGATATCCATCTGTTGAAAAGCGTTGTCGGCTCATTTGTTTCCCACGCCTAATCGCCAAGCCTCGCCCCCAGGTGGGCATAAGCGCCGAGTGCAGTCTGTCTGTGTCTCTCTGTGTCTCTCTCTCTCTCTGTGTGTCTCTCTCTCTCTGTGTGTGTCTGTGTCTCCCTCTCCCTCTCCCTCTCCCTCTCTCCCTCCCTCTCCCTCTCCCTCTCCCTCTCCCTCTCCCCCTCAAAAAGCACCTCCTGTGGCCCGTTCTTATTGGCCTGGTGCACTGACTTCAAGCCATCGCTTTTTGATGGTGTTGAGTACATGTACTTAACTGCTGTAGCATATATTAAATATATATATAGATATATTTCAGTGGTAACAAGGAATTCTAAACCCCCATATTGGGACAACATGCCCTCACAATTTTTAAATAAGTTTGCCAATATTATGTATTTCCAAGAGATGACTTGCCCTTATTTAATCATGACAGTTTTCTTACATTGTAAGGGAATTCAACAGATGATTTCGTTTTTTAGCAAACCGTGGAAGTGGACAAAATGGAGACCCCGCTCTACACATGGTTTTTCCATGGCCCCCTTTGTACATGGCGTCTTACACAAAACCCTTCGAGTCAACCACCCTTTAGAGTTTCGACCGGTGGATAAGCTGTTGGTTCTAGAGGTCACCCGGAGTAATACTGGCATATCAATGAAATGACTGGAGGGATCAGGCGGGAGGCAGAAATAACGCGTAATTGGATGAGATTTGCTTTGCTATGTGCATGAGCCTGGGTTTTACGAGTGACCCTGGGCCTAATCCAAATGAAATGACCCCGGGCAGGGAGCGGCAGGCTTGGCTAGCGCACGTTCACTTCCGACGTATTTATTTAGAATGTTTTGTAAATAAAGCACTTAGCGCGCAACAAGAGGATCGCCGACCGCTGTGTGAGCTACGAGCGTTGTCAGCAATGTGTGGGCAAAGTATGTTCCATGGTTGCTAGGGTCACAATATTCACACCCTGTAAAAGGAGTCCATCCATTCAATGTAAAACTACCTTAGGCCTTCAAAAGACTCGGAGGCCTTGTGACTTTTACATAAGGGACTTCCAGAAATCACATGAAATGTGTTACCTCTCACTACAATCGAAATAGGAAACATGAATCCAAGAACCAGGTTGATTATCCAACCTGTGGCCTATAATTCACAAGCTACTTAAACTAAGATCTTTCAAATGTGTACATTTAAAAAAATGGCAGACTTTATTGTATTGCGAAGAGGTTACAATGTTTGTTTGTGTGTATATGTATGATCTTTAAAACGTGCACATATAAATACAAAATGGCAGGCTATATTGTATTGCGAAGATGTTACAATGTTTGTTTGTGTGTGTACGTATGATCTTTAAAACGTGTACATATGAATACAAAAAGACAGGCTATATTGCGACGTGGATAACACGTGTGTTTGTGTGCGTGTATGTGTATGTATGCGTGTGCATGTGTGCGTGTGTGTGTGTGCGCGCACGTGCGTGCGTGCGTGTTGTACCGTAAGGTGGAGTGTCGGCCAGTGCGGGTGATGCCGTTGCTGCCTACGGGGGACGGCAGGGTGCTGCTTCCATGGAGGTCCTCTATGGAGCGACTCCAGGGCTTGGACTTGTCCGAGGAGTTCTCCGCGTTGTTGTCCGCGCATTCCCCGTCGAACCTGGAGCGTGGACGGAGCACAGAGAGGCGGTACAACACTACACGACATCCCTGCTTTCCAAGCCCGGATATTACAGAGAGTACAGCATAAATTCCGTTCAACGCATTAGGGTTAAACCGGTGTATGTGTTGGCCAACTGTGTGAAAGATTCTTGCGAAGGTCAGCCCTGCCAAATGAGGAGGAATGTATTATTTCAGCCTCCCGGAGGATAATATACCCCCAGAACTGTGTCTGGGTTGTAAGGGGGGGGGGGGGGGGCACCAGCAAGGCAAGAAAAACAATCTTTTTAGGGGACCTAACCCGTTAGAAAACGTTGACAGACCATAATAACATATGGCCAGAGAGCGGCGTGCCATGGGGCTCTGAATGGAGACGTTGTGGGGGACATAATCGCACCATGGGCCTATGAATAGAACCTGGGGCTGCTGTGCCACACAGAGGCGACGTCTTGGGAGTCGCGGGCCAGATGACTCAGTGTTTCTGACGACCAGGCGCTGCTGTGTGTGTGTGTGTGTGTGTGTGTGTGTGTGTGTGTGTGTGCGTGCGTGCAGGGACGCCTCAGCGACCCGCCAGAAAAGGGGCCATTGTGCCCATTGTCCGGCCCGTCTATATTCAGGGCATGTATGGAGAGAATAGGCTGGCGGTGACTTACGTGACGGCGTACTGTGCAAAAGAAAGATACTCCACCAGAACGTCCAGGCCCTCGTTCTCCTCGTTCAAGAACTCCCTCACCCACCTAAGGGCGAGACAGAGTAGAGTTTCCCTTAGCGAACAACGTTCATTCAAAGTTTCCCGGTGGGCATTTCTGTCTGTGCAGCCAAACATTGGATGACTTTTTTTTGTTGTGTTTTTTTTTGTAACATTCATCAAACCTATTCATTAAAATAGAAGACCCAACATGTGATGAATTGGCCTATAACATTTCTGTAATGATGGAAAACTTCCGCTTGGTAACAAAGGAAAACGAATGAGTCTCTGGATGTCTAGGCCTGACTCAGTGAAATAGTGATGAGCTTACCCACAGGCTTCAAAGCCCAAGGGGGCTGCCGGGAATGTGGCAGCCCCAAAGCATGTCACACACACACGGCACAAACACACGGCACACACACACACACAAACTATTTGAGCTATTTCACTCACACCGGACATACAAGCACACACACGAGCACCAGCATAGTTCTGAGACGGACTTTGCAGGGAACTATCTAAATCCCGCTCTCACCTTCCATACTGGCACTAAAGTGGGCCACCCGTTCTGCACTTTCAATGCTTTCCTTTTGAACTGAAAAGCCCCGCTCACTTTTCAGGGGTTTCTATGAAGCTGCTCTCTCCTCTGCCACTCCATATTCATGCATGAACTGGCGGGTTCGAGTGTTTTCCATTTTTTTTTTTTATTATTATTTTAATAGCAGCGCCATGTCTATTTACGGAGGTCTCAATTACTTTAACAGGTCTTGATTGCGCCGTGATGAGAGAGATTTGCCAGGCATAAACATAACGACATGCTCGGCACTTGAAGCGCACTCGACGATCGCTAACAAGCCGTCTGCACTCAGACTAAAGACGGCTGCCTGCCCCTTCGTTAGCTCCCCTGTGGTGCGACTGCGTCAAGGACCGCTAGCCGGCATGCTAATCGCTAACCGGGCTGCCCACT
>CM030172.1:48765875-48808375 GCA_017639675.1 Aplochiton taeniatus
TGCAGAACAGAGAGGGGTGTGGGGTGGGGGGGTGCAGGAAGAGAGGGGAGGGGGGGGAGAGAGCAGACGGGGGGGAGAGAGCAGACGGACCGAAAGAGGGAAGGAGAGGGAGTAAGCGGTGTGAGGGGTGATGGAAAACAGGAGGGAGGAAACACAAGACGGAGACGAGAGGTAGAAAGAGAGAAGGAAGGAGAGAGAGAGAGAGAGAGAGTAAAGAGAGAGACAAGACAGAAGGGAAGAGGGACAAAGAGAAAGTGAGAAGGGAAAGCATGGAGAGAGTTAGGGACTGTGTGCTCCTGTCGGGGTCATCCTGGAAACAAATCAATGGCTGATCCATTCTGGGGGATTGGCTGGAGTGGAGCTCTTCCTCCTCCGTTGGCTTTCTATTGGCCGGGAGCTGCCCAGAGGAATGTGCTGGAGCCTGCCTATGTAAAGCCAATGCAATGACCTCCAGCACACTTGCAGCGGCACAAAGTGGCAATTGTTTGAGTCTGAAGAAAAGGGGGTTGCAGGCGGAATGCAAGAAAAACATAACTCTGTCTCACTCTTTTTTTTTTTCACTCGTTCCTGTCTTCCCCCCCCCCCCCCCCTTTTTTTTCCTGCTCTCCTTTTATCCGCTGCTCAATCTGTCTCTTCTTGTGTCTAGCTTTGTCACTAGTTGGCCTCTTCTCCTCCTCTTGAGTGTTTCTTCATTTTGGCCGGATTCCGACCCGAGCTGGCCGGGTCCATCACTGGTGGGTGCAGCTTGGACTCTGCTTCCACAGTGGCCTTCCTCTTTATGCCGATGTGGATTCAAATGGCCCTGAGGGCCCCCGAGTGAAAATAAACACGGGACGCTGGGGCCGATGGAGGCCCGTCATCTGGAGGGATTTTAATAAGGGAGGGCCAGGACGCCACATAGGACAGACGCTTTCAATAAAACGCAGGGAGGATCACACGTCGGCCAGCAGAGAGAGAGAGAGAGAGAGAGAGAGAGAGAGAGAGAGAGACGGGCTGCGGGTCACTTCCCCTCCTCGGGGACGGATCCTTTTAATTCATCCCGACCAGTCCCTGGAGGTGCTCCACCCCTCCCCACGGCACATCCCTGGAATACGTGTCCTCCCGTTCCTCAGTGGGCTTTCCGCCCCCTCTCCCGACTCCACTTTGCCGGTTCTCCCTCCTCGCCGCTACCCGACGATAAAACGCTTCATCCTGACTAATATATCGAGCATGTTGTGGCTGGTGGAGACCCCTCTCCCTCTCTCGCTCTCCCCCGGGGAATGGAAGCCCCCAGTCACGCTGGGCATCAGTGAGCACGTTGGTGAATCTCAAAGACACGGAGAAGGCAAGTCTGCGGTGGTGCCAAAATACAAACTCATGTCTGTATGAAAGATGCATGCCATGTGTCTCCTTGATATGGAAGCAAAGGCAGGAACACACTTCAACAGAATGAAACATTCATGACAATGAATTGACTAAGTATTCACACTCTGTGTGTGTGTGTGTGTGTGTGTGTGTGTGTGTGTGTGTGTGTGGTGTTCTATTTATGTACCAGACATCACAGGGCAGAATACAGAATGGCTCTGTTCATACTTCTCGTTCTTGCTTGTTATGATGTCGCAGTGAAACCTTACTTCCAGTCAGAGTAATTCAATTACCCAGAGCAGTACGCTGTTATTCTGGCAGAGTCTCGCGGTTAATTTGTTTATCAGAGAGACGAGTCTATCTTCGAGCACTCTCTCACCCGTACACAGCCTTTTGACGGTCTTCATATTGGCAAGGCCTGTATGTTGGCTGCTACTTTGCTTTGTATATCCCCCCCTTCTGTACTCCCTGTTTGAATAAGCCAAGAAACCAGCCACGCTGCACCCCCCCCACCCCTCACTCTCCCAGCAGTGAAAGTGAGCTAAAGATGATATCAGGACACTATTTCATTCCGCAGCGAGCACGCTTTTGCTGAAGGCAGTTCGATTTGACGAATCGAAGCTGCCAAAAAGTTTTCGCTGTTACTAGCTTCATAAGTTCCATGGCCGTCTCTAGCTACAGTTAGCGTCTGTCATGCTAATTTATCTCAGTCCCGTTAGCATGCCAGAACCTCACGGTAGCCAAGTTACCTCACCCATCAAAGTAACAGTGAGCTTTTGACATGCTCCTTCTTGCTAGCCTTACCTAACTTTGTTCTGTCTGAACCCTAGCCGTACAGGAGCTAGTTGAGCAACTTCCTCTCGGCTGTGGGGACGCCCCTGGTGCCGATGGGAAAGGAGTTGCGGCAGGTGAGACTGTCAGAGAACAGGATAGGGGTGGAGTGTCATATTCTCACCTTCCTGGTAACTGCCGGGTCCAGATAGCTCCTCAGCTTCTGGATGTACGTGTGAGGGGGGTTCTTTACTTGGAATCGCTCCTGTAGGAAAAAAATTAAAAAAAAATAAAAAAATAAAAAGAGAAGAGAAAAAGACATTAAAATAAACATTTGCCCTTTCATCACATAAACGTGTCCTCCTTTATAGCTAGCGCTCAGAGGCAAATATGTAGGCTGGGAAAGTCACTGATTTAATTTGACTCACAATGCGGTAAGCTTAAAAAAAAAAAAAAATGTTATCAAGCCTAGCATTCGTTTTTTAATTATATTTTTGTATTAGAAACGGAATACATATTAAGCCTGCTTTTGATTGAATTCTTTCTCTCAGGAAAAAGCAGCGATTGGCTACAGGAAAGGCTGATGTTGACACTTCACCCCTGTTTAGATTAAAATCAAATAGAGAAGCAGAGGGGGCCGTCAGGAGTCATCATCCAATCAATGTGAGCCAGGGCTCTACCGCGAGAGGCTTTCAGAGACAGCAGAATGGAGCATGGGCTGGATAAATAATTCTTCCATCTCACCTGGAGTGGTTTGGAAATTGCCTTTGTATAGCGGGATAACCCTGACAGGGCCGTGTGTGTTTAAGGTCTCAGGGTTTGATGGTCTGGCAATAATTGCAGACAAACACGAAAGTGGCGCCTCAGGCAGAAAATGGAATTATCAGAAGACACACATAACTGTACTTGCCATGGGAAACAAAAAGGAGTATCAACAAAAAGAATAGTCCCTCATTATTTATCGTTAAATGGCTTCATCGAAGCAGCCGCAGAGTGTCCGAAAGAGGCCACATCCCCCACATTCCTGGTAGCGGTAATATAGTATTAATGTGCTGTGACTCTAGTCTCGCCTTAGGAGTGTGTTTGTCCCGGGCGTTTTTATACATGTGTGTGTGGTTGTTGTTCACGACCGCAAACGGGGCCAGCAGGTTTTAGGTCGGCGGCCACCGCGCTCCAAATAAACGAACGGGAGATTAGCGCCGGCTTTGGATCCGAACGCTGCGTGGGAGCGAGTGCTTAAATCAGCTAACGGGGAAGCGGGAGCCACACCGGTGCTGGTCAATGTCAATGACGTAACGGAGATTTGTCGCGGCACAGGGGACAGACGTGAGGATTTGGAGGCCAACGGTAAAAGGTGCGCCAAAAGAAATCGTTTGCTAGCCATCCGAATGTGTGTGTGTGTGTGTGGAGGGGCTCTTTATAGGTTGGCTCAAAAGCGGTCTAGAATTTAGGGTATAGTTATTGGTGCTAAATGGTGACTGGTTTGAAATATAGATAATGGACTGCACCAATAATAGTGTGAAAGCTCATCTAAATGTTAGATGGCACTCGTGCTGTTTTGGGCTGTGTGTGCTGAAAATCTTTTAAAGGCCATCTATCACTGCCACAGTGTGCAACAGTGTTACTCTGTCACAATAACAGGAAAAGGGACAACAGCTTCAGGAAAGAGGATCTCTCTCTCTCTCTCTCTCTCTCTCTCTCTCTCTCTCTCTCTCTCTCTCTCTCTCTCTCTCTCTCTCTCTCTCTCTCTCTCTCTCTCTCTCTCTCTCTCTCTCTCTCTCTCTCTCTCTCTCTCTCTCTCTCTCTCTCTCTCTCTCTCTCTCTCTCTCTCTCTCTCTCTCTCTCTCTCTCTCTCTCTCTCTCTCTCTCTCTCTCTCTCTCTCTCTCTCTCTCTCTCTCTCTCTCTCTCTCTCTCTCTCTCTCTCTCTCTCTCTCTCTCTCTCTCTCTCTCTCTCTCTCTCTCTCTCTCTCTCTCTCGACTTCCACAAAGTCCCCACTGCCAGTCTCAAAAGCAGCACAAAAAACAGACAAGATTGCATGTTCTGTTGGAACAGGAAACGTTCATTCGGCAACAACTATGTTGCATGGAAACTTCCAGAATTGACTGTGTCCCATTACATGCACACCCTCTCTTCCAGCAGCGCTATGGAAAAGGACGGGGATGTTTGGGGACGGCTGATGTATAAAGACTTCCTGCATACTCTATGGCTATAAGCATAGCAGCAGACTGGGGGAGTTTAATCTGGATTCAATCTGAGCTGGAGTGTAGACTCCCTCCTCTGCACCTGCAGAGCTGGGGCCCTGGGGCCTGGAGGGAGTGGAGCGACTGAAAGAGGGGGGAGAGAAGGAGGGGGCAACAGAGAACAAGGTAGGACGAGAGGGAGGGAGAGAGAAAGGGGACAGAGAGAGAGGCAGGACTAGAGGGAGGGAGAGAGAGAGAGAGGGAGAGGGTAATGAGAGAGAGAGAGAGAGGGTAATGAGAGAGAGAGAGAGAGAGAGAGAGAGAGAGGGAAGGGTTAAGTGACCGCCGTGCCAGGGCCTTATGTAACGTCCTATGGAAGAAAGGAGAATGACAGGCCAGCCGAGAGGCGGAGGAAAGCGTTCCCAGTAATTACAACCCGCGTGTGCAAAAGCCTCGAGTCAATCCCGAGCCCTCTCCTCGGAGAGAGTGACAAGCAGGCAAGGACAGGGAGGGAGGAGTTCAAAGGGAAAACGGGGAGAGAAATCCCTGAGCAGGCGGCACACGGAGGGGGTGGGGGGGCGGGCGGGGGGGTGGGGTGGGGGTGGGGGGACGAGCACTGATCTGTCTATCAAGCCATTACAAGCCCACAATGGGGGGGGGGGGGGGGGCAGGCTTCTTCTGTGAATCAGGATCAGCAAGGTTGAGAGTACGTTCAAAGAGACGCACGGGAAGTTGCTTGCTGAACAGACATTCTAACCTGCTAGCCTAAGCAGAGATGTTGCATATAGGCCGCAGGCTATGAAGTGTTGTGAAGGCTGACAGTCTATAGCATTGGAAGAGCTGTCAAAGATCGACAGCAAACCCGGAGCTACTGTGTATGGTTATTAGTATTTCATCACATCTCGACCAGATAACCCTCTCATAGGTTTATCATATCACTCTCCGTATTGATAAAATCAAAATATCCCCTTTTATTCTCTCTTTTTACTTTGAGAGCATGCTCCATATTTTATAAATCCTTATTATTGCTTAAAAATCTTTTAATAATTCAGTCTCTGGAAAGGTTTCCGAGGGCTTGTTTTTCAAAGGGAAACGCACCTGTCATCCCCACTTTGATCCTTTCTCCCGACATCACTGTTACTATGGTTACATAAAGAGATCCAGCATAGCTATAATATGACAGAGAATGCATTTTATTCATGGAACTGAGCTGTCATGTGTCAGATGGTTGGAAGATAACTCAGAACAGGGAAAATAAGAAATAATTAAGCAACAAGACTATGTTTGCTCAAAGAAAATAATTATGCCTAAAATATGATGTCTGCGTAAAAAGTAAAAACCACGTACAGGAAATAAATTGCGGCTTTATGGAATTGGGTTTTCCATAACTATTTCGTTTAGCAATGACTGTTCTTTGCGGGCAAGCTTGTCCTAACAAAAAACACTTAGTCAGCGGCCTTTGAGCTCG
Organism: Aplochiton taeniatus; assembly: GCA_017639675.1. Classification (NCBI taxonomy): domain Eukaryota; kingdom Metazoa; phylum Chordata; class Actinopteri; order Galaxiiformes; family Galaxiidae; genus Aplochiton; species Aplochiton taeniatus. The sequence continues at coordinate 48,771,641 of CM030172.1, forward strand.
ACTTGTGTGAGCTTGCCAGCGAATGGACCCTCTTTGGCACCGTTCCCTTCAGGGTCATTGGATACCAATGCTGGGTGAGTGGTTGGTGGTCTCGCCTCACTCCGCATTTCCATCTGCTGAGCGTGGGCCCAGCGGAGCCCTCGGACCGCATCTCGCCGCACACACACACATACACACACAGCGTCACTTTACCCACAGGGAGGAAGCGGACTCTGCTCTTTACAGGCTAACTCCAGCGTGCTGTCCTGCTGGGACCCTTGAGCCAGATGACCAGCCATGCCCGTCTGGAGCAGAGGCCCGGGCACGGCTGGGTACAGCCAGGGCAGCGGAGCATGGGAGCAGGGATCACGGCACAGGACAGATACCGTGTCTTCTAATGAGTATTTAGGCGGATTTATTACGGTGTGTTAAATTGATTTGCTGACACGCACAATGTAGGCCTGTTTCCCCGCTTGTGATCTCGTCGCAGGGTGAACTGAAGCGCTCAGTTGCGGTTTGCATGGAGGCATAGGTATGCGATCAGATAAACCAAAGGAGGAAACGTTAACAGCCATCTCGTTGAGGGGAGCTTATTTCAGCATTGCAGGCGTGTTTGAAACCTTTTGAGCTGATGTCCCACCTGGTCACAGATGAGCTCCCATTTCTTCTCGTTGTCGTACTGCCGCAGGAGTCGAGCTTTGTCGGGGGGAAGGTTCATGGAGTTCTAAGAGAGTGGAGGAGATCAGAAACAAGAAGGTCCCTGTTAGTCGGCTGCTGAGAACAAAATGCCATTCATTTCATTAGCCCATGGACACTGAGAACACCCACTCAAAAAGAGGATAGAAATGTTTTTTAATTAAAAAAAAGCAATCTATTTGTAAAGTAACATATAAGCAACATTTTCTGATTACATGCAATTAGCAACTGCTGAGCTGACTGGATATCCAGGACAGACAACAATCTCAAAGCATCAGTTTGGGGCCAAATGGCTTGTGACATCTATCCCGTGGAGGGTAAGGGAGTGTCGAGCTGAGGGAAGAGGGTGTGACAACACGGCTGAGGGCGGCTGATCTAAGCCCTGCTGTCGGAGACCGCCGTCTGCTTCTGAGCCAAGACCCTCGGAGACGAGCCTTGACCCTGTCACAATAGCAGACATCAGATGTCTTCGCTATTCACTCAACACCACTTAATAGCCCAGACATCCCCAGGCCTTTTGCGTGTGTGTGTGTGTGTGTGTGTGTGTGTGTGTGTGTGTGTGTGTGTGTGTATTATTGTCTTTGAAATTCCAGTATGCCCCAACACAAAAAAGACACATTAAGTAGCTTTTGCTCTGGAATCAGAGACTGTGTAAAGGCTTTATGTACAGTAGATATTCCACAGCAATGTCTCGTATGAAAAGCGGCTTTTTTTGAAAGCATAACCGAGTGCCTTCCTGGGACGGGTTCTACGGGTGACACAATCCAACCATGTGTTCGGTCACACTGAAACACATCCAAAAGCATTACTCAATGATATGCTGCTTTTTTTCTTTTTTTTTTATAGTTTGCCCTACTTTTAAATGGCATCTGCTTTGTGCAACATTACGCTTAAATCTGCAGTGGTCTGGATTTGGCCTCAGCCACATGAGAATGTTAAGTAGACCCCACTCATAAGTGCATTCGAAAAGATTGAAACAATTGCCGTGCTTTTTTTTTCACACCACCTACCTAATGCGCGTTGCGTACATGTAAACACCAGCAGAGGCTTGGCGTGTGACCCAGTAAGTCACATTTCAGATTAGATGGGGTTCCATATATTTTCTTTCCACCAAACCTTGATATAAAAAAGGGACAATTCGCATTACTGTCACTATATGCTGGGGTCAACAAGCTAGCGAAACGTAGGCTAATCTAGCATGCATAAGCAAGGCTGCAGCGCAGCCACAGAGTTGCTTTGACTTTCGCTCGTTTTCAATTACACAGGGACGGCCTACAAATAGTGGTGGTAGACCGTTTTCCACTGCCAAGGGAAAATACAGTGGTTCCAACAGAGTGTGTTCTAACTAGAAGATATTTTTTTTCCCTCTGATCCAATGGACAGGATAATCTATCATGTGTTTTCAGCGCTGAGCAGCTACTTTCCGCCACCGGATTTTCCAGGGCTGCACTTGGGGAGGACCAAGAGGAAGATGGATGGGAAATATCCTGGGAGGGAACGGCTCTGTCAATTGTTTCCAGCAGAGCCATGCTGGGATATAGAGTTTGTGATAATGACAATAATCCCTTATCTCAAGCCTGGGAAAAAAACATGCGGTACAAATACTGTCTCAGCCACTAGATAAGGGATCTGAGACTAACTAGATAGATACATTTTACATTGAACATTTAGCTTTATTAGTTATGAATGAAGAATCCTGCGACTATATGGTTGGCATTAATAAATATTTCAATTGTCAATACGTGTACGCACAACAATGAGTACTTTATGTTGCACTGGAGATAAACAACAGCTCCCAGACAGGTATTCAAGACTAGAGTTCCTATCATACTCCGGCGGCACCATGGGAACAGTGGAGAGAGAAAGGCATCTTTGTTCAACCGAAAGGTCAACTATCTTAGTGATGGATACAGGACCCAAGGACACACACATAAAAACACAAAATACTTTTTGTGGGTCCTAAAAACTTCTCACACACGTGTACACACACCCACACACACACACACACACACACACACACACACACACACACAATCCCCCAACCAAGGTAGCAGCGTATTACATTAGTACACAGGAGTGGTTGCGAGGCAGGCTGGGCAGACCGCTGTGCTGACTAGAGGGAATTGCAGTCTCCCGAGCGCTACTGACTCAGAGTGGCAAGTTACCAACTAACACTCATACCCACGTCCCCTCCCTGAACAAATTCAAACACACCTCGACACCTGAGTAGACACTCACCATAACTGAGAGAGTCATGACACGTTAAAAGGTTCATAAACTTGGGGACTACTTTTCATCGAATGACTGACAGGCTCAATTTAAGGGAGGATAAGCCATTAATGCGAGTTATTTCAGGGCCAACTGCCATGTTGTGTTTGGACACCAGCGGGCTGCTGAAGTGACTGATGGGTTTGGAGGGGGGGGGGGGAGGGGGGTGATGTTACGTACGTATGTGCAGCCGGTGAAATGAGTGCGCCTCCAGACTTGCCGGCCGTCTGGGTTTGGGTTTCGGCCGGCCGGCAGGTCGACTGAGGGTCGGCCCGTTCGAGCCTGTGGGCATCCCGTCATCTGGCGACTCTCCAACTCAAGCAAAGAACCCCATGGACCAGCCCTTAATGTCCTCCGCTCGCTAATGGGCTGCGACAGGCACTTAGCTCGCTGCGGCCAGGGTTCCCCTGCCATCCCTGTCCGCCCGCCCGCCCGCCCGCCCGCCCGTCCGTCCGTCCGTCCGTCCGTCCGTGCGTCCGTCCGTGCGTCCGTGCGTCCGTGCGTCCGTGCGTCCGTGCGTCCGTGCATCTGTCTGTCTGTGCGTGTGTGCGTGTGTCAGAATTAGTCGGTTTTTAAGGAGTCGGTATTAAGGGGGTGTTGGTGATGATTGAGGAGGAGGTGGGAGAGAGGCTTTCAGAACAACCCGACCATGTCTGACCTGACACATGCTAGGTCAAACTCGGTACAGACACAAGCTTAGATTGAGTCCTTGTTGACATACGAACCCTCAAAAGAGCATGTTGGTGATCCATGTTAACAAGAATGGACATACGGTAGCCGTACAATTTCTGTTGAAACAATATTTAAAATGTATCCTCAAACCACAGGTCTGAGGAGCAAGCGGTGTGCTTACAAATCAAGCTGCCAAACTATTAGTAAACCCAGTTGAATCTTGCATGAATTAGATATACTCCCAGTAACCTGATTCCTTGGTTGATTTGACTACCAGATGTATTTGCATACACTGGGTTAAAAAATGCCTGGCCTACCAATCAGTATAAAAATGATTTCACCATTGATCTTTAATCTAACAACCAGTAGGCCTGTGGAAGTCCAAGCAGAAGACCTGGACTTTGGGAAGGTAGAAGTAGGCCTAAGCATGATGCCTCCGGGTTAAAACCGGTAAGACTAGCATCTGCTTTAACGTCAAAGCAGCTCATGTATTTCCAATAATCTCTCTCCTGTGTGAGACACTAAAAACACCTACAGAGGGCTTATGTTACACAGACAGCGTTCGTAAAAAGTTTGAACGTTCGAATTTTTCTTATTTATTATTATTTAAAGTATGAAACACATTAAACATGTGCTACCTCTATTTCATCTCCTATGGCAACTGGTCCAGAGTACGCAGGCGTCAAAATAATGACATTGAGGGTATTGACTTAGGCTGCGCTGTTAAAACACAGACTAAGCCACAGCAAGCCCCTTATTATGACTGTATGACTCATAGAGTCCCCAGAACCAGAACCCTTGGCCCAAAGCCCTCCAAGCGCCCGCCCCCTCACCACCTCCAGGGAGCTTGGGGGCACGATGGCCTTCGCAGCCCAGCCCGTTAAGAGAAAAAAAAACAGCCAGGCTTAGCCTTGAGCCATAGACTAAGCCAAAAACCTTGCTTATGTTTATGTGTCCCTCCTGTATTCATAGCCTTATGACACCTGTTGCATTATGGAAATAGCCAAATGGCCTATTTTCATAGAAGCACAAAAAACATTTCATTTGACGTATTACTTTAGCAATAACCTCGTGACGGATATTGAAAGACGGGCTACCTGCGATTCCCATTCAGACACCCCACTGTGAACTGTCAACCTTTTTCAAACGATAGCGTAGAGGGGAAATCCCCCAAAAGGGCCTGCAATGCAGCACCTCTCTCCTGCTGTCTCCACGCCCTCAGATCTTTTTCTGCGACTGATAGGACCCTGGGGAGTCTGGCTACTATGTATGAAGAACACAACGCTTCTCTCTTCTTTCTGCCCCGGGACCTAAAAGAAAAGGAAACTCGAGCTCACAGTTTTTTTTTTTTTTACTCTTCTATTTTGTCGCGGAGTAATCTAAAGGCTGATAACAATGGCAATAATGTTTTGGTCAGGACCCTTATCAATGTTTACCGATTACAGAAAACACTCTGTTGGGAACAGGTCGTACTAAATTGAAGTCCTTGATTTGGCGGCAACCAAGCAAAGTGTTCAAAATATTTGAGCAAATAAAGAAAATCATAAAGTTATGATTGTGGAAATGATGTGTTGCTTAATGGGGTGGGCAGCTACAAGCCGAGAGACAAAGTGGGCTGGACTAAGCTCCTCTTCAGACAGCTTGCTTGGCCCTCTCAGATTACTGGATTCCCTCGTCATTTCCTGAGCTAGTCTACAAAATACACATTCAGTCTGGCCGCCTGGTCCATGCCAGCAACAACACATCTAGTGGAAAATGGCTCTCCTGGCTCAGACAGAGGCAGTGGGCCGTTGAGTCAGAGAAACACAAGCCAGAGAAAAATACAAGAAATGTGTGCTGCAGGAGTTGTGATCCTCCCTGCATCTCGTCAAGCACTTCTCCCGATTTAAACCGTATCTCTAGATATAGCCTACTTCATTTATCTTTCTATAACCACCTGTAATTTAAAAAAGGCATCTGTCTAGTCAACATTCCAGAGAACCAAAATTCAGCTAGGTGAACGGATGCAGGTAGTGTGTAGCAAGAACAAAAAACGATTTGAACATTGCTTAATATCCTGGAAATGACCGGTGAGTGAGCTATTATTTATACTAGACTATTAGTCACAGCCAAGCCTTATCTATTGCAATCTAGCGTGTGCTTTGAACAGTCACTGTGACCAAGGTGTTACTGTTCAATTAATGAGTTAATTTCCTGTTCCTTAAGTACTGCTTAAAAAGAAAAAGGAGGGACATTTATCCTACTGGAGAGCAAGTCCATCTGCAATTACAGTCAGTTTGGCTGCATTCCAATTTTCTCCAATGCCTTCTCTCCTGTTTATGAATTGAACATTAAATACTGTAGATTAGTGAGCAATGGCCGAGAGGTTGGGAGTGGGAGTGGTTGTGTGTGTGTGTGTGTGTGTGTGTGTGTGTGGCTAAACCGCGGCGTCCTCCCCTTATTAGCGCGGCTCTATAATCCTCCACATTCTGTGGGGGCACAGGTGTCCCTTGTCTGTCCTCAGATTAGCATGGTAATCCCCTGAGACCCCCTGCCTTAGCCCACCAGCCCGCTGAAGCTACCCCCTCAGTCACGGCAGCAGTGTTTATGTTTGGGAAGCTGTTCGGTGGAATGTCCTAGGAACAAATGGTCAGTTGAAGTTTCTGAGCTCAGAAATGTTTTATCCGCAAACTGGAATTCCACGGGCAAGCTTCCTTGGTGGTCATTTAGCACCGGATGCAACGTTAGTGGCCATCGTCTTTGCCTTGGGCAATGGGCAGGCATGAAGAATGCCTACAGGATCCAGATGAAGCACACACCCATCTCTCAAGAGCCTATCTGTCTAGACTGACAGTTAATGACAAGGCATTTGGCATTTCAGGTCTGTGATGTCCAAACATATGACGTTACATTCAAACTGTAAAAACTACATTTAAATATTCTACGATGACTGGCCTAATATTAACTGACAATATTCCAATGAAAGGATGTTTTTCATGGGGACGCGCAGTAAACGGATGTCCCGATATAACATGCAATTCAAAGGGCTCTGGCCAGCCAGATGTTAGGTTGCGAAACTGTGGATACAAGGGAATACTGAGGTGGAGTCCATGTTTCCATGCCAATGAGCAAAGAACACGAATAAGGAAAACATGGTGCTAAACAGCTCAAGGCTAGGGCTAGGCCAAGGGCGCTGTGAACTAGGGATGAGAGCAGTCAAAATGATGGGGAACATCATGGTACAGTGGTAATTAAATAGATCAAATTTACATTTTTTTTAAATGGCAGGATAAGAAAGATATAAAAATGAAGGCTAAATACCGAAAAAGGATATCCTAAAGTCTTTCCAAGCAGGCTTTAACAATATATAAAAATGTCAACTTACTGAATTTTTGGCCTGATCTTACATTAAAGGCTTTTAAACCCAAATCAATAATTTCACTAGCAATTCATTTCCAAGAGAAGTTGTGTGGAACAAGATTTACAGCAGAACAGGTTTGAGTGTTGTATAACTTCTGTAGCCTTGTGTCTTTTCCTCCTCGGGTAACATTAGCTAAAACATAACTTATTGCCTGGTTACACTTATTCCCCCCGGGGAAACCAACAAGACACGGTCACTGCTTGGCTTCACGGAAGTGGAAGCTGTCCGGCGAATCGCCTCCAAGCATAGCACACAGCAGAGGACAGTGTCCCAGGCGTCTCATTGGCCCACTTGTTTTAAGAGCTGTCAAATCAGCTAAAGGCACTGCTCAGCGCCATGGCTGCCTGCTGACAGCCCGTGGCAACCTCAGTAACAGTTCAGACGGAGCCAGGGGTCCAGGCTGGACCAAGGCAACTAGATTATAGACACAATCCCTACAACCGTTAGCCCTGTTTACTGGTGCCACAGAGACGGCTTTTAAAGAAAGCGTTGTAAGCATCAACCCCCAAGCCAAACTCAGACTCCTCCTGAATCACAAGAGATGACTGACGCTCTCTGAACTGCAGGTGCCCACAGCAGACATTGAAGTGTGCACCTGTATTATACAATCTCTAGACTGAGGTAGCCGGAAGGAAGCTTGATTCACTTCAATAGGCTATTACCAACCTGATCTGACTGGTCTCAGTAATTTTCCAGCAAAATACAAAGATGCAACTGCTAAACTTTAGAAATTGGGAAATTGACTCCATGTTCTTTTTACAAGAGTATTTTCTTGTGTCGGTTCCTGTGGATGGATGTGTTTGAATGCTCAAAGGGTTAAACACGACTTATTTCCAACAAACCTGTAAGAATATACTGCTGCGTTGTCTGGTGCATGAGGAGAAATCAATGCAATCTATGTGAAACCCTGTCAATATGCATTCAAATTCTATATAACTCTCCAATATGGCACTGCAAGATGTTGCTCTTGGCAAGAGTCTAGCCTAACTTACAAAACTTTTTTGTGCTTCAAAAGGCAACACGTCTAAAGAAGTGGTTGGGAAAAAATGATCTAGTCAGAGGAATCTTTCAAAAAGCATAGGCTTTGCCAAAGCATAAATATTTGAGTGACTGTGGGGACAGAAGAAAAAATGGCTACAAAGACAATTGCACAGCAAACAATTGGTTTTAATAGAACTTTTGGACTAAAGTACAGTCAAATTGACAGATGCATCCAAAGTAAGAAACAAAGTTAGGTAAAAGAAAAAATAATTAAACTTCAGAAAAGTAGTTTAGCTATGCAAGTGGATATGTAACCCATCGATGGAGGTTGCATTGCAAAAACCTTTGAAGGTCAACATAGCCTATTAGCTTATTTCTCAAAGACCAGAATGTTTAAACGGTGTGAACCAATGAACAAGATGAGTTAAAAACTCATTAAAGTCAAAAGAAGGCCCAGGGAAAGCCAAAAGCCCGTAAATTATAGGTCTACTCTTTCTACCGTTCGGAAAGACAAATTACCTCGAATTTAACACGGTGGGGGGAACATAAAGTTCCACGACGTCACAAATCTCACACTCTTCCTTGGAACTTAGGCCAACTAAGCAATCTTACACCACAGCTGTGACTTTGGACCCTGGCCTGCACAGAGCCCGTCCATAATGCAATGCACCACAGAGGCACGGAGCCAACGGTGACTCTCCGCGCCTATTGTGTGGCACAAGGTCCACTGGGTCCAGGGCTGCTTGGCTTTACTGGGCACGGCGTGGAGCTGATGGAAAGACACCGTCCTCTCACTCCACACTCCGTCCTCTGCCAGACGCAGGCTTTGGCAAATAAACAAATAATCGCAACACAAGACCGCACAGAAAAGGGTGACAGGCCATCACAACAACGGTTTTTAAAAGGCCACTGACAAAAGGACCGAGTAAGTTCGCTGGCAAGACGTCGCCATGACGCAGGTTGATTTACAATTGACGGGTGGATGAAAGTAAAGAAAAGGTCCCATTGAACTGATGCTTAGGTTAGCCAAGACGATGCATTATCAAACCGCACCCAAATGAGCAGGCGCCAAAATCAGATCAGATAACAACAGTTACGGTTGGAGCCCCGATAGAACGTATCCAACACAGCTCGCGGACAACTAAAGAACTTGTTCCCACAGAATCAGCTGATTCACTGCCAGCCAGGCAATGAGGCCTTCTGGCTCTGCTGCACATCCGCACATCGCACACCACAGCAACCCAGTGGCCCGCACGCTGCCTTGCTGGGATCTCTTTTCTCCGGTCACAGTTGATGTTCAACCCCACCACGGCTAATTGGTCAGGAAGCAGCCTTGAGCTCAGACACGATGTCACTGGCACTTCATTAAACCTGAATGCAAGCAAACGTGCTACCCACTATAAACACACACACACACACACACACACACACACAGAAATAGCAGCTTATTGGAACTGCCCCTAATAGTGATGGTTTCTCATAGGATGCCGGGTCTGGTTTTAGTGCCAGGTTCTGCCCTGGGCCCTCCACACAGAATAAAGAGCCGCTCTGTTCCAGAGGGCTGCTGCTGCACGGAACGCAGATACTGTCCACCCTCTGCGCCACACAGAATAGCTGTTGTTCATGCTATTTAATGAAGAGTCAGAAGAAAAATGCAAGGAATGCCATCTTCCCTACGTTGTCCCCGTACCTCACTTTGGGAAAAACGTGGACACAAACGAATTGTGGGGAAAGGGGCAAACAACTCAGTTATGCTTATGGTTGTTCAACTCGGGTTACTTATTTCATAGCGAGTGAGTGAGGTGTATTCAAATCATATTTTATAAGGCGACAAAAAAAGGAAATAGAGGAAGATCATGGCCGTTTGGCAGCGTTTAAACAAAGCTGCTTAAATGTAATCTAGGTAGCCTATTGAGTAGAACGGCTATAACAAGAGATAAGCCTGCAGATGCCATATGGCCGTTGAACAAGTTCCAGTGACGGCCACAAACTTTTATGCCTCACTGGAAACTAAGTCAGGACTGTAGTCAATGGATCCCAGGCCTAAATCAAGAAAATGGATAAAAGGGGTTTGGCAAAGCAGTTGAGAGAAGTAAAGACCTGGACTGAAGAGAATCAGGGCCTACAATATTTATGTCTTCCTAGCAAGCTAGGATGGATCAGAAGGCCGGGCCTAAGTTAAGAGAGAAGCCTGTATCCGACCAAACAGTAGGCCTGCCAAACCAATGGCACTAAAGCAGAGACTTGTGATGGAGATTACGTTCCTGTTTATGTGGAAGATTACTAGTCACCAGCTGTAACTTAAACAAAGAGCCTTCGCATTATTCTCACTCTCGAAAGTCAAGGTCGCATGTAATATAATCTCCCTTATCATGGCCAAGGCCTAGCATTACAATGGTGTCTAGTTTAAAAGTCAGCCAAGCTTTATCAATGGGAGCAGTTTATTTGGGGAAAACAGCAGATTCCGCCCAGAAGCAAACCCTTCCATCTCCAGTAATAGTAGAGCACTAAACCTTTCAGTATTCATACATGTCAAATATGATAATATTTTACAGCTGCTGAAAAAGGTCAATGAAAAAGCAAAGTAGCAGGACTTTTACATAGACATGTTTAAATTGTCATAGTATTAGGCTAAATATGATTTCAGTAAACAGCCCAGATACTCCGATCTATGTTGCAACCATTTCTTTATATGCATTCCAATAAATAAGATATGCCTCATACATGGAAACAGCAATTATTGCAGTATCTAAGCTTAGCTCCCAGCTGGCTAAAAACCTGCTAGTGGAAGCCATAAGTCAAGGGCTGGAAGGACTTATTCTACTATAGTACATGATAGCATCAACTTGTGGTGTGAAATGTCTTTGCTTTTTAATGACAGGGTCTACTAAGATGTCAGTGTGGTCAGATCAGAGGCTTTTAATCCAGCTGGTTCGTGGCATGAGTAGCCAACATCCTTCTCTAAAGCAAACATGTTCTGGGAGGGAGCTTGCGCTTGTGTAAGCAGTCGTGCTCTAGTTAAATCATCTCCGGTTAAAGAGAGACATGAGGTAAAAACACTAAGCTAACTACAGTGCTAAGTCGTAGCTTTGTAACCAAGATATCCCCAAAATAAAAAAAACAGTAGACCCCTTATTAAATAAGGAAACATGATTAATATGTAGCCGGATTTATGAGATGGGAATAGTGAAGTATGAAGTAACCAACTCACAATCCCTGTTTGGGATTGGGATGAGTAAATGTAGGTCAAAAAAGTTGTCAAGCGGGCCACCCCGGGTGAGTCTCTAGCAGCCGCCTATCCTACTCGAATTCATCGTCACTAAAAGTAATTAGTAATTAAGTAATATTAAGTAGTTAGGTGACTGATAAGAGCCATATTGAAACACATGGCAAATTCAAGGAGCTGGACAGTGCTCATAAGTAAATCATAACGCTGTCAAGCTGAAGAGACTCCTAGGTTATGAGGGTCATGCTGTGCTCCTCACCAAGGCCATGAACAAAGTCAGTGGGCCAGCGGGGCTTGGCGAACATGCATCAGGCCTAGCAGTAACACTAAGTGCTGCGATTAAAACACTCAACTCTTCCAACGCTTTGTGATTTACATCCTGACAGGAGGACAGACAAATATTGCTAGCAGCCAGCTGGCATAGCCTACTACAGACATAGCCTACTATATACAACCATACAAGATATTCGTAAAAGTAAACCCCCTAACAAGAGAGAGAGGAAAGGGGATGTGTACTTCACTTATCAAGGACTATTACAGAGAGGCATTCCTTACACTAGCCTACAGTCTATAATATAATTTTCCTTGAATCAAAATAATCAACAGACTGGGATAGTAGTCAATAGACAATAGTTTGCTAGTATGACGTCAACTTTCCGATGCATGCTGACGTAACAAAGAAGGGGGTTTGCACGTGGACAATAGTACGGACCAATTATGCCCCAGCTGGAACACACACACTACTAGTGAGCTCATCACACACACACCAAAAAGTCGGCTGGAGTTATATGCAAAAAAAGTTTGGGCCCCTACACTCAAGAAAAAAAATACAAAAAAGCATAACACATGATCCAGACATTTTAAGTATCGTGAGCAAATCATTACGTAAGGAACTGCTACCATATTAGAACCAAATCGGCCAATGTCGAAATTGGACTTTATGCCCTTGTGTATCCCACACTTAGGCATCTTTTTTTGACTTGGAAACCTCAGCTTCCTACCTGGTTCAGCCTCTATCTAGTGGGCTGTACCAGACGTTCCCCACTTCTCAAAGTTGTTCATCATTAGTATAACATTAACTTTCAACTCCTGGTAAAGTTTATAGGCTGCATTATGTGTTAGAACACACTCATAATATAGTAGCCTATTATTAGATTGACAACCCATGGCATTACACACAATTGGATTGCAGTGTTTAATGATAGACTTTCATGTTTTTGACACTGGTATAAGCTATTATAGACCAAAAGGTTCCAAATGATTAAGCCAAGTGGTTTCAAAGGCCCACACTTGTTTGAAAACACAACATGCTGTTTTGTTGTCACACCAGTTGTAAGGAGTTGTTTGGGGGTAAATTCAAATGGTATAGGGCAGAGCTAATTAGGCTACGACTGTGTGTACATTGGCTATTGCAGAGTAAGCCACTAAGCAAACATTTCTTAACGGATAGGTTAGTCACACCCTTTTCCACAGATCATATGAAGTCACCTTCACTCTGTCAAACAACTTAAACGTAGGATGATAATTCACATTTGATTGGTTGCACATTATTGATAGGACACATTTATCAATAGTCTCAGTGAATCAACCAACCTGAAGTGGATGAAACAACTTGTGGCCCAAATACAATTCAAACGGTTCAAATAAGATGTACTTTTCTTAATTGTAACGCTTTGCAAAGGCTAAAATTGTACACAGCTTTAGTATTACTTTTGATATGTATGGTTTGCATGCATTGGAATATGTAGCACATCCCTTTTAAACCAACAAAAGATCGAGCGTGAGTTGGACTGCGGTCCAGCACAGCTGTCCCATCCCAGTTAGATCGATGAGGCATGGGGGTGGAAACAAAGAATACAGAAACTATCAAAATGAAGTTACAGCTTTAACTTCGGTTTGCTAGCTTACCAAAACGATTGCAAATCTTTCCTCCAGTTCACCTGGTTCGGGCATGGGAAGTTTCAAAGGCATATTATGACCCCTGAAGTCAGAGTGCTGGTCCATACTCCCGGCGTTCCCCATGTTTCAGGCTAGTTGTTGCCGTCTAGTCACTTGTAAAACTTTGCTCCTCCACTTCAGGAATCTTCAGAAATCCACGAAGTCTCAAAAAAACGTGGGATTTCACGTTGATGGGCGTCAGACTAGTACAACGTACAACAAATGTTTTAAAATGGTCATGCTGCAACTAGCCCAAAGACAGTCCGCGTGAAGCATATCAGGACGGAATGAGGGACTTATAAAAAACTTGATGTAAAGCAACACCCGCGACACCAAAGACCTGGGACCAAATCAAAACGTGCCCGTGCTATCCGTATCTTGCACAATTTCTGCTCCACTCCCCGTTGGTACTAATGACGATGTGCATGATTCAGGTTTACAAATCTGTGTGGTTAATCCTTCTAGTGCTGACCAGCTTGTTTTGTGGGGTACTCCTGACTCACACCGCACACAATCACTTCTCTTTCTATGGTCCTTCAGGGACAAGCCTCTTGTTCGGGCGTGCCAGAAGCCGTAGCTAAGGAGACGATTTTGTCTGTGTTGCATTGTGGTACTTTGAGTACCAGAGGAATAATCCTTGACAATCTATTCTAAACTGAAAAATTGAACCAGCTCCGTCTTCATCATAATCATCATCATCATCAGTAGCTCTTGTTCAAAGATTGTATAACAAGTGCTTCCCATAATTAAACCTCAACTTTACTTTAGAAATGTGTAAAGCAGGCTTTAGTTTTACTTTTTACTCAACTTTATACAAACTGAAATGGATTTAAAGTAAAAAGAAACAAAACTTGAAACATTCTAAATGTTTGTACTGGAGTTAGAAACTTATAGGGTTGTTTTGAAGTACCAAAATACATAAGGGTGGAGTAGTCCCCATTGCTTACATTTGGATGACATCAGCTGGTTGAGCTTGGGAGAGGTTCCAGTAGCTTAAAATGTACATAAGTCCTAGTGAAGCCACACTGAGAAAACGGTATGTCATTTCAGAGGTAAGCTGTTTGGAAACCTAGGAATACTGAGCGCATCTAAATCACGTACCATCACCAAAAAATCCAAATTATGCACAGCCAGTATGCATACCTCTCTCTCTCTCTCAAATGTAATTATGTTACTTCAGTGTTGCAAAAAAAATCTTAGCAACACAACTTTCCGTTGGAGCCAGCCATTATTGCACATTCAAAATAATTACCCTGCACAAGTTATCAATAGTAGTTTTTTAGGTAAAGAAATGTCACAACCAAACTTAAAACCGTCTTGAACCGCATTAGAAATTGTTAGCTTAAGTAGGGTTCTCTCATAAGTAGACGTTTATGTGGCAATGCATTGTCACCAATGAGGTTTGGAAAAGAAAAGGAACATCTGCAAAAGCTCTGAGAAGAGTACAGAACCATGAGAGTTATATGAGGCCCCAGAGTGCTCTTCATGGAAATGTAGAATGCCCAGCAGATGTAAGAAATAAAGACAGCACAATCAAACCTTTGTGTCAGGAGCCTTACAAAATCATCTTCCTACAGATGTTGCTAAATTTATCCAAAACCAATCCAATGGAAGTATTGTTCCTATTAAACTGAGCTTGAGACAGGACAAGACTACATCAGATTGTAGACTGTTTCTCCAACGGTCTAGAATGGATAAAAAAAAATGTGATATTTGTTGTGCCAGTATACTCCCTTGGAATTAGCAGTCAAAAGAGAGTTGGATTGATTTCTTGACTCAACATTTCTGGGATGTCCAGCCTAATGCAATGTTTAAGTTTCTGCAATAGCTAGGTGCCAAATTTTGTGTGAATTATAGATTGTGAATTTTTCCATTGTCTATCAAGAAAGAAAGCCTTATATTTTGACAGGAAATTGTGTAAGGTGATGCAAGAATATATCATAAATCGATAAGCTGTCATCACAAAGCCATATATCAGCATTAACAATTGCAAATCTCCCTTAAAAAAATGTGTACACAATATCAAAGCCACCGAAGGTAGTCTGGCAATAAGCAAAGGCCAACTGTACTACAGAGCACTAGGGCCATCTAGTGTAATTTAAGTGCATAATATATTAATGTCCCTTGAAGATGCATTAGAAAGTGCCATTACTAGTTTAACAATAACTGTGTACTGTGGGTAATAATTAATGAATTCATAAGTAACAAACTATATTTATTGTACAGTAGGAAAGACAAGTAGCATAAAAATTTGAGAAAAGAAACTGCTTGGCAGATCTATTCAACCCAAAAACCTTCCACATATTGCCAAATAATTAGGAATTTATAGAACACACATTTAATTTCATTATCATATCACTTCAGATGTGCATTTTTAAGGTGTTTTTGTTTTCAGGACTTAAGATTTGGATAACTGAAGACTTGATTGGCTTTCCAGTAACAAAAATGAAAAATTCCTTCCACAATGCAGTGGGACAGTTGGACACTATCCTAAATTAGGTTCTTCCAAGTATTCAAACTGATTCTCACTTTAATCAAACCATTTTTTTTTTATTCAAAACACTTGTTATAATTTGGTCCAGAACACATTACCATCCTTTATTTCCCATTCAATCAAACGGAGTAACTGCAGTGAGGTGTATCACCCTTCTACACCGTTCTCAGCCCAAGCATCTTCTTAGCAAATTGTACAATTGTACAAGTTAAAATAACAGCATGGATAAATTAGACCAATGTTCTGCAAGAGTACATAAAATTACTAAAATGACAGCAACTTACAAACTTGTGACAAAGTCCTTACAATTTATGAAGTGACTTAATGTTGGTCCCACTCCTAGCCTACACATGTCCTCATGTCTATAGTAATGAAACATAAATATATCCTTTCCAACTCAACTGCTTTGAAACAGTACAATAATAACAATTAAAGTTTGTACTGGACAATGACCATGCAATCGTTTATCTATTCAATACCTTAAGATAAGCGTTTCATAACAGGTCACAGCCAACCTTGAGGTTCACATGTACCTCAGACAATCCCTTAATTGTATCCATATTGTGAAACTGTTTAAAATCAATTAACCGCGTTGATAGATTGGTTAGGATCTGACCATTTACACGAATCCTCCCTCCCATACTGAAACAGAGGGCTTGGAACTGGGGAAAGCTGATGAAAAATATATGTAAAGCTGAACTGTTAATTTTTCTGAAAAAGAAACCAAAATGGGTAGATGCTCTTCAGGTATGGTGTCCTTTGTGGGGTATGTCAACTTCTAAGAAGAGGTTCCTCCTGTCTGTTGTTGAAATACATCAATAGTGTCTTCATCCTCCATCTCCAACTAGAAATCCAAATTGAGAATACACATGTTATAAGTTAACAATTCACAATTGTACATGGACTAACTTCTGCTGCAAGGGTTAAGTGTCAGAAACCACATGATGGTAATGTGTGTCAGGCTGTTTGAAATAAGCTAAAGTTTAACATTTATGTTGATTTGCTGCAGATTACACTTTGTTTTTTTTGTCTCTTGTAGCTGTAATTGCACTTTTTTTTCCTCAAGAAAAGCAAAGGGGAAAATTCCATTACAATATGATGTTCATGACAAACAGATAATGTTTTATGAATTTTACCAACCTGTGCAGGTGTATCTGTTTCATTAATTGGCTGTCCATCAAACCTAAACCGTATCTGTCTAATTGACAAACCCTGCAACGAAAATAATTGGGCATTCAATGTTACAACTGTGACGGATGTATTTTAACCAAAATGCATTGCTCAAAGTCTGCAAACAAGCAATGATGCGCCAGCGTTCAGTCATTCCCCTTTAAAAGTGGCGCAAATAATTGTCACAATTTCATCTCTTTCAAAACAAATTCATTCAATTATTTGCTTTGGTCAGTCTTACCTGTCTTTCGCAGTATGCTTTCATCAATTTACTGAGCGGAGTATGCCTTTTGATTTTGAACTGGACGACTGACCCATCTTGCCCAGCTACCTTGAGGTTGATGTGATCGTTCTCAGTCTTTACACCTTCCTAATAGGAGATATGAGCATCACTTAAATATTACTATTAACACTGATGAGAAAAAACGTAGCTAACAACTCGTCGCTGAATGATAGCAAGCGAAATAGCGGCACAGTAGATAGCTTTTTAATTTC
Organism: Aplochiton taeniatus; assembly: GCA_017639675.1. Classification (NCBI taxonomy): domain Eukaryota; kingdom Metazoa; phylum Chordata; class Actinopteri; order Galaxiiformes; family Galaxiidae; genus Aplochiton; species Aplochiton taeniatus. Next base: position 48,788,960 of record CM030172.1, read on the forward strand.
TCAAACTGCGCAGAAAATCTGACAATGGCGCAAACACAAAGAATATCTAGCGTCTGACCAGAATTTAACCCTACGTTACTCTACGTACATATTAATATTTTAGGCACATCGGCAAAGCAGTGTATTTAAGTCCAACATTGCATCAAGGTTGTAGCAAGCTAGTTGTGCAAAAATGACCTACTATACGAGTGCTACAACAAAATCCGCAATTCTGCTAACCTTTGTTTTCAGCCTACCCGCTCAAAATGCGGTGTCTCAGGCTGGGCAAATAGCGACCAAGCGGCTAGGTTAGCGAGCTAACGTTAGCATCATCGCACACTCTACAAATTTCAGAGATCGGCAAGCTCTTTCTTTTATATCTTGCACCCTTTCTTACCTTTGGTTTTTCCTCAGACATTGTGTTGCGGTTCCAATATTAAGCTAAACGAAACACAGATGGTTGGGGGGGGAAAGTAGCTTGCCAAACGTTAGCTGTACTAGACTATCTTCGGTCTTCGATTCGACGAAGAGCGCGCATCAAGGTTTATCAGCTTATTGGTTCACACTAGTCACGTGATCCAATATTCTCGGGACCGCGTATACATGAGCGCGCAAAAAATCCATGCGCGCCCCCGCGCTTATACTAACAAGGAACTTTACAATATTCTTGGTTTTGTAGTTGGAGTATGTCATTGCTCTGGTGTACAAACTAGTCGTCCTCTCAAACACCTAACTACAATCAATGATGCATCAGACATGTTTACATGCTGTTGCCTGAAAGTTCCTGAAGTTCCCTTGCCATAACCTCTAACCACACATGGATTAGTCCCACAACTGACTTTAAACCGTAATGCTAAGTCTTTGTGTGTTAGACCTAGAGCAGCTTCATAAGCACAAGAAGGAACTAATCTTGCAAGGGTGAGAACTGAGCAAGGTGTGTGTGATTTTTATAAGTACAAAAATAAGTGTGATGGACTGGAGAACCAAAATATCTTGTTTGTGTCAATTGCACTCCTAGTGAGGTCACCGCTCCTTAAAGTAATACTTCACCCATTTGATTATTTTCATCACATACCAATGCTGTAACATTAATGTAACATTAAATTAACTAATGTAAAGTTTGCAGTGACCAGTTTTCCATTGCTAACCTAATGTAAAGTTTGGTGCTGGGGGGGTGACAAGGAAAATGGAGGGTTTGGTTCACGCAATGCATTATGGGCATTGTGGTGTACAGTGAATTTAAATCCTGGTGGTCAGAAACATTTGAATTTCACTTATATTTACACCACTACCAAAAACGGTTCCGTATACTTACTTCATTTAGCATAAACAACAATATATACTGTTGTTTGCATCTGAGCAAACTATTCTACTACGGTGGATGTCCACCATGGATGGATATATACAGTGGATGTCCACCATGGATGTGTACCTACAGAAACTGCACGGGGCTCTTCCAGATCAGCTTGGTGGTCTGTCTCCAGGGAAGGTTCAGCTGGTGCTTCCACTTCAACTTTCACAGACCCATGTTGTGCTCTTAAGTACGATGCCATCTTATGAGAACCATCTACTGCGTTCCTACGTGGGAAGATTGATGGAAGATAGTCTGGGTGGGAGCTGTCTGTTAATGGTTTACCTGGAACAAAACAATTACATCTACAGCATTCAAATACAGTACGTTTCCTGATTAAAGATAGATTACAAAATTTCAGGCGGATCTGTTTATTGTATTGGTCTAATATCAGTTAGGTACGGTGGCCCTGAAAGGCCAATGCACTGCAACTTAATACATGCGAATAGACAAAACAAGCAAAGCAAAATAAGGAAGCATATAGATAATTTTCACAACACATGCACATCATTTAGAAGAAATCTCAGTGACCTTACAACAACTTCATCCTACTCTTTGTCTTCTGAAACAGAGTCATCTCCCTGGCCTGACAGAAGATTTTGTAATCGTTCTTCATTTCAAATTACACATTAATTATGTAGGCTCCTATAAGCAACTTAATTGTGACTGGAATCCCACAAAGTCAAAGCACTGATCACAAAAAGTATTTTGATATTTGTTTTACATAAACTTTGTTTTACTTACTCTTTGACAACAAGACATCCTCAAGGGTGCAGATGTACAGTGTGATCCGTTGATAGTCTTTTCCGATGGCCTCTTTGTGTTTTTCTATGGTAAAGGGTGTGTCAGTCCCAGGAATATTTTGTACCTGAGAGCCATCAGGATATAGCAATACATACTCGCCCTCGTCCATGTCTTGGAGAAAACCCTTTAGTTTTTGTGAGGCAGCTGCCAAAAGTTGTTCCGATGACCACTGAGGTTCAACATGTAGAGGTATAGTTCTCCCCCTCATGCGCTTAAAGCCATACTGGGTCTTGCTCATGATTCCAACCGAAATCTAGAAGAGAAATGATGGAAGGTAAAAGGATAAAGACTTGTATCTGACAATAACGCAACATTACCATGTGAAACATCATTATTAACTTACCTTGACTATTTTCTTTGATTCATTTTTGCTTTTGGAAAATGTCTCCCTCTCCATTTCTTTCAGGTGAACAGTTGACTTTGCTGGAATGGTGCATGCATCAGAGACAGAGAGATTGATTGATTAAAGGCAGTTCCTATAACTTGATGGGGTTCGGGTCTAATACAAAGCAAATTAATAAAACATCTACATACATTTAACAACACATGCGCAGCATTTAGAAAATGTGCGGCATATTCAAACACATTCCAGAAACGCGCTGCAAATACAGAAAACACAACGGAAGTGTCAGTCAACACAACAGCCTTGTTTTCAGAAGACACCTAAAAGGGACAAATATGACTGAGCACGCTCTTTGAAGTCTGCTATACGTCACAGTGGGGCGTCAAATTTGCTAAAATGTAAGCATTTGGTTTATTTTTTGCAGGTATTATTGCAGGTATCTAGTGTTAACCTATTATTATTAGCTTGCCAATTCAAACAACCTCACGAAATACACTCAATTTATTATGAAACACGCTATGTTAGTTGGCTATAGAAAGCATTCATTTCAGAACTGTCATCAAGGATGAAAATGAAAATAAATTCTCTCTCTCTCGAACAGTATGAAGAGTTTCAAGAAGCCATGGATTTTGGCATTCAAAATATCCTTGGGTTTCCCTAAAGCCAAACTTCCTAAAGTTATTCATAGCCTCAAAGTGATAGTTCAACATTTTGGAAAATAAGATATGCCCCAACTTACCCCTAGTCAGACGATGATTGATATCAATTCTATGTCCGCACGTCCAGTATCGAGTTAGTTACATGGTAGCCGTAAAAGTAGCCTAGCGATAGCAGTAAGCTTGAGGTAATCGCTAGTATGGCTCCTAAAAGTGTCTAAATACTCCATAACAAATGCCCAAAGCTGTGTTATTTACATGTAAAATCTTCTGTATTTCGCATATTTCAAAATGAAAATGTAAAAGCAAGACATTTTTGTTATTGAAACAGACGGCTGGAGCTATTGCAATGTGGAACCTTTGTTTCACCTTGTGTCTGGTAGGTGAGGGACCTAACATCTGAAGTAGAGTGGTGAGGACAAATATATATTGACAAAATGTGTAAGAACAGCGTCTTGCTTTTACATTTAAAATTTAGACTCGTGCGAAATAGAGAAGATAAAACATGTAAACAACACAGCTTTGGATTTTTTAAAAGAAGTATTTAGTCACTTTTAGGAGCCATGCTAGCGGCTTACTGCTATCTCTAAGCTATTTTTACGCCACAAAACTAACTCAATACTGGACGTAAAGACATGATATTGATATCTATCATCTTGTCTGACAGATATCTTATTTCCCGAAATGTGTAACTATCCCTTTCACACTGAATTTAATCACTGTCTATACCTATTCTCATAGCTGATGTAGATGATTTAAATATATTATAGCTGTACTGTAAGCACAGACATCTTTAACTACTAACTCCCTGAGATGTTCCTAGCACTGTGTCAGAAAGAGGCTTCATATTGGGTGGCACAAGTAGCATGACAACAACTTCACCATACTCTTTTTCTGAAACAGTCATCTCCGTGACCTTACAGAAGATTTTGTGATCATTCTCCATTTCAAATTGCACGTCCAAATTACACATTAAATATGTCGGCTACTAAGCAAATTAACTGTGACTGGAATCCCACAAACTCAAAGCACTGATCACAAAAAGTATTTCAAATCGCTTTACATATACTTTGTTTACTTACTATTTGGCAACAAGATGTCCTTAAGGCGGCAGATGTACAGTGTGATCCGTTGATAGTTTTTTCCAATGGCCTCTTTGTGGTGTTCTATGGTAAAGGGTGTGTCAGTCCCAGGAATATTTTTTACCTGAGAGCCATCAGTATATAGCAAGGCATACTCGCCCTCGTCCATGTCTTGGTTTAACCCCTTTAGTTTTTTCGAGGCAGCTGCCAAAAGTTGTTCAGATGACCACTGAGGTTCAACACGTAGAGGCAAAGTTTTCCCCCTCATGCGCTTAAAGCCATACTGGGTCCTGCTCATGATCCCAACAGAAATCTAGATCAGATTTGATGGAAGATAAAAGGATTAAGACTTGTGTCTAACAATAACGCAACGTTACAATGGGAAACATTGTATATGAACAATTTTAACTTACCAGGACTGTTCTCTTAGAATTATTTTTGCTTTTGGAAAATGTCTCCCTCTCCTTTTCTTTCAGAACAGTTGACTTTGCTGGGAGGTCACATGCATCAGTCAATGAGACAGACAGAGAGACGGATTCATTGATTATTAAAGGTAGTTCCTATAACCAGACGAGGTTTGGGTATTGTAAGCGTTTTGGTTGGCTATATCCCATATTACAATGCAGTACAGCAGATAATACTCAGGCAGCTCAGTAAGATGTTACCTTTGGCTTTGGACTCAATTTGAGATGACCCATGGTCTTCACCTGCAGTTCTAGACACTGTATAAGCGGTCTCGATTACAAAGCTTATATCTCGCCCACAGGACATACAGACTGTTGGTGAGTTCTCGAATGCGATTCCGCAGTGAGGACAATACATTTTGATCTGAAAAGGACGAGTGTAATATAGCTTGTTTCACAATTCGTTGTGTGCATTTCGTCATTTTATCTTAATAAGCAAGCTAATGATCAGCAGAAGGCCAACACTACGTTAACCGCAGATGTCTGCAATAATATCAGAATCATACGATGTTTAAAACATTAATAAAACGTACATTTGTGCTCAACTTGCACCACACCACTGTCGGACGGATAATCGACTTCAAAAACCGTGCCCAGAAGTGTTCATCGTTCTTAGGTGTCCCCTGGAAACAATTCCCTCATGTTTTCTGACGCTTCCGTTGTGTTGTCTGTATGCAGCGCGTTTCTGCAATGTGTTGTTTTCTGTATTTGCAGAGCGTTTTGGGAATGTGTTATGCTGTCTAAATTTGCAACGCGTTTTCTAAAGGTTGCGCATGTGTTGTGAAATTGATGGAATGTTTTCTTAATTTACCTGTGCATGTATTTTCTTAAGTTGCTCTGCGTTGATTTCTCAGGGCCACGTAGTAGCCAATGCGATTCTTCTTCGTCAGTTTTTATTTATTATCATTATTATTCATTTACGTCGGTTGGCATTCCAGAAATTGTATAACTGCCTCCCTCTGGATTTGGTCATCCAATGTTGTCCGAGTCATGTCATCAGTCCAGTTGCTCTCAAAAGTAAATATCTACTTAATTGCCTCCATCGTCTCCCCACACTCAAGCAGATCTTTAACCCATGCCTCTACCCCTAACCTCTATAAACTTGATAACATTGCTATTTTGTCTTCATGCCCCCGGCACGAAACCAGGACAGTTTCCGCCATTTGGACGTTGCCCTTATATGCTATTCAAGTTGCTGTGACCAATTCTTAACTTAATCGTGATTACTTGCTCCCTTCTATTAGTTCCACGGTTTCTAGCAATTCCTTCCTTATTTTATGTTATGTAAAGGTTTTCCTTTTGTTGCACTATCCCAATGTTGCTGCCATTGTTTCAGTACTCACCTCAGTCCTGTACTTTCCCCCTCTTTTAAAGTTAAGGTCATTCTTATCTAGTCCATTTATGAACCAACAAAGCTAGACAGATTCCAGGAATAAGGTCAAGTGTGAGTTTCAATTAAACAACACATCCAGGCTAATTTCAGAAGAAGTGACAGAACAAAATGATGGCTGAGTACAGGGTGCTTGATTCTAATGATTAGCTTGAGGCAAACCTTTGGGTGTAGGGAATTTTAAGCAAACAAACCTTTATAGTTCAATGAAACATACATGGTAATGTTGCTAGATGTTTAAAAAATATTCTAATAATTAGTAGATCTTTAAAAATGAAAATAAATAGGTCCCAAAATATTTGATCTATTTTGCTAATGCCGTATCTGAATTTCTGTGTAAAAAAAATTATTTAGTTGACATATTCAAACATTCGAATCAATAGATGAAATAGGCAGACCCTTCTATTATGGACTATTAAAACAGTAAAACAGACAAATAATGTTCAGTAGAAATGTCAATATTGGATACCACCGTTCAGCAACAACTAAAACTCATGCCATGACAAAGAGTAAGGCAAACACAAAAATAAGCAATTGGTAAACAAAAAGTAGCTGAGCAAGTTTTAAAATGGAGTGCATTATCACAGATTCTTAACCCTGGTGTTTGCTCTTGACATTTGAACGGTTACCTAAATGTAAAGAATCAAAATAATTGTGCATGGTAACAGGGATATTATTAAATCCTCACAACAAATGCATCCACTGTACCAGAATTCATCAAATGTTCAAAACAAAGAATTAAAGTTGATTATGTCAAGTCATCTTCTTAATTCTCCTCAAAGCGGGCGTAAGGGTTGTCCTTTGCCAGGCCTGAAAGTAGAATAGTTGGCAATAATGGGCACGTCATTTAAAGGTAAAAAAGGTGATATTGTTTCTATATTTCTTACTAAATTAATACAACATCATACATAAATGTGAAAGTTTGGATGTAAGTTGAGATAGACTTGAAAAAGAATCAGGTGCTGAGTGAGAGCTCCAAATGGCAGGAGTGTTTTCAGTTCATTGTAGCCACCAAATCCCACATGTAAAATCTGCAATTTTTCAACATTTCTCTGGTAGCAGTAGGCATATGAGCAAAAGCCTGGTGTTTGTGTTCGACATGGTTAACATAGGCAACTCAAAGCAGGCCAACAGAATGATCTTTCATCAAATTAAATTTTCCCCCAACCAGGCACTGAATAGAGAAACTTTAAATATGAATGATAACAGGAGCCAAAAATCATAGTGAAATTGAATTTAACAAAAAAATTAATTACAATGGAGAATACCATTTAAAAATAAATTAAACGAAAAACCAACTCACCATATTTGGACCTGATTTGATCATGTCTCAATTGCATTTCAGCTTTCCTTTTTTTGGGAGGGAAAAAACAAAGACTAGGTTTAAGAGGACCGGCGGACTACTCTGCAGTTTCAAATCACAAGCCTTATGATGGCAGATTGTGACAACTATGCAGCTTAAACCCCTACTATTTAAATGACAGCCTGTGAATAAAGATGTTAAACAACTAAGAGTCAAGAGTACAGCTACCTGCAACTAGTATTCCAGTGTTGGTCAAATAACCAGAACAACAACAGTGGTACGTCAGTACCCATGCACTAATACATTTTAAAAACTATACTCTATAACTGTTTTAACATTGCCAATATGTACCTGGGAGGGAGCTACATTTACCCTGCACTTATTGGTAAGATGTCTGTGGTAAAATAAAATTGTTTAGGACTGCTCGCTCTCAAAACACAGTAATCAAGTGTTAGAGCAGGGTGAGGAAAGGGATGTAGATATAGATGAAGAAGAGCAATTCAGATGACTACCAATTTGTGTTAACAAAACAATTTGGCTGGTTCTCATTCGAGAACTAGGGCATACAAATATATTGACCATTGCTAATGACTAAGAAAGCAAATATTTGACCATGACCATTGCTAATGACTAAGAAAACAAATATGTTGACCATTGTTAATGACTAAGAAAACAAATATGTTGACCATTGTTAATGACTAAGAAAACAAATATGTTGACCATTGTTAATGACTAAGAAAGCAATTCACCTCTCCTCATGGCGAGCCTTTCTTGCAGTTGCTTGTTGCTGCATTTGAGCATCTTCTTTCTTCCTTCTGCATTACCATCACAACAAATATTTTTCATATTATTCAATGGGTCAAACTGAAATAGCAGACTAAAACTTTGGGGAAATGTGTGCATATTAAGTAGAATGATAGTGGCATATGTTAACCCTTTAGTTGTTAAGAAAACTGCAATGGAAAAAAATGCAATCAGACTGTATTACCTAGTTAAGGCCTGGCAAGGACCTGTGTTGAGTTATGGAATTCCATTTTGACCACATAGGGTCATAGTATGAGGATAGCTGCCACACTCAGGCATAACAACAATGCATTGTTTTCTGCATCCTTTCTCGATTAAACCAATAATAACATAGTGGTGGAGCATTAGCATGCTCTAACTGCCCATACTCTTGTTTGAAATGTAATGATAATATATGGAAACTAATAAATTGGTGAAATAGACCTTTGTCCTCAAGACTTATATCTGCATGTGCAACATTTTGCCTTTGGGGCATTTGATATTGGAATATTTGGAACCTGTTTGTTTTTTAGACAGCTTCCTTATGTGCAAGACAAGAGTTCTTGTCGCCCCAAAATACCACTACGCTGTGCCTCTTACCCAGTCTTCTCACACTTGCAGCAGCAGTAGAAGCAGACCAGTATGGTAATGATAATGACAACACCAATCACAGACATGGCAATGATCAAGGCCTGGAAGTTCACTGCAACAGACAAGTACAAGCTATGTAAGCGATATTCTCACATTTGCAGTTTTAAAATTAATTAATTAATTCACAATTTTATCTTAAAAAAGGTCTGTTAATTCATAATGTATGTATTATTGTATTCTTCCAGACATAAAAAAGCTAAGGTACTGTTTTCCTTTAATGTTTCATGCAAACACTGAAATGATGTGCTTTACCAAAAAGCTTAGTTTATCTAATAAGTATTTTAGCTGGTTCACCTGTGACTCTCTAGGGGACAACTTAAAGTATGATTTGAGCGTAACATTTAACCAGCCATACCCCAACAGAGGCCCCATCTTGCTTCAGACAGAGGACACAGACTGTGGGAGGGCAGAATACTTTTCACAGGGTAGTAAATGCACTGCTTTGTAGTTCTGCACCAAAGACACTGAAACATATAATGGAAAATATTCGATATTGAATGCACGGCTGTGACTGAATCCGTAAATAAACGGGTAAATAGCATCTTTGAAGTTTTTCTCTTAGTATGAGGCAAATGTCAACATATTAGTAAACAGGATTATAATGTTACCTACTTTTACACTCTCCAGACATTCATCACAGCTAGTGTTGGATTTTAAGGCACAATCAGCTAGAAATCCAAAAAAGTAAAATGTTGAGCAAGTGGCTAAAGAAACAACGTATCTATCCTGAAATTGATAAGTGCTTCACAAGTGTAACTGTAGGTTAACGCCGCTATGTTGATAAAAGTTAGCTGTTGACCAACTAACGTACAATTTAAGTTCAAATGTGAGCTGTTTGGGGAAATTGATAAACTCTTATTCGCAAGTGACAGGTTATCGGATAGGAATGCAAATCTGAGGTCATATGACAAACATCGCTATCTCCCTGACCCCCGCATGACCATTTCACGTCTGACATCCTAGCGTAGCCTTACTCACGAAACTTAAGAAAATAACTTGCAAGCGGAGAAGCTAATTTAAGCTAATGTTAGCTAACGCTAAATTATTATAACTTACTTGGAGTTGGAGGTGTTGTCTGGGCGAAAACTCTAATGAAATTCAACAAGAAAACTGAAACTAACATCCACATTCTAAGAAACCCGAACATTTCGGAATATGTACAGTTCTATCACTTTTTGCAAGTTATCGATCCACCTCCTCTAGCAAACGACGTTTCCTTGCGATTTCAGTGGCATTGTTTGAAGACGCACGTCACGAGCTCCTGCTGTGTCAGCAAAATTATTGAGCATCATAAACAAGGAGTTTTTCTACTTAGACTTAGTTTGAACATACAAGTATTGCAGGCCTAACATACCTGAAAATAAAAACAAAATGAACAAATGAATGCTACTTTTTTAGTATGCTGTTTAGTTAATTATTTTAACCTGCTGTGGGTGTGCTGTTATTTTTTATTAGGCTACTTTTAAAACACCAGAGACACAACAAGTCATTTTATGAAGGACAATAATTTATTAAAGCATCTTGAATCCAGTTATAAAACATAATTTCTTGATTATTTTCTACTCCAAACAAGCAGAAAGTCTATAGGTACAGTTATTGTGAAGAAGATAGGATTTCTGGGGTGGCTGCCAGCAGCTGACCAGACACAGTAAATGAGATAAGGTAGGAGTGGAAGACAGAGAAAGTGTTGTTTTGGACATATGGACAAAAACAATGCATTTCAATCACTTTGTAATCGTGAACTGTAGCTTAAATAACTTTCTATGGCATACATACAGAAGAAATGTCCATAGATCATACACACAAAGTGGAAAAACAATACAGGAGAAGGGCATCCTGGATTTTTGGAAGTCTGATCTTAACAATGTTAAAAGCCTAAGCTCCAAGCAAAGCGTCAATATACAGAGCAATTATGAATAAGTCAACACATAGGCTACTGAGCAAGTTGCTTAGTTAATGTTATGCACCTTAACTGCACTACAAAATAGGAGTACATAGATTGAGCTATTACCTACTTAGAGTGTGCTCTAGTCTGTCATTCCATTGATACCGCACCAAATAAATACCCCATTCCCGGAAGCCTTTCTAACACTAAATTATGGAAAACTTAAAACACACAAAAGATCCTTCAGAAACAAAAGCATTAAGCAACATGCTAGCATGTTTCTTAAAAACATTTTCTTTAGACACAGTTTCTGACACCAACATTTCATAACCAGGACAAATGCTGTTCACACTCAATAACACATAGTTTTATATTTTTAAAGCCAGAAAAGCATAGTTTACATTTTAAATACTGCTTGTTTTTTGGGTGATACCTTTTGAGAACAATAACGTTGCGTTAGTACAAGTCTATTTGCCGGCTCTTGTCAAGGTCAGGGCATTTTCCAAGTTCGGAGAATTGTGTGTTAGAGGCACGTATATTAGTTAAGTACTGTATACTGTGGTAGCTGTAATGATCAGTAATGAAACACCAAAAATTCTATTATTTTAAGGCCATGTGTGTACTGAAATATTTGGGTCTAAATAAATAGAAAACAATTCAATTGAAGAAGTGAAACCATTTAAGGCATTTAAATTGGAGATTTGGAGATAAACTCCCACAGTATCATGACAGTCATTCTGCGTTAAAACCTGAGGGATTCTCCATTCATAAGAATATCTTTCATCTTAGATATTCAAAAACTGTCAGCTCTCAAACATGTGCCTTTTTAATTCTAGGCATTCTCTCATTTTAAGAGGAACTGGGATGAGGCCGTAAAATCAAGATACTTTTGTTCATTTTAAGCAATATTATGTGAGGATTGATTCATATAAGTAATGGCAGACAATGACCTTATTTAATATGGCAATAGCAACTATCTCCACTCAAACAACTTTAGTTCTGCACACCGAGAGAGATCAATAATCCACCACAATGACACTGTCTTATCCAGACTGGAGAGAAGGGCATGCCTTCATGTGGCCTGGGGGTCCACTGCATTTAGGAGCCCATTGGACAATGTCTTGTCCTTCATCGGATCCAGTTGGTTCCATAGCTGGACACTGATCTCACACTGCACCTCTTCTTCACAATCATGTTTATGTACGCTTTCATGATCTTTGTAATCTCTCCCACCTGGGAAAAAAGGAATTTATAAATACAACAGGCAAAAAAAAGACGCCTGCTAGTAAATACAAGTTCCAGAATGTCACAATATATCTGCTGTATGATTTGTGCAGCTTAAACCTTTCAGTAAAGTTTCTAAAGGGGGTCATATACGGCTTCAGAGCATACCTGAGGTGTTTCAAAGAACATCTCCCTCTCGTCGACAGTTATCTTGTAGGTGCAGGGCAGTGGAGCTCCGAAGAAGATGATGTGTTCATAGGGGAAGGTCTCCAGGGGCTTGGGCTCTCCTCTCTTGTAGACAGACACGTTCTCAGCGCTCACACTCAGCCACAAGTCGTGAGGGAAACCTCCCTCTTTGCACTGAACACACACACACACACACACACACACACAGACAGACTCAGGTCAGCAGCCGGCCACCTAAACAGTAGTTACAGTATTTATGACCATGTCTTGAGGGCATGATAGCGTACCTCAACATCGAAGAGAGTGGATCCATAGCCGGGCCACTCCTTGATGATGGTCATGTATTTCAGCATGGCCTGGTGCTGGTCCACGCCCTTCAAGCGGGACCACTTCTCCAGGATGCTGGTGCGCGTGGCAGACGTCTCCTCTTTCACCCACATCTCCAGCATCTGCTCCTCCTCCATGCGCTGCTTCTTCATGGAGCCCGTCTTGAGCCCCCGGCGCAGGGTGCCGTCCAGGAAACTGGTCCTCCTCCGCTCCAGGGTCTGGCCCGTGGCCGCGGACGCTCCGCCCACCTTGGTGAACTGCAGGATTCGGTTGCGCAGCCGCCCCACCGGGTAGACATTGTCGAGGCTCCAGCCCGCCCGCGCCTTGTCCCCGTGGAGGAACTGCAGGCGCAGCGCGGCCAGATGCTGCAGGGTCTCCTCCGGGGCTGGGAAGTGACCACTAGTCAGGCTTTCATGGGCCTTGGGAGAAACGGGAAAGAAACGATTGACTAAGAAACCTGTGGCCCCGACTTGGCCTATGGCTTCGATTGAAAATATCCTGAAATGTATCTCAAATATGCAGGGAGGTGCAACGTGTAAAAAAAAAAATGTAAGCAAACGCGATATAAAATGCAACAAGTTTCGACGTGAGATGGGAAAAAGAGTCGATCTGTGGCTCACCTGTTCAAACATGAAGGCAAACTCCACCCCTTCCTTGGGCATGCTCTCCACATCCAGGAAGCAGTAGAGTTTAAAGTAAAGTCTCCACTGGCCCTCCTCCTCTACTTCCTCGCTGCCAGCCAGCCTGGAGGACAAAAGAATCACAGCTCAGTAAAGCAGGTTACATGTGTCTGGTGAGACATTTTGTAATAATGTTCACTTCAAAAAAAGCGGTTTCATTCATTAAAGGCATAATGTCAGGATCATTCTAATTTTGTTTGCGGCAACGCTTACCTCTCAAACTTGGCTAGAACATCCGCCACAATGACCCTGCTCTCCACAGCACGGTCCATGGTGTTGTTATGCTCAAACAGAGCAAACATGTTCCTGCTGTCCTCCATGGCCAGCCCTCGAATTAGCTTCTCTACCACCTGGACAGGGGAAAGGGGGGCACATCACTACTCTGGAAATATTCTGAACATGGATTATATGAAGTCACCATTCTAAGAAAACATATTTTTTCGAACTGAAAGTCGAATACAAATAATTAATTATATGTTATATACGAAATTATTCCTGACCGGGGTGCAGATTAAGCAGTATAATCGAAAGTTAGGACAGCTAGCTCACCTCCCCAGCAGTGGTATGAGAGTTGATGGAAATCTTGCAGGAGCCTCCTCCGTGGCAGTAGACAGTCGTGGTCATCTCCTGTCGGGTCAGCAGGGCAACAATCTCTTCCTGGGACGGGACATACTCCCTGGCCTTGGTCCTCTTTAGGGACTCGCTGACAAAGTGGGCAAACATCTCAATCTCGGAGCCAGGGAACAGCTCCTTAATCCTGCAAAAAGATTGATTCGAGATAACTATGGTGAAAAAAAGGAAAAATGCATATAGTTTAGGCTTGTTCTCTTGTCTCTCTCTTTTAACTGTGCGCCGCTGTCACTTTGTTATTCTGAACCATTGCTTTCTATTTCAGTCAGTTCTATAGGTAGCTTTCAACATAGTCCACTAGCCGTTCAGAGGAGCTCCGTTGGCCAAGACATGTTGGGTACCTTTTCAGATGGAACTTGAGGTAGCGTAGGATGCCTCGACTTGGCAGGAAGGTGCAACTCATACAGGTCAGGAGGTGCCAGTGGGCCTGATTGGCTGCGGAGTTGGGCTGCGGGACATGATTGGTCTGCTTGATCAGCTGACAGTAGACCTCGTCTCTGAGTGGCCGCAGGTCTTGGCAGGTCTGGAGGATGCCCTGGATGATTGGCACGGGATCGGACACGGCTTCCATCTCCTGCAGGGAGTTAAAAATCTTCACCGCTTCATCCTGCAAGCTGGCATAGCCCTTCTCCTTTTGTACTGTGGCAGAGAGAAACAGACAGGAAGGGGGAGAGAGAGGGAGAGAATATGTCATGACAAAGATAACATAAACACAACTACCGACTTTTTGCTGCATCTATTTCAATTATTTTGGAACAGGACGCAATGTGGAAAATATGCATTTCTATAGATCTCCATTATAGGTGCAAGGTGGTCAACTCACAGTGGACGCTGACATCTCCATAAGGCAGAGGTAGTAAAGGGGAGTGCAAAGGATGCTGGGTGTATCTCAGGATGGGGTTTCTCCAATAGGTCTGCTCCACGGCCTCCACGTTCAGACTGCTCTCCTGCAGCAAGACGACGGGACCAAAACCAATGAAAACTCACAACGCACCTCCACAACAGTGCCACACAGCAACACGGCGAACACCAATATCAGTGTATCAGTCGGCAACACGACAGAAATCTGATGAATTCTAATAATCGAGTCGTCAGCCACGGCCAATTTGAAGCTAGACGAGACTAGGCACAGCACACAGCAGAATGAGAAACAGACATCCTTTAAAGAGGCCAATGCCTGGAAAGATATCACTTCACACGCTCAAGGAGTTTGGTCCAAGTACCTCACTGAACTACAGCTTGCGTCCATAGAAATGACCTGTGCATCTGGAACGTGGGCTACATTCAAATTCATAGGTTAATGTTATGTAAACGTTAGGCTTGATACGTCTTTCTGATATTTCATTAACAAATTTCGTCACGTTATGAACACAATCTCCTTTCCTCGTTTCCCAGGGCTGCAGTGGACGACACTGGCGAAACAAGTTAAGCCATGTGAGTCACTATAACAGAATAGTGTGGGCAAACACAGCCATTTTACCTTGATGTCCCTGATCAGTTGTTGGGTGGGGGTCTCGATGGGAACCTTGGTGTCGATAGCTCCCTGTATGGCCGAGGCCCATCGCATGGCTTCATTCAACATCTTGGTGTAGAGGCGGTAGGAGTGTTTACGCCCATGGACTATTATGTTCCAGTAACCTGGAGGACAAGGCAGGCGAGCGTTATCGGTAAACATTAGTCAGTTGCTTTGTTTTTGGACCCAAATACAAACGTAACTTCTTCTTTCACTGACCGGTGTCCTTGAAGATTTTCTCGTCCGGCTGAACGACGGAACAGAGACTGTTGAGGACCAGCGTTCCCAGCTTGGAGACGTTGCGCTCGGAAGACTTGTAGTAGTCCAGGGAATTAGTGGTCAGGACAAACCAGCGCTTCTTCAGCTTCAGAGAGCTGCTCTTGGCTCCAGCCCTCATTTCCTTGTGCAGCCAGCCTGGATATTGAAGGGCGACACAGATCAGAAAAGCGTAGATTAAAATAGAACCATAGTCCTGTTCTAGTCATTGCTTAAAACCTCATCTGACACTATACTTCAAGGTTTATGATTCTTAGAAAAGCAGATTATTATGAAAACCAAGTGATGGAAAATCAATTGATTGGGCCAAACCAGTCCAAGCCCACCACACACTCTGCCGTACAAACTTGAATCTGCTTAACAATGAATTCCTCTTGTACACTTGAGACATCTGTAATGAACGTGAATACTATGCTGTGAGGAACCCTGACCTCTGACTAGGAACTCCTGGCCGTCCACCCTGGAGTCTCCTTTGGGTTTCTGCAGGAGGCCGATCCAGTGGTGCATCTCCTCCGGCATTTCAGTGTTACAGTGGATCACCCGGTTGGCCGTGATGATCACAAACGAGTTGGGTCTGGAGGGACAGACAGACAGACGCCATGTTTGCAGTGGCTTAGTGGCCGACGAAAGAGCAGCAATATGAAGCCACACGACCGAATGGCCGGCGGTCGTCCTAAGGCTCAGAGGAAATCTCTCTCCAGGTATGTTTAAGGGATTCCAACCTGTCGGGGTTGTCCGACGCACACACGGAGTCGATCAACCCGACATCCAATGTTCCCTGAGGACAAAAGGTCAGGTTAGGATTGGATGCAGCCATAGTTCAAAACGAAGAGGAAAGATGGGTCCTAAATTGCGATGAAGATGCTGATGGTGCATTTACCACAGCGTTCTTTGGATTGGCCTGCTCGTGGTGCATCTCCATGAGCTGCTCAGGGGTGGCACTATGGACCCGACTTAGCACGTTGAACCAACCACTGTGGAAAAGTGCACAGGGAAAAGACAAGGGTTTGAAAACACTGCAGGACTGCACCACGCAGAGCCTTTCATAGCCACAAGAGGGAGCTAAAGGATGCACACGTTTGAATTCTACAGTGGGCTTTCCTTGATATGTTGCCAAATAATTGTACATGTTAATCCAGTGCGGCGGGGCAGCAGGGTTTTATATAGGCTGGAAGCTCTTTCTTTACCTTGCGTCTTCTGGGGTTTCCGCATAGATTTGGTATGTCCGCTCCTCAGTCACTATGTTCAGAGCGTTCTCTTTCTCATGGTTGTCCACTATGTCCCTTTACAAAAAGGAACAAATAGAAACATTGTGGACACTGTGCCTAAATTACTTTTCGTTTGGATTCAATGCATGCCAGAGAGTGATACTCGAGAACCACAGTTAGCCGTATCGAATGAAGGCTCGGAAATGAAATCGAGCAAATTGAATGTGACTATCATCGAATGGAGACAACCTGTCCCCAGAGTTAGCCAATGTTTCCACCGTTTTTATAGAAACGAGAGGGGTTCTTACTTGGCTGAGCGGATGTCAATGGTTCCTTTGAGTTTCTCCTCGCTGTCGTTCTCAAAGTACATGAGCTTCGCCTGGCGCAGAACGAACCAGCGCATCTTCCAGTTCCGCCTGGACAGCGTGGACATTCCGCCGCCCTTCTTGTAGAGCCAGCCGGACTTGAGCGAGTCCTGCTTGGCCCGGAACCACATGAAGGTCTCGTCTTTCAACACACACCAACGTTTCCGCCACTGAATCATCAGACCGCCTGAAACAGAGCCGAGGGGACCGGGAGGAGTAAGAGGAGAGAAACATGGTTACACAAAGGCAGCAGATATAACAAATATAGAGCGCGTTCAATAAATACAATAATAAAATATGAGAGACGTAGCATGTACGAATAATGTCAGATCGTGTGTAAATTTAGATTAATAATAAAAATAATATAGACTACATTTTAGAATACATTTTTTATTTATATAGCGCTTTTCTAAGGCCCAAAGACGCTTTACAGAAAAAGAATAAGACAATAATGCTCAGAATGCTTAGATTGCTGCACATTATGCCACCCGGATATGATCCTCTTTGTGTTCAGTGTATGCGGTGGTGCTGAGGCCTATACGACATGCCTGTTGTAGCAGCTACTCACCCCTCATGTAGAGGTAGCTGTGGAAGTATGGAGGGCCACTGCCGTTGAGCAGGTGGACCCTGCCGTTGGACACCTCCTCGTCTGTGTCCACATAGCCATCGTTGTCCTCGTCACTGTCGATGAACTGAAACACAAGGCACACGCACATCCATTTAGTATCAGAGACTCTCAAAGAGGGCTGATGCATCGTCGGAAAATGAATTGGTTCCGCCTTGGCAAGTTGTTTTTTGTGTGTGTGTGGCGATCCCCGAGCTCATAGGAGCTCATATTGTACAGTTTTATTTGAATTTTATTTTTGGTGTAATATAGTTTACATGTACGAGTTCGTATATGCGATGTGATTAAAAAGCTATTTTATTAGCTCCAATCACTTAATTCTTCTGAGGGCCAAGTGGAGGGATTCTGCTGGGGGATTCTGTATCTTCCCCCACATCAGTGTTTTAACTGACATTCAGAAACCACAACCCCGACTGGACCCCTCTCTCTCTCTGGTCATCAGTATCTCTAAACTAACCACACACGCACACACAAACACACACACACACACACACACACACACTCACACGCACACGCGCACGCACGCTCACGCACACATGCACACACACCCAAACACAGACACGGACAATCCTTTTGCTGAACTGACAATGTTTCTTCCAGGCTCTCTGCTTGACTGGCAGTATCTGGGAACACGCTTGCATCCACACCAGCCCTGCCAACAAAAGCATTGCAAGAGTCTTCCACTATTATCCTCACAGGAAGTGAGTGTTGTAACAAGCAGAGAGCAGGTTCATGCTTAAACGTGTGACGAGAACGGAGCCAAGAGCTGCGTTTCCGTCTAACAGCCTCAGGAAGTTGTGGCGTGATGGCGTGTTTTATTCCTGTGTCTAGACATGCGGCAAGTCCTTCGCTAAGCTTATGAAAGAACTGGAGGGAGACTGAGAAAAATACACGTCGACTACGAATAAAACGAAATATGGACACAACGTGTACAGACATGTTGAATAACCCCCCCCCCCCTCACACACACACACACACACACTTACCGAATCGGAGCTCCCCCTGAAGGAGTCCAGGCTGTTCTGGGTGCAGGAGGACTCGCGGAGCACCTCCTCGTCGGTGGCGTGGCCGTCATTGGTGCTGGCCGCGTCCCCGGAGCTCCCCTGCGCCTCCTCGTACTCCTCCTGGTCGTAGTCGGACTCCGTGTCCGGAGGGCCGTCGCCGCCGCCGAGGGGAGGCTCGTCGTTGGCGGTGTCTGACTCTGGACCTCCGTTTCCTCGGGGGTCTCCGTTGGTGAGGGCGGCTGGGCCGGGGGCCTCGGGAGGGGGGTCAAGGACGGCGACCTGCTGGGGTCCGTTAGCAATGATGGCAGACGTGTTGGCTAGGACAGTGGAGGAGGAGGCAGAGGTGATTAGCACCCCCTCAGCGAAGGCCGGTGGCGGAGGGGGGACGCTTTGGAAGATGTCCCGGTCCAGTGGCACTCTGACAGGGGCCGGGAGGTCTGGCAACGGGACAGGCTCCTCCTCCGCGTGGAAGCCCTCGTCCACCTCCTCCTCGGCCAGCGGGGCGGTGGAGTCGGCGGGGTCGTGGAGGTTCTCCTCGCTGGACAGCGAGGGCTCCAGGCCCCCGAAGTCCAGGAGATCCAGGAACTCGGTGGCCACGCGGGAGGCTTCCTTCTCCAGCCGGTAGATCTCGGCGTCCCGCCTCTGGCGGAGCTCCTCCCGGGAGACGTCGCCCAGGAGCGAGACGCC
>CM030172.1:48813375-48818375 GCA_017639675.1 Aplochiton taeniatus
CAGCTTGGGCAAAACCGGAGCTGGTTTTGAACCTTCTGGGAAAGCGCCGACACGATTTTCCTTGTTATTCACTAAACGTTCGAAATGTTTCAACATGGTTTCCTATGCGGCTGTGCTCCACCTAATCTAATTGGGTCTAAGCAGTACAATGGCCATGCGTTGCGATGATGCTAATGTAGTAGACTATATTGAATTTCAAGACAATGTAGTGCAAATCCAGTTGAGTTGGCTTCCAAAGGGAGGGTGGATCATTTACCGAGGCCGGCTGTGGTGGGAGGGCTTAGAGAGAAAACTAGCTGACATTTCACTCGATCCCTCTCCTGCTCAGCTGTGCTGCAGCCTGCCTGGATGTGAGACTACATAGTCGGCCTTTTTTCCCAGTGTTGTAATAAGCCACACATAAACGGAATACATGGCTTTTTCTGTGGGTATATGTGCAAGGGGTTAGTGTGTGTGTGTGTGCGTGTTGGTAAATATGTGTGTGTGTGTGTGTGTGTGTGTGTGTGTGTGTGTGTTGGTATATATGCGTGTGTGTGTGTGTGTGTGTGTGTGTGCGTGTTGGTATATATGCGTGTGTGTGTGTGTGTGTGTGTGTGTGTGTGTTAGTGTGTGTGTGCGTGTTGGTATATATGCGTGTGTGTGTGTATGTGTGTGTGTGGGGGGGTGTGTGTTCACCAACCTTAGTCTTCCCCAGTTGCCATTCGGTCTGCCTTTTATCATGCAGAGTGAGCAGCTCTGTACAGCTCCTCCTCAAGTCTTCTGGCGGGCCTTTGTCCTTTAGGATCATCTTGTACCTGCGAGACGCGAGACACGCACACACACACACACACACACACACACACACAGAAACAGCATACCTTTTAGCATAGCACTCAGCAATCCCCATAAAAAAATAATTGCCCAGATTTATCTAGTTGCTCATTTGTAGTGACTGGTGATTGGCTGTCACTTATAACACATTTTAGCACCTGTTGTAGAAATCCTGAAAAGTCCTGCGGACAGGGAAACCGGCCCTGCGGATCTTCACCGTCTCCAGCATCCCAGAATACCTGAGTTGATTCAGGACCACCGCGGGGTCAAACAGGTTGGCGTTCTGGTAAAAAAAAAAAACACACAACAACACACACAACAGTCACTAAGCAGAACATCCGCACGCTTAAGTAGGTTAGTCAGTTTCCCAGTAAAAAAAAAGTTGCCCATAATCCCTTGCAGGTAACCTATTCACTCGTAGCTGACTGACCGACTGCCTTAGAATCACTCTGCAGCGGTAGCTAATAGTTATTAACTGTGTTTGTTACGAGTGCGAAAACCAAAGGTGTTTTGGAGGAAAACAGGGTGCGTGGGAAGAGAGCATTTGTCCTCCAGAGAGTGCCTTTCATTCTGAAATAATCAGCGTAATTGTTCGGCTCTTGAGTGTCGCCATGTTCGTCAGAGATGCTTATCCGACAGCCGGATCAGCCGGTGAACTTTGCTTCACATCTCGAACCAGGCTGCTGCAGCGAGCAAGCCCTCATGTTCATCACAATGTGAGCCAAAGGAATGGGAGCGGGGAGAGGGAGGGAGGGGGGGGAGGGGGGGGTCAATGGAACACAAAAAGAAGGCGATTGTCACTCTTGAGGGCATGCGGTGAGGATAAGCCCCTACCAAAGACAACAGCATTCTCGAAACGTGTCTATGTAATTAGCCGGTAATGCAACCATCCAAGCGTGCGCATAGGCGCCCATACACATACGCGCACACACACACACATACACACACACACACACACACACACACACACACACACACACAGACTGATGGGACACGGGAGCTCACATTCTTTCCTGTGCACCAGTACACGGCACTCGGGGGCCCCACTGAGCTCTCAACTCTGCCCTTTAGCGGAGGGCCCCGGTTGGCGGGGGGAGTCGTCGCACGTTGACTCGTGTGACTGCAAACAAGCTGCTGGCTCTTCCAGCGTGAGTGAAGACTGCCCAGGGGGAGGCTCTGCATACGTGTGTGTGTGTGTGTGTGTGTGTATGTGTGTGTGGGTCCCCATTATAGAGTTGGCTCCACATGCGAGGCTGCCATTCTCTGGGATTAACAGAGGACTGACCAGCCGCGGGGCAGGGACAGGAGACAGGGACAGAAGGACAGCGGACATAGTTGCCGTGGTAATGACGGACAGATGAGGAGAGGAATGAAATGGCAGGGAAACTGAGGGACGGACACACACACACACACACACACACACACACAGACATGGAGCCACAACGGAGGACATACCATACCACTCAGTGTGACTCAGCTAAATATTCAATTCACTAACGAAAAAGAAAGGCAATTTAAAACTGCATTTAGTTCAAAGCTAAAGTGGGTGCGCTGCCCTTTGGTAAAAAAAAAAAAAAAAGAAGGCCATGATATTAACTGACGAATGTTACACACAAGCCAAGGCCACGCAACGCTTCCACGGCTCCACTGCTGCTGTGGTCTTATCTTGGCATTCCGCCGGTGCAGCCAGGTCAGGAGAACGGCAGCCAAGCCGCTGCAGCTGGAGCAGGCTCGCCGCGACCCCTGACCTCTAGTTAAGGACCTTAGGCGGCAGGAATGTGCTGGCCCACACCCCGTGTTTTGGAGGGGGGGGGGGGGGGGGGGGGGGGGGGGGGGGGGGAGGCACAAAGACGGCCTTTTCACCAAACCCGGCTAGCGAGAACACTCTGTGCCTTCTAAGAACGTTATTAGCATTTTAGCATTTAGGACGTTGCCAAAGCGTTCCCTTGTATTTCTGGAGTGCTCGGCAGCTCGTGGAAAAGTGGAAAAGTGGAAAAGTGGAAAGTTGCTGTCAAAAGCGATGGCCACGCTGCAGACAGCGTGGGGATGGGATTGTTGCCTTTACCTTGCATGACATGCTGTTGTTGTGTCGACTGTTTGAAGATTAGCCATTAGACCTATGAATAGCCCGGAGCGGTCTGACTTTACGGTTGGCTTTGCTCTTGACCTTGACATGTTATGCTTCGAAGGGAGTGGACTGAACGAGTATTTTCTTTCTGTGACATAGAAAATGTATTACCTACCTTGCCCATGTTGGGTTTGATGCAGCGCACAAAGAAGGGGTTGGAGGCACTTAGTGTGGCCATCAGAGAATGGAGGGAGTCCTAGAACACAAGAGCGACATCATAAACTACAAATACCAGCTCAGAGCTGAAAAAGACTACAAAACCTGGACAGTGTGGTTCATTAAATGAACGAAAAGATAATTAGAAAGAGTTTTGGTATCTCTAATGCGTCTCTACATAAATGGTGGTTGTGTGGGCTCATCGCAGTGTGCAACATTTAAGACAAGACAGGTTTGAGTGGTTTTATTCTCCAAACAACTCAGACAACGCTTGCCTGCAGAGTGCAGTGTATACAGGACTTGGCTAGGCCCATATTTACCCCATGTATCTCTCTCCCTCCCACACACACACGCCAAGGACCCTTGAACCTGGCAGCTTCCCTGAGCCTCCCTTCACCTTGTAGTCTCAGACTGCCTGTCTCCAAGCGGGGAACATGCCTGGGCCCTGGTCACCCCCAGGCCTCTGTGCTCTCAGGCCGGCCGGCCTACCAGCCAGCTAGCCAGCCAGCAGGCCTAATCCCGGGGATTTAGGAGCTACAGGCCAGGGCAGCCTGCCAAATCCCCACCCCCTGCATGACAGTTAGGACATGCTAAGCCCCCCTGGACCCCCTCACAACCGCATAGTTCCCATCCACTGCCGGCCCTGCTCAAACACACGCACACAGCTCTCTCTCACTCTTCCTCTCTCTGTCTCTAACTCTTTTGTGTGTGTGTCTGTCTCTTAGGCTTCTCTTATAATTATTTTCTTCCCTGTCTCTCTCAATGCGTTCCACTGTGGTGCCACTCATTTCCAGAAACAGAAACATCTGCGGGCCAAAGCCTGCCTAACATAATTTGTTCCATTGATTGAAGTGCATCAGCCTCCAGCCAAGGCGCGCTATATTTAGCGGCGTTCCTGGCAGAGGGCCTCCTCCCGTGTTGCTGCCTCACCCGGAACTGGGAGCTGACGGTGGGCTTGCGTCGGGCCGTGCCCATCTTCACCGTCTCCTCGCCGTTCCTGCTGCCCACGCGCTCAAACAGGTCGTAGATGAAGTCCAGCCTGACAACACAACACACACGGTGGCTCGTTGAGAAGGCACAACACAGATCCAGCCCCCCCCACACCCCCCACCCCCACACACAGTGTCACGACGAGAGCCCGTCTGTGTCGCTCCAGCGAAGGTTGGGTGGGCTCACCTGCTGTCTTTCAGCAGGTTCAGGATGTCGTCTCTGAACGTGTCCCTGTTCTTCTGCAGGATCCCGCGTGCATCGTACTGCACCTGGGGCAGGCGGAGAGAGAAAACACTCACTCGGTTAGAATGTGTGTGTGTGTGTGTGTGTGTGTGTGTGTGTGTGTGTGTGTGTGTGCGGGTGTGTGTGCGCACGTCCGTGCTCTTGTTTGTAAGACACTTTCGTTAAATAGCCACGTGAGCTGGGACCATAGGATGTGTGTTTGAGGCTGGGTGAGAGCACAACCAGCTAGGGGGGTCTCAGTGTGAACAAAACCAGCTAGGGGGGGGTCTAGGTGTGAACAAAACCAGCTGGGGGTGGGGGGTTGGGAGGAGGTGGTGGTGGTGGTGGGGGGGGCTCGGTGGGAAGAGCTAAGAGCTGCGCTAATGCAGTCACCTGTTGAGTCTGTCCTCGGCCTTGGTCTTAGCAATGGAGCATTTGTCCCCCCACGACCTGAGCGAAACTAAGACCTCTGTGTATGTGTGTGTGTGTGTGTGTGTGTGTGTGTGTGTGTGTGCGTGCGTGCTTGCGCGTGCATGTGCCGAGCGGGATGGAAATTGGACGTGAGTACGTGTCGGATTGCCAGCGTATCCCATGTATGTGTGCGTGTATAATCCGGCCTAATGCCCTCCCTGGCCCGGGGGGGAGGCACTAACGGAGGGCCCCCCTGGTAGATGACACTGTATTTTTACCACGG
>CM030172.1:48820875-49115875 GCA_017639675.1 Aplochiton taeniatus
TAGGAGCTCTGACTTCAGTGTTCAGTGTTATGCTCTGCTCCCACTATACCTTACCACTAATCGTCAACAGTACATGCCAGTGTGTTTACTGTGCAAACAGCACAGAACATAAATCCTGCTAATGATACAAAGATGGTGGGAGTGGGGATGGGGATGGTGGAGGTCAAGGAAAGTCCACTGTGGAGACTGGGTCAGCGTGGTTTGGGTTAGCGGTTGGCGGTGGCGTTCTGCCCATGACTAGGCAGACTGGGCGTTTTTGACCGGCGGCTCCAGCTACCTTCTCTATGAGATCCAGACACTCAGCGTTATCCATCCAGTCTATGGCCTCCCACTGGATTCCCTCCCTTTGGAGAAACACACACACACACACAAACACACACACACACACATAAAGATAAACAGGGAGGAAGACACAATGGCTGTATTGTCCAGCAACTCATGTGATGAAATGAGCTATGGCCAGGCAGCTAGCCCATTCTATATATATATCTATATATATATATATATATATATATATATATATATATATATATATATATATATATATATATATATATATATATATATATATATATATATATATATATATATATATATATATATATAAACACAAGTCAAAGACAAAACTCTTCCCAGTTCCAACTCCTGGCAGCCATCCTGAACTGCGATGAAGGGAGGGCCAACCCTCATCCCCAGCCCATGTCTCCACATGTTTTAAGGATACCCTGACCTGGTTTCTCAGCCTCGAAGCATACGTTATGCAGTTTCCCAACAGAGCCTGATGCTATTCTTTAGGGTCATTCAAATAAACCGGCTATAAATCTGCTCTAAGTGAATGCGTGAGTGACGGGGAACAGCGACAGGTCTAGCATCTCCACCTGTTGTATTCCAGTTGTTCCAGGGAGAAGATGTGCTTGTTGAAGTACTCCTGCAGCTTCTCGTTGGCATAGTTGATGTTGAACTGCTCAAACCGGTTCACCTGGGGGATACGGGAAAAAACACAGCAACTTCATGATATGCCGTAAGGCAACACAGTGTGTCCCATGGATGGAGGGAGAGCAGGGAATGCCATATTCCTGGTCTGGAGTCATAGAAAGGTCAGACTCGTTCCTAAAATACAGTACGGCCCACCGACCATAATCTAGCTGGGGGTCAAAATAGCTCACCTCAAAGTTCTCAAAGCCAAAGATGTCCAGGATGCCGATGGACTTGAAGTTGTCCTTCCCTTTGATCTTCTGGTTGATCCTCATTATGATCCACGAGAAACACTGGGAATACAACGCCATGGCAACAGAGTCTCGCGAGTCCACAGCCTGTCCATCACAAAACGTACGTCAAGACGAATGCCATGAAAATCAAGGTCCAAGTTAAAACAACCCCCCCCCCCGAAAAACCACAACACGACGGGTCAATATATAGCTGGTAAACACGGCAAGTTACATTTCGCATTAAAATGAGACATTTCTGCCGCGGACCATTGCTTTGATTCTTAGTACAAAGAAAATGGATGACGGCATGAAAGAGTGGTTTAGCGTCAAATTGCAGTTCACGCAGAGGACGTGCTTTTGCCAGACTCGGACGGAATCGTCAGGAAAAGACCATGTTTGCTTTCACAACAGACACGGGTTTATTTATCAACTTCCAAAGACTGACATATGGTCTGACCCCCCCCCCCCCAAGTAGCTGCTGAGAAACTCTTCAGTGAGTCAAGCGGAGTGTGTAGGTCGTGCTCATGACTTTGGTTTTCTGTGCGGTGGTGAGGGGGGATTCTCAGGAACTACTTCCTTCTTTTAATCACGTTATGTTCTTTAAACGTATCCTTCTGGGTTTCTTCCCAACCCCATTGGTCAAAGTAGTGCTCAAACCAAAGCTTATCTTGTACATTTTATGTTTGAAAGACAGAAAAACAAAAGCTTGCCAGCTGAACTTCCTACACAAGCATTGTGTTTGACCTGAAAAAAACAAAAACAGTGTGTGCTTGTGTGTATTGGGTAGCAACGTTGCTCGACCCATACAGTAATTTATCATTCCCAATCATTTCTGGCCGCTGGGAAGTGTGAATAGAGCTGGTGGCTCCAGGATCTCCGTCACAGGGGCTAAAGAATGGCCATTTGTCCAGGATGTGGTGCCTGGCAGACAGGCATGGGAAGGGGGACCACTGGTCACTGTGAGACGAAGCCATTCTTGATAGAGTGTGTTGCTGCCTCTGGACTATGAGAGAGACAGACGGCTTCAAAGCCCTGGCCAAGCATCAGAACCTTAGCTAGCCGTTGTCTTTTCCTCGGATGAAAGACCTTCTTGTGCTTTTTTTTTTGGGGGGGGGGGGGGGCATGTCTCACTGACAAAGGAAAGTCTATTCAGTAAATTCACTTGAATTTATGAGACATAGTGGGCTGCAGACTATGTGGGTAGAAGACTTTCCAGTTTCTCCAAAACTTCTGTTGTAGGTTACGAGTTTAGTTATATATACTAGCGGCCCATGGATACAATTATGATGCCTTTTTTGTATTCTCTTAAATACATGGAAATGGGAAATCCCACAGACACTGAAAGTACACAGAGACTTCTACGTCGTTGTGAGGGGCTCCACTGCCTCCACTGGACGCTAGTGGCTACTGCACCCTAGTCCTTGCCTCTATTGTGCTTTTTTGACTGAGATCCCTATCGCCGCACTTTATTGTGGCAGACAAAAAGCAGGAAATGGCTGGGAGTCACGCAAGGGATCTGGAGAGGCATGCGCGGGGGGGGGACGCTGGAGAAAAAGGCTGTGTGTGTCACCAGGACGGGCGAGGGGGGGAGGGGGTGCGGATGAACAAACAGACAACTGTGCTGTCGTGTCTCTCAGCCCTGATAAGGGGGGCGGGGGAGGGGTTGTGCGTTGGTGCTGAATCCCAAATCAAACCCCTAGTCCCTGACGCCACAGAGCCAGCTCGATCCAAGAGAGATCCGGGTAGGCACAAGCCGTCTGACCGCAAAGCCCGGTGTATTTAATACGGTCAACGTCGTCCCTATTCTATGAAGCCAGCGTGAGCGTGTGGACATGGTTGCCAGATGGGTTGGGATGTGGCCTACCTGTTCCACGGTGAGGGGCGAGCAAATCTCCTCCCCGCGCAGGATCATGGAGCGCTGGGTTAGGACTTCGGACAGCTGGAACGAGTCCAGGCCCAGCAGGTCACTCACGTTGCTGACCACTGTAATGAACACCAGATAGTTACTCTGGAGAAGTCAGGGAATGGAAGCTGGGAAATTCTTAAAACACTAGTTAGTGTAGGCTCCTTATGAACAAACAGACAGGTGTAGGAGAAACTGGTATTTCTATATACCTAAAATAACAAACAGTATTTCACACCGTACAGAGTGTGATAATCGAGTTTAATGTTGGTGGGTGTAAAGAGTGGCTTTGCTTCGTACTTAAGTGTGAAGCCGATAGAAAGACAAAAACAGAAGAACATTTCTGACACCAGACCCCAAACGTGCCTCTTATGATCCTAAAATGTGGTGGAAATGTCCCTCTTTGGTTTCGCCTACGCGTCTACGGTAAAGAGGTCAGTGCCAGTTCACAAAGGGAGCTTCCAGCTCATGTTACAGCATGTTTATTGCTGTTTAGTTTTTCCGTTCCAGCCCTCCTTACTGTCCACAGCCCCTACACTGAGCGGCCTGTGCGTGGTGCCAGGGGCGGGGGGCGGGCGTGGGTATGTGAGAACAGCCAGCAAGCTCTCGCATGTCATGTCCTCCTGACGAGCACTACAGAAGTGAGCCCCCCCCCTTCCCTGTCCCATGGGGGTCCTCGCCCTACCTCCTTTCGAGGTGATTTGAGCCCCTCCTGCGGTCATGAACTCGACGTTGCCCATCTGCAGCACGGCAGACAGCAGCTTGAAGACGTCGCGAATCTCCTCCTCTGTGAACGCCATCACCTTGAGCGCTTCCTGCAGTGCAACAGGGAGGGAGGGCAGATTACATGAAGAACGTCCCATGTAAATAAATAAAGGACACTCTCAGACAATACATTGAGCCTCTTACAAAACAAGGTATACAGGCTTAAGATGTCACTGGGGGCGTTTTAGAGTTCTCGCTAGGTCAGGCATAAGGACAGAAAGTAATAAGCTGACCTCCCATATTCATCACTGCACTGATATCCACGCCCGAATGATTATTAATAAAAATTGATTATGATATATATATATTTTTTGCTGTCTAATAAGGATTTTGGCCTGAATGAAAGAACAGCAGTGTTTGAATAACCTTACTTAGTTTGACAAAAGCACCAGTTACGTGCCCTGTTAGTCATCAATCAGAATATGTAATTGGAGAAGGCATAATATAACCTCTCTTTGAATAGAGTATCTCCGATTATACTTTCACATGGGTTTGCTCAGCTGCCAGCTTTCTAGCAACCAAACCAAATGGTATGTTTTGCCAACCGAATGGGATCGTCAGGGCTTATTTTGCCCTCTGGTGGCAGTACAAAACACTCGTTTGTGAATTGGCCGAGTCACTTACCATGACGCTGTCAAACAGTAGCTTGTCATCCAGACTGCGGTCCTTAACACAGCCAGACTGACTCAGGTAGTGGTACGACTCAGGACCCTCACAGAGTAAGTACAGGTCTGGGACACACACACACACACACACACACACGGTTAAATCCAGAGAAATGTCCCATTACAATACATTCACGAAAAAAAACAATGCCGTTTACGGAACACCGTCAATAAAAAAGACCACCATCAAATGATTATAATAATATATTGCATAACGCTCACCTCTGTGGTCTCTGTCTGCTCCTGCTAGCAGAGCGTAGAAAATGTGATAGTTCCTTTCCCCAGGGTTCTGTCTCACCACACGGTTCTATAATAGAGAGGACATAGTTTGAAGATCAGAATCGGTGTGGTTTGTGTTTTACAATATGTTACATGTATTTAGCATGCACACTAAAATAAAATCAGTGTAAGCAATGATATGTGTTTTTCAACGCAAGATAAGCTCACCTTTTCAAGTAAATCTGAAGGTAATAGAGTCAAGGACTGAATTTGCAAAATAAAAATGAAGTTGTCTATAGCTAGCACGTCAGAAAGCTCATTTGGACTACAGCGTGAGATAAGAGAAGGATACAGTCAACAATGCAGCCGCCCTGGATGTTTCCACTCTGGGAGAAGTGGAGCTGAATGAACTTCCCAAAGCGACTGGAGTTGTTGTTGTACACTGTTTTGGCATTCCCAAATGCTTCCATGATGGGGCTGTAGACACAGGAGAATGGATAAGATTTACGGGTTGTCAGGTGTTAGGCTGGACCATGAATCATATTTTAAACTGGATAATCATGGTAAAACGATGAGAAATATAATTGTGACGCAATCAAAATATATGTTTTTTTAAATAGTATGTCCATCCCTGATTTTAGTGTTATAATAGCACATACACCAAAGTCTGCTACACAGGAATGCACCTAAGGTCTGCCTGAGGTGAGTCCAGGGTAGAGCCCATAGATATAGAACACTAGAAGTAAGATGGCTGCCAAATTTGGACATTTTCAGATAGTACTACATCACATGTCATCTCTAGTGTTCTATCTCTATGGTAGAGCCACTGTAACTGCCTATAGAGATAGAATAGTGGTAGATCTATCTCTATGGAAGATTCCTTAGAGATAGAACACTGGTAGATCTATTTCTATGGTAGAGCCACTGTACCTGCTCTGTTCGATGGTTAGGGTTAGGGTTATCTGTACCTGCTCTGCACGATCGTTATGGTTAGGGTTAGGGTTATCTGTACCTGCTCTGTTCGATAGTTAGGGTTAGGGTTATTTGTACCTGCTCTGTACGATGGTTAGGGTTAGGGTTATCTGTACCTGCTCTGTTCGATGGTTAGGGTTAGGGTTATCTGTACCTGCTCTGTTCGATGGTTAGGGTTAGGGTTATCTGTACCTGCTCTGTTCGATGGTTAGGGTTAGGGTTATCTGTACCTGCTCTGTTCGATGGTTAGGGTTAGGGTTATCTGTACCGCTCTGTTCGATGGTTAGGGTTAGGGTTATCTGTACCGCTCTGTTCGATGGTTAGGGTTAGGGTTATCTGTACCTGCTCTGTTCGATGGTTAGGGTTAGGGTTATCTGTACCTGCTCTGTTCGATGGTTAGGGTTAGGGTTATCTGTACCAGCTCTGTTCGATGGTTAGGGTTAGGGTTATCTGTACCTGCTCTGTTCGATGGTTAGGGTTAGGGTTATCTGTACCTGCTCTGTTCGATGGTTAGGGTTAGGGTTATCTGTACCGCTCTGTTCGATGGTTAGGGTTAGGGTTATCTGTACCTGCTCTGTTCGATGGTTAGGGTTAGGGTTATCTGTACCTGCTCTGTTCCATGGTTAGGGTTAGGGTTATCTGTACCTGCTCTGCTCGATGGTTAGGGTTAGGGTTATCTGTACCAGCTCTGTTCGATGGTTAGGGTTAGGGTTATCTGTACCGCTCTGTTCGATGGTTAGGGTTAGGGTTATCTGTACCTGCTCTGTTCGATGGTTAGGGTTAGGGTTATCTGTACCTGCTCTATACGACGGTTAGGGTTAGGGTTATCTGTACCAGCTCTGTTCGATGGTTAGGGTTAGGGTTATCTGTACCTGCTCTGCACGACGGTTAGGGTTAGGGTTATCTGTACCTGCTCTGCACGATGGTTAGGGTAAGGGTTATCTGTACCTGCTCTGCACGATGGTTAGGGTTAGGGTTATCTGTACCTGCTCTGTACGACGGTTAGGGTTAGGGTTATCTGTACCGCTCTGTTCGATGGTTAGGGTTAGGGTTATCTGTACCTGCTCTGTTCGATGGTTAGGGTTAGGGTTATCTGTACCTGCTCTGTACGACGGTTAGGGTTAGGGTTATCTGTACCTGCTCTGCACGATGGTTAGGGTTAGGGTTATCTGTACCTGCTCTGTACGACGGTTAGGGTTAGGGTTATCTGTACCTGCTCTGCACGATGGTTAGGGTTAGGGTTATCTGTACCTGCTCTGCACGACGGTTAGGGTTAGGGTTATCTGTACCTGCTCTGCATGATGGTTAGGGTTAGGGTTAACTGTACCTTCTCTACACGATGGTTAGGGTTAGGGTTATCTGTACCTGCTCTGTACGACGGTTAGGGTTAGGGTTATCTGTACCTGCTCTGCACGATGGTTAGGGTTAGGGTTATCTGTACCTGCTCTGCACGACGGTTAGGGTTAGGGTTATCTGTACCTGCTCTGCATGATGGTTAGGGTTAGGGTTATCTGTACCTGCTCTGCACGATGGTTAGGGTTAGGGTTATCTGTACCTGCTCTGTACGACGGTTAGGGTTAGGGTTATCTGTACCTGCTCTGCACGATGGCCTGCTCCACCCGTGTTGTCTTCTCTGAGGGGGGCGTCCCACCAGAGTTCTGACTCATCACCGACAAAAACTTCAGCAGCAGTTTGGTGCTCTCCGTCTTCCCCGCGCCGCTCTCTCCACTTCACAAACACACACAAAAGAAAGTCGCCTTCGTCAAAAAAAAAAAAAAATGACCGCCGAGACAGTGAGGGGTTTCTCAGCCTTCCTTTTCGTTACCTAATGAGGACACATTGGCTGTCGTGTCTTTTCCAAAGGCAGCGGTAGCACTCGTTGGCCACGGCAAAGATGTGAGGCGGCAGCTCCCCCAGGTGGTGCTGACTGTACAGCTCCACTGAGGCCCCGTCGTAAAGGCCTGCTATCTGCTTGTAGGGGTTCACTGCTGCAAGGATGGAGCCTATGTTGGTCTAGGAGTCCAAGAATAGAGAATAGCAATAAGCTAGAGAGTAAAACCTAGTCGTAGAACCATATTCAAGTGCTTTGGGCGTCTGAAAAGCGCTATATAAATTAAATGAATTATTATTTATTATTATTCAAAACAAACGACAGATAAGAAATGCAGAATCCAGATGGCATGAGGAGGAAGTTTCAGAGATGAAAGACAACCCATTGAAAGAAAGATAAATGCAAAAGAGAATAGAGGACTTGTTATAGGAGAAAGAATGGAAAAGAGTGATAACAGCAAATGCTTAGTGTTGGGTCAGAGCAGTCTGATGACTTTTAGGAGGCTTATGAGTATAGTAACTGGTTAGTTGTCCCACCAACACTTACCTTGCTAACATTTTCAGTCGTCGCACGTTACTTTACGAGGCCCGTTACAGTTTATTAAGAATTACATTGATGTTGACGCAAACATTATCATGTTAGGTCACAAACACTACTCCACCGGTTGCAGAAAACAAGTGCTGATGAGACCATATACCTTCCATAGTGTCCTCGGATTATTTCGGTTTTTTTGTATTACGGTAGCAGCAGTACCAAAACTTATTTAATAGCAATTTAATGTTTTGTGTGATGCTGGGCAAAAAAAATCTGGAAAATTGTGCCATCTGCACTTTAGTTTTTACGTTTTGTGATTACTTTTATTGAAAAGTAATTTTGTCAGAAAGTAATGTTGTAAAACAACAAGTTCAAGGTAAACATGTGTATTTCTTGCTATGCCTCGAACACGAATATGCAACTATTCAAAATTCAGATTTGGTGCTTATTAACTGGCAAGTTGACCTCCAGCAATCTAGCTAGCACCCAACGTTTTTTTTTTTCTTCTTTTGGTCAGGTTGGCTGTTAGAAAGTTTCTACTACATCAGTTTGACACCGGAGGTCAGTAGCATTCTAAGAAAATCTACCCTTTTCTGGGTAGCCTAATTTACACAAAGACTGTTATTATTTTAGGAATCAACCCCCTCACCTCTAATAATGTGCTTTGGGAAAAGGCTTTTTGGAAGTGTTTTTGTAGGTCAATCCATTTACACTGCTACAACAGCTAAAGTAATGCAATTTAGATGCCCTAGTGAAAGCCTAAAAAAATCTGATAAAGAGATGGAATTTCTGCTGCAAGGCACTTATAATACTGTTGGTGATCTTAATGGACAAAGACTATTAGAATCTCACGAAACGCAGTTTTCACTTTGGTACAAAGTGCCTTTGGGATGTTTGTGAAAAGCTTTTCTTCGTCGCAAGAAAAATAATATAATAGGGACATTGATTCGAACAAACACTGCAAAATGTCCAAGAAAGCCATAAAATACATATTAACCTTAAGTAATCTCATGTAAAAAAGCTAAAACATGAATTACCAATGCTTGCAATCAATCAAGCACTGAGGTAAACTTAGAAGAAATGACTGCATACAGCAGGGACTTCATCCCAGTCAGAAAGCAGTGGGTATTGGAACCTTACATAGATGTTGTTTTTCTGGTAGCGTAAGTAGAGGTTATGCATGATGGCTGCTTCATGCAGCTCTACCAGTGTGGACATGTCTTCGACCCCGTGGATGCTGCTGGGGTGCATGGGGAACAGCTTCTCTCTGCTCAGCTCTGCCCTCTGGAGGTAGACAACCTGCAACAACAACATGCACATTTGAGGATTTTAGAAGAACTTTTACCATGATCTTTCAAAGTGTATGACTCTGCTATCAGTCTGTTGATGAGAGTAATGGGGAAAGTATAGGTAGCTCTCACAAGTTCACACACAACCGAATCAGGTTGCTGGCATACCCCCGGGCTCTCAGTGTAACCCGCCGTGCATGGATCAACGAGTCGATTTGACAGCGTGATGTTCTGTCTACAACGTGCCTGTCTATACCTGCTAGTCATACTTGAAATACACTGCAGTTAAAATGCCATGTCATATTCCTGTCACAGGGCCAATGCGAGAAATTAAAGTTAAGTGAAAAGTACAAAAAAATGAAAGACAAACTTTCTTGACTTGAACTCAATGCAAAGATGTGCCCAAATGTTCCCAGAAAGAGAGAGACAGATACATATAGATAGGCAGGAATGCAGGCTTGCAAACAGAGCTAGTGAGGTAGAAGATGAGGGAGTTGCAGTAGAGTCCAACACCAAGAGGCTGGATTTAACCTTCTGTGTCTAAACAGTGGTCGCAGAGTGGCTCAGCTCAACTTTCCCTACTAACCTTGTTAACCTCCTCACAGTCTCAGAGCATGGAAATGTAAGTATGAGGATAAAGTGACCCTCCCAGAGGAATAGATGGCTCTGAACCCATACCGACACACACACACACACACCCAATCACTGCCCTGCCAGTTACAAAGAGTAAGCTTGCCTATACCCCAGGGGGATCAGGGAAGTGCTAAGCCATCTATATGGTACAACTGAGAAACTGAGTAAAAAGCCAAGGACAAATACGTCCCTGCCCCGCCTTAACGACTTTTCTGGGACTATAGGGAAAAAAGCTACGCCCCAAAGAGGGAATGAAAGGGTGGATATCAAAGACAGAGAGAGTGGAGGGATCGCATCAATGCTGCTGGCCACTTGATGGGAATGAGCCTCTCGATCAATATGGATGAGGGACTGTGGTTGTGGTGTGGCAGCAGATGCATTACCACTGCTGGGCACTCTTCCGGCATGTTCCGCTCTGTCTGTGTGTGCGTG
Source organism: Aplochiton taeniatus (assembly GCA_017639675.1). Taxonomy (NCBI): domain Eukaryota; kingdom Metazoa; phylum Chordata; class Actinopteri; order Galaxiiformes; family Galaxiidae; genus Aplochiton; species Aplochiton taeniatus. Next base: position 48,831,327 of record CM030172.1, read on the forward strand.
TGCGTGTGTGTGTGTGTGTGTGTGTGTGTGAGTGCGTGCGTGTGTGTGTGACCACGTGTCCACGGAGAGTCGACCTGAGCTGAGTCAGCGTGACCACTGGGCCCCCGCAGTATTCAACCGCAGGAACGAAGCCGTGAATGAGGGACGGTGTCTGTGCGGAGGTTTCACGGAGGTTAAAGCTATCAGTCCTGGGACAATATGGCCATGCATGTTCATCAACTTAAATCTCTTAAATTGCATTTGATTCTGCTTCCTTGGCACTTCCCAACTCCCAAAGCAAACCCATAAACCGGCTGAAAATCTACCCTAAGCCCTCACGTGTAAAACCAATAACGTTAGTAACACAGTTACAACCCATTTCATACACCTCGGCATAATTCAGGGTGTTATGTGTTTGAGAACAACGATGGTACTAAGAAGTACACACAGATAGTAGCTTGGTCACACTATGTCCATGGCTGGCTCTGAGCGTAACCCCCAGGGGAGTTACTCAGCCTATTGACACATGCTCTGATGTCATCCTCCGAGCTCAGGCATGCAGATTTACACCCATCCTTCGCTAGGGGTCTCTGACCCCCACACCCAAAACCCCACCTGCCTACTCTAGTAAATTAGACCTGATAGGAGATAACATCAATCACATTGAGTTTTCACTTCCAACAGACACTTAGCATCATTACGTTCAGCCATTTGTTAAGTCCCAGTCAGTTAATGTGGAAAGCGTCATGTTCGCCACCTGAGCTCATGCTTAATGGAACGGGTTATTTTAAATCAGCCACAGACGGGAACACGTCAAACCAATGCCCCGCTGTTCTAAGGGGAAGCCCAAGGTGACGCTCGCCTCGAGACTTAGTACTTTGAGTCACATGGTGACTGTGCCCATGTTGACATAGTACTCTCATTGATGATCTCCCAGCCGTACCACCAGTACCATCTCATCTCATACTCAGTTTAGAGAGAATAAAAGGGGGAACAACATTAATTATGATCCTGTTTTATATATATTTTTTATCTCTTTCAGAGGATAGATGATTCAGCAGGAAGTCTCCATACCAACGAGGTCAAAGGTCACAATGCCAGCGCGTATAAAGTTCATCCCACTGTATCCACTCCTTAAAATGAATCAGAGGAGACGGAAACATGTCTGTTGTCGGACATTCTTGTCGGTGTGTTAGCATTTCTCGCATTCCTTGGCAAAAACGCTGAACTGTACCAAAGAATGTTGCGGATACAGTTAACATGGGAAAACAAACAGCTAAGGAGGGAGGGTTTGGTTCCAGTTAGAGCAGAGACCTCGAGTTACACGGGGAGAATAACAGATATGGCTGCCTCGTCCAAACACACAACAGAAATTTGAATAGCATGCTGGGAAATCATCCATAAATAAACCAGTTGTGCTTCTCCAGCCCTACGTGTCTCCACGGTGGGGTGGCCAACTGTCCCATATTGGCCCTGAACATCCTCTATATTTGGGCTAAATTGGTTTGTCCCATACGGGCCTTCCCTTGTCCCGTTTATAAAGGCTTTTGACCGGTATTTGGTAGTGAGAAAGTTTGCAACGCTGCTGAACGGTCATCGACCACAAATACATATTTTATGTAAGTTTGTCTGTGTGTGTTTTTACATGCTTTTGGGAACAACTACGTCAATATATGAGTCTGTAAATAAACGTTCACATAACGGAGCTGATATTTCCGGCATCAACGGCAAAGTCAAATGTCCATGTTTAGATGGACCTTGATCCTCGTTGGTACGTTCCAGTCCTGGGTTCTTTTCCCACAGCCTCCTTCCTCCAACTTCCGCTAGAGATGTCTGTTCATTTTATGTATGTCTGTTTAAAGATTGTTTCTCATACGGCATGAGAATGCCTTTTTTTAGGGAAATGCATTTCACTCCTCAACTTTATACACTACAGTATGTGGAAAAGTGACATTAGGATACCTTGACATGAATAAATATTAATACAGAAAGGAAAAAAAGTTCAATTTGAATCAATTCTATGGAGGCCATCATGACAGCCAGACATTTAAAATCTCGGCTTGGGTTACAGTCAGCTTGTCTCATGTGACACCATCAGCCAATTACAGCACATTACCCGGGACAAAAGGTTGGCTCTGTGCCAATGGCATGCCCCGAACTGATTGTTAGGCTAGAGCTCATGCTAACCTTAGTGATATAACACCCAACAGATTGGGATGTCGGGTGTGAGATCTGGTCTCAGCAAACATTTCGGTAGCTAAACAGAACAAAAGTATGGGATTTAGGGTACCTGACATCTGCTCTCACTTACTTAGCACGCTTCTCAAAGTGGATATAATTCATGTTAATTTATGTGACCATTAAATAAATTCGAGGAATCTTTATTACGTTATTTCAGTCTGTTTCCTGCAGTGGTGTCAGAGTCAATTTAATTTCTGGCTCATTTATTTATATCTTATTACATTTCAAGGTTATAGTCCAAATGTCAATGTGCAGAATATCTTATCCTGATGCTAAGAATAACTGCATGACGTAACCATGCACAGAATTAATTGATAAACCTAGACATACAAAAATATGTCTAGTAAAAATATGATTCAAATCGCTCACACAAGGACAGACACTGTTTTCAATATATATTCCATTGAGCCTCTTCTGTGATTACAGCCCCACCCTACTTGAGCTTTGTTGCGCCGATGATGCTGAATATTCATGAGTATGGGTGTGGCCATGAAACACCAACCCAGCCGGCCCAGCTGTGACCAAATCAATGGAAACATTCAGGAGGAAAACATCACATCTTTGGAAGTGGCGCGCACAGGACAAAAGGCGAAGATATGCAGGCACAGTCACATAGCTATTTTATAGTCTCAAACACACACACACACACACACACACGCACACACACACAGAGGTTGTGAGGATATCCATCTGGTGCACAGTGGTCACACCCCAGCCCAGGAGATGGTGGAGGGAGGGTGTAGCCATGATGATATTAAAAATGATCTTAAGGAGGGACTGAAGAATGCATGTGTTTTTTAAAACATTGTTAGCTCCCTCTGGCTACATATTCCATAAAAGCACACACGATTGTCACCCTAACATACAGTGTATATATATATATATATTTATTTATATAGATATATCAGAGGCATATAAATACCTAGCTAACTTTTCTTAAACATTTCTAGACTTATCTTGCATAAAGAAGCTCACAAGAACTATGTATGAGGATGAAATGAGCAGATTCACGCATGCCTGTTGTACACACGCACACAAAACAGACTCTCACAGCACACATGGTGGCTCGATGACAAACTAACACAACAGAAAAGCTGAATGAGCATCAATGACCTACTTTTTAGCTCTCTAAGGATGTGCTTGGCATGGACCCCTTGAGGGCACATGTTAAGAGAAAACGATTCCCTCTCACTGAAAACACGGTGAAACAAATCCGACGAAGCTAGACTATTGAGGGGAGATAATACACCCGGTCTACGGAGGCTAATGCATTATTCATGTCTTGGGTTCAGGACGGGAGAGGATCTCCTTTGTTTTATTGTGTGGAAAAATCAGGCAAGGCCTGTGGCAGAGCAACATCTCACTCTCACACACACACACACACACACACACACACACACACACACACACACACAGGTAAACAAAGTGTTCAGCAGATCTGGATCACAGGACCAACTAATATGTTATCGTGCTGCACTGTACATCTCTGATCTTTCGGCTGTGCATGTTTATTGCTTTTCAGAAGAAATGACTTGGAACTAATGAAGAAACCTCTTTATGTCTCCCCTTGTGTTCCCCCCAAGGGACAAACCATCTTCCCCTTCAACCGCAGCCATTTTGACAGACAAAGACACAAACACTCACACACAAGGGTCCGATTATTCTGTTACGATTAGCCAAGGAAGAGTAGGATCTAAACGCAGGCATATCCAGAAGCACTTTATTTTACTTTAGGAGATAAAAACAGAACCAGACAGTTAAACCCTACGCAACATTTAACAATGACTGAACAAGGGGCAACTCAAAAGACAAGGCTTAAATATGAGAACAAACACAGGAGAACCAATCAACACAAAAGAAACCAGCTGGAAACAATGATACTAACGAGGCCAGGTGAAACTAATTAAAACTAAAGAGTGGGAATGATTAACCACGCCCCAACACACACACACACACACACACATACAGTAGTATAATAACATTTAGACTCTCCCCCTTGCACAAAACACACACAACATACACAAAGGTGAACACAGCAAGTAAGTCACATACAGTATACATTGGTATACAAGCTAATGCTACTTGCATAAATGATGAGAAAGGACCTCCTCCCCTGGTCAGCACATGTCCTACCATGAATCACTAGACACTGATAAACGGGGAGTTAATGTGTAATGTGACAGGAGTGTGCCTGCTCTGCGGCTGCTGAAGCAGAGCCTCTGGTCTGTGTGGAAAGACCCACTTTGTAACGTCCCTGGAGAACGCCGACTAAGTAGTTTGCCAGGGAAGGGGTTAATGTGAGCACTGAAGCAAAGGGAAATTCGAGACTACGACCCCCCCTGGACCATTGCTAAGACACACACATACACACAAACAAACAAACAAACACACTTTAAATTGCTCACACAACATAGAGGTAATAGCTCTTACACCCACAAACACACATACGTACAGAAAGATCTGGTTCACGTAAGGTGAGAATAGGAACGCATCTGCTGGCCGGCCAGATTTGGTCCAGGAGCAATAGATCACACGAGGTCCCCTAGTCCCCCCGTCCTCCATCGTGAAGTCTGTCAAAACATTCCTGCCATTCTGAGAGGCCAGTCTTCCTGAGAGACTACCAGGCCTCCCTCCCTCTGATGGGCCTGATGACATCCACACATTCCTGGCTCCAGTAGAGAGAGCGTGAGTAGACAGCTGAGCTGGAGTCCGACGCGCTGCCAGTCCCCGGTTCCGCCTCGACCCGAACGACACCGGGTCTTTGGGCCAAATGTTGTTCCAGGCCCGGCCGAGCCCCGCGGCCCTCCTCCTAACGTTCAGAGCTGTACGAGGCAGGGCGTCACGGCGTCAAGTCTAACTCATCCCTGGTTTCACCTCTGACCTCCTGGCCGGGGTCAATGGCGTTTGTAGCGCGGCTTCTCTACCCCCTTTTCTCTCCGACACCGCATGGCTGACTGAAGGCTGGCCGTAACTCTCCCAGTGAACGTCTACGTTTGTCCTCCTCTCTGTTGACCTCCAGAGCATTAAACTAGCCCCCTGAGAAAGTTGACACACTCCCATTCTCTTCACAACCATTGTCGTTACGATGGGAGGTCCCACACATACCACTAAGGAAGGAGGAAACCCTAAAAAACCCTGCAAAGAAGCCAAAGTAGTCTCCCCACGTCCCCCCTGTACACAACACTCATGAAGTGGTGTCGAACGCCCGAGGTCAACAAAGCCCACGTGATGATGCAAACGCCCCTTAGAATCCACTACTCGTCTCCGACACTGATTTATCGAGCTGACAGTGACGCGATCGCCACGGTTACGGCCCATGGATGAGTCGACTCGAGCCGTACTGTAGCCCCGAGGCACATACTGTACAGCACAGTGGGGCAAGAAATGAGTGGGTTAAGAGTCATCACGCATTGCGACATAAATCACAGCCGATTCCGTCGTTGCAGCGCTTCTGTCTCTGAGGGGGGTTCCGCAAGCATTTATCTTTTAATCAAAGCGCGAGACGGCCAACACACATGACTGTACTCTCTGGTATCTATGAACCCAAAATATACACGCCAAAAGACAACTTATAAGAGCATGAGCCCGACATTGAGTCTCAGTCCTGAGCAGCGATTCAAAACAGAGCAGTGGGTCAGAAATGTTTCTCCTTGAGGGGTTGAATGTCTCACTCTCTCAGATTTACTATCTGTGCCCTGGAGGGGAGAAGGGAAAAAGGCTCTGGTTTGCCTCGCCGCAGAAAAGCCTTGAGGACATTGATAGCCTGACTCCCGTTCAGACTCTTTTTAGCCAAGCCATTTCGAGTGAATAAACCATGGTGTTTCTCAGCAGCCTGTATTTAAAGGCTTCCGTGTGAGAAGAGAATTAGATACTGTGTGTGAGAATGACTTGGGAGCCGAATGCAGAGATAATTCACCTCAGCAACTATGCCAGTGTAACACTCACGTTGGCCATATTTAGATTGATGGAAGAGGCCCCCAGAAATAGTGTAAGGCCTGGGGTATGGGTTGGGGACGACAGCTGTGGGACCGAGAGGGAGAATGGAGGGATGGCAGAGTTTACCGGTCCTTTGGAACCTTCCCTTGGCCCCACCCTGTTCCTTCCCGACGGGCGTGAAGTTGTTCTCTAGGGAAGCGGACGCTGGACACTGAATGACCCCGGAGTTATCTGTCGTACTAGACAAACTGTGCTGGACCCAAACACGATGTCACGTGTTCAATGTGTGTGATGTTGCAGTACTTTGAGCGCTTCTTACTTTTCAAAATCAATTATATGAAGACTCACACAAACACACACATCATACAGCCTTTCCTGGGCCCCACCTATTCCTTCCCGACAAAGTCAAGCCGTTTCATGAGGATGTATGGACACTAGACAGTCAATAACCCTAGTTGTCTATTGTACTAGGTAAACTATGGTGGACCCAAACAGGAGGTCACATATTTATACAATGTGATGTCGGGCACGAAGACATTCCTGAGGACAACAACAGGACCGGAAGAGCCATTATCCACAGACGACACATGACCCCCAGACATGTGGAGCTGAGGTTATTTTCAAAGATTCATCGCGTTCCTCTCTCTCTCTCTCTCTCTCTCTCTCTCTCTTTCTCTCTCTCTCTCTCTCTCTCTCTCTCTCTCTCTCTCTCTCTCTCTCTCTCTCTCTCTCTCTCAACCCACCTCTCTCTCTCTCTCTCTCTCTCTCTCTCTCTCTCTCTCTCTCTCTCTCTCTCTCTCTCTCTCTCTCTCTCTCTCTCTCTCTCTCTCTCTCTCTCTCTCTCTCTCTCTCTCTCTCTCTCTCTCTCTCTCTCTCTCTCTCTCTCTCTCTCTCTCTCTCTCTCTCTCTCTCTCTCTCTCTCTCTCTCTCTCTCTCTCTCTCTCTCTCTCTCTCTCTCTCTCTCTCTCTCTCTCTCTCTCTCTCTCTCTCTCTCTCTCTCTCTCTCTCTCTCTCTCTCTCTCTCTCTCTCTCTCTCTCTCTCTCTCTCTCTCTCTCTCTCTCTCTCTCTCTCTCTCTCTCTCTCTCTCCCAAACAGGATTTCCTCCAGACACAAAGGCACACACCACAACTAAACAGATAAGCATGGGCCACTGAACTTGTGGCATACTGGAACCTATTCCTGCCATTCTTACCACAGGACTTGTTTTCATGTTAAAGAAACCTGGCTAGAAATGTGTTGTCTCTCTTTCTCACACACACACACACACACACACACTGACACACACACACACACACGCGCAAACACACACACACACACACACACACACACACACACATACACATTAACACACATACACAAGAATCCATGCGTCTTTTATAAATCATCATTGGATTTAGTGAATTGAAATGAACTTTGAGACCTTGAGAAAAGCCACAGCTCACAGGACATTGGAGAATCCTTGGCATAAAGTCAAAAGTAGTCAAAAGGAAAAGCGCTGCCCTGACCTTCTTAAGTCATAGACTAAACAGTTGATTTGAAAATAGACATGCGTGGCTTTAAGATCTGCCCACAAGTATTGTAAGCAGAAGTAGGCACACATGCATTTTTACATTAATCCGCTGGTGGATTCTTTGAAGAATGAGAATTAGGAAGTAGTGAGGGGTTAAAAATGGGTCATTGATAGTTTTACATGACTTTTGCACACTGGGACGCTAATCTAAAATCCAGAAAAAAAAAGGCAAAGTTTTTTTTTTCCATAGTTTGGAACGCAAAACAACCTCTATTTACATGCGGTTTGGATTTACTTAAGTTGGCCAAGTGGGTTTCATATATATTTATGAAAAACATTGAAACAACGCTTGGAAAAGCCAATTAGTGAGCTAATGGTGTTGAGACTGTGCATTTCTAACCAGTGAACGCCTCTTACCTCTCCATAGTCAGTGGTGATGACAAGAGAGCCGTCATCACAAGTGCTGATGGTGGAAGGAAGGAGCTGTTCTTTGTCCCTCAGCCAGACATGGGCCCCCTGCAAAAGGATCAGACAACACAACTACATTAGTGTCTTGCTGGACATTTGAATCAAACACCATCACCTCAGGAAGACAGGTTTGGACCGATGAGTGTCTTGTCAAAAAGAAAAGAAATCCAGAGACAAAACAAGACAATGGCGTAAAAAAAATTTAAAAACACCATAACAAGTCAAATACATCCTAAAATGGTGCCTTTCTGCACGTCGTCTGGACATGGATACCTCTGTATTGATCTTGGCCGAAAACGGCTGAGACATGGCGCCTGGTAGCGGTCAGCCAACCGCCGTGCTCGTCCACTGACTCAGCTTCCGCCAGCCTTCCCGTCCTCCCACACCACTCGGGGCCACAGAGCCGGTCCCTCACCACACTCTGCCCGGCGCCGCTCCTACCCTCTTATTAGACCGTCAGAGCTGCTTTAGTAGGGGCGGGAAACTGCTCAGCAGCCCTAAGGGCACACCGAGGGTGTGGCAAAAACTGCTGAAACTACCACCCAGCCCTGTGCAACTCTGTAACTGTCCCGGGTGCTTTGAACCTACCGTTACACACATTCGTCCATAAATAAAGTAAAGATGGTCCCAAAAGGAGGGCTATATACAGGGCTTGTAATACCGAGTGGCAATAAGTGCTGTCTATTATCTGTTTCTTCCTGCTAAATGGCTCTCACTACAAAGCATTTGGTCCTTGCCCCCCCCCCCCCCCCCCCCTCCCCCCCCTCCTGCCCCACACCCTTTTTTTTTTTTGTTGCTGATTTTAATCGACCCAACCACCGAGAGCAACTTGCCGTAGACCCTCCTGCAGATCCTTTCCTGTTTTTCCGCGGGGTGTTAAAACTAACCCCATGGATGGGTGGTCCGCTGTGTTTGTGTAGCCATGTGGCGTCACTGACCTCCTCCGCCGTGTTTGTGAGGACCTCGGTAACCACGGCACATAACAGGAATCGGAGACTTGATTGCTCAGACAGACCGTCATTTCCTCACGACAATAAACGATAGACTTTTAGCGGTAAGAACGGCATCACATCCTGGGTCAGCGGTGCCAACTTCTGGTCCGGGTTTTTAAAATAGACCGGACGGTTTGGCTTTTACACGTGAATTTGAGTCTGGTAGCTGGTACACAAAGCAGGAGTATTCTAGATGGTTAGTTATTTTTCATTATTTTGTTCAGATTAATATTCAAATAAAATGTGATTTAAAAAAATTTAAATAAAAGACAGTCAACCTGGATAAAAAACTGGAATCAACAAACATGATGCCGTCAAAATAATTCGAATAAATTAAGTTTGAATGAAATCCACCTAATTCGTTTTAATTAAATGCATAACAATTCTACAAGGTGACTTCCAACTCTGAAGAACCAGTTGACGGACCAAACAGCGTTGCTAATCAAAAGTGCCCCCCCTTCAGGTGGCCAGTAGAGAGAAGGGAGAGAAGACACACGGTTGTGTCCAACGAGGCATAAAACTGGGGAGATCAATAGGTTCCACTAGGAAACCCTATACAGGGTTAGCTCTAGACATCCATCCTCATTAACTATTAACAACAGGCGTCCACGTGTGTACAGCCGTGCACACACTCCAATCCCATGGCTCACAGCCGTTGGGGTCAAAACAAAGACCAGGAGGATGTTTGTAAAGGCAGTTGAAGATTAGTACAAATCCCATCTGGGTGTTTCAATCTTTGAATAGCTGAACGAGGCCTGAAAGATTAAAAGCAAATGGAGAAAATGAACTCAATAGCAAATTTTTGAAGAGATGCGTCCAGGCCCCAATTTCAAAAGACTCATTCAAGAATTACAAAAACCTACTTCTAGGCTAGTTTTTGCTTCTTCTTTCGGGTAATGGAGCAGAGTTAAATGCAGCTTCCTAAGTCTCACAGGACAGCGGTGAGTAGGTTAGAGAGGGGGGGGGGGGGCATGTTCAATTAGGCGGAGGAGTTGTAGAAGAGGGAGAGAAAGAGAAAGGCTGGAGCCCCCTGATAATGCTGTTCATCATTGTCTGCAAAAAGAAATACTTTTAGATTTGGATTTATGGGTTTAGGTTAACAGGAACATGAGTATTGCAGATAACAAAAGTATAATTTCTTGTCTCATTTGAATTGAGAGAAATTCTCCTTTTGAAAATGGTGGACACACTGGGATTTAAGATTTTCAGTGTATCCACACCAAGGAGCAATAGCTGTGACTGGTACCAGACTGGCATGCCGGACTACTCAGAGAAAAGCTCGTCCACGCGATCTCGCAGGAAATCAAACCGAAAGAATTAGCAAGGCTGTTAAGTCCGTTGATTTTAAGACGATCAGTTGCTATTACATAACTGGAAATGACAGGGGCTTGAGTTGGGTGGCATATTTCTAATGCTCCTTAATGTATAGTGCCGTGTTCACTGCGGTAATTGAAGCAGGGAAACGAAACAAAAAAAAAGGGTTAGATAGGAGAACGGAAGGAAGACGAAGACGGGAGGAAGCTTGGAGACGGGAATGTTGTGTTGGTGGGAGCCTGGTTTCCACAGTTTAAGTGGGCAAGTCCTGACAGCAGAAGGAGGGATTCTAAAGGGGATTATAGTCTTCATGCAGTTGTCATCACACATGATGGAGTGACGTAAATGCAAGGTGGAAAATTTGCCCCGCTTACTGGAATGTGTGAACTGTTAAGTAATCCTCTCAGGAAAGAAAACACCACATGCAAATAATCCGGGAGTTTACCAAGCAGAGATGAATACTGTTTAACTGATATCACAATGTGTTGGAATCCATCCTGTGCACAAAATGTGCAAAGGTAACAAAAATCTGATAATAAATTGTGAATCGATTCCCGAGTAGTGGGAAACGCAGACTACTGAACAAATGTGCATATTAAAGATGATTCTCAAATAATACATAGAAATAGATGTAATGTTACAACTCAATGGGTGATGACGAACAGACGCTGAGTCGGTGAATGTCTGCAAGTGTATTTTTGGGGGGGGGGGGAGAGGGGAGGTTCCAGATGTGGGTTTGCATGTGTATTAAGAGATGCAAAACATGGTAGTAGAGGAAGAATAGTGTAGTCTCAGCAACAGATGGTCCTAGGCTCCTCCCTGTGTCGCAGCCCTCCTGTCTCGCTCCACGCAGCTCTTGTCAGTGAGCGAGGACAAAAGGGCTTCAGCCTAGCCCCGGCCCTGAAGTTAACCGGGCGGAAATCTCAAAACAAAGGCCAGCTGGGACGCAGGGGGGGGGGGTCACCCTCAAACACACTTAGTGCCCAAGTGTCAAACTCCCCGTCAAAACTTGGGGTCACCTGCCTCGGCACAGCTGATGAGTCTACAGCAAGACAGTAAAACAACATAAGCAGAATACAAAATCTACTGACAACATTTAAACAACACATTTCTTTCATATTTTCTAAAAGTCCAACATCTACGAATCATTCCAACTCTGCATCCCTTCCCAGAGGAAAAAATCCATGTCTCATTGTTGTCTTAGTAATTAAATGAGTTCTTAAGCTTGTCTCATTTCTGATCGTTTGTTTCTGACTTTTTGCTCCTGAAGGCCTCTTAGTAGCAAAAGAAGGGAAGTAAGAGAGAACTTGATTTTGGATGAGCTTTGATTGAGATAAAACTTTGAGAACAATAACTGTCACGTATACTTGGAGATCCAAATGAAACTCATTCGAAACTATTCTGAGATCTCCTATACGGCTCAGTTTAAGACAAACATGAGATTATGTGTCACCATTTCTCCTGAGGAGATTTTGAGAAGTAACAGACACGCTCAAAGTCTCATTTAAGTAACATACTTGTCTCATTTGTGGCAAGGAGAATAAAAATGAGATACTAATGAGATCTCATTTTGGCACTTTGCTTTCCTATGGGTTGGACCATACGCAGCAGCTGGCACGCTGACTGGCATCAGTTTCCTCAGCCAGGGACACAAGCTGGTCTCCTGCCATGCTCTCCGATACAGGAAACTGCCCTGAGAGACTTGATCCTCCACGGCTTCGGTTTCATTAGCATGCATAATGACATCCAGTTCAAAAGTTGATAATGAATGAGCCCTCCATAAATATTAAAGGCCTTACACGGCGTAAGGTGCCAGGGCTCTTTCTCTCCGGTGCTGCCGTATCAGGTTAACCGTATCGGACTAAAGAAAGCGTCTGAACTCAACTCTACTTTGACATGGTCGGACAATTAGTGACGGCCCCTCTCGGTGTCTTTTTTCCGGGATCCTCTTGCAATCCCAAGGAGCGTAGCGTCAAGCCCCGGAACGGCGGTGGAGCGATCCGTGCAGCCGTCTGACGGACAGGAATCGTGCCCAGTTAAGGGATGATTGCGTTCTGCTGACCCCTGACATGTCTTTAATTTGTCTTGCCCAGTAGAGCGGGAGGGAGGGTGGGGTGTGGGGGTAGGGTGGGGGTGTGTGTGTGTGGGGGGGGTGGGGCTGATGAATTAAAGCACCAGGGGGACATTTTTGCTTACAATCTGAAAACCTCTTCTTCACCAGCAGCTGTTCAGGTTGCGTCTCCATTATGAAGCATTCCGCTGCGGAACGCTGTTTGAACCTCAAATACCAAGGCTTCCTTGCATTATCATCACAATGCAGCGGGCACAGGGCCCACCCGCTAGTCCTTAGCCCTCTCAATGGAGTCTGACTACACGGGCAGATGTGCAGTCTGTGGTGAGGCCTGAGAACACACTGAAGTTCCACACAAAAACAAAACGAAACAAAAAAACAAAACAGGGTTCAAGTCGCATAAAGCAACTCACAAACCAGACAGAAGACGTTTTTCAGGCCGTGCATGACGACCAGTGAAAATGTTTAGGGACTGGATGTTGAGAGACGGGAATAAGAAGCAGCAATGGCCCTGGATGCAGCGACTAAACCCTGTGGATGGGCGGGTCGGACCAGAGAGAAGGTGGACCAAGGTTCCTCTGAGTATCCAGCCACAGGCTGCTCAGCTATTAATAGAGCATGAGGAAGACTTCCCTGAGCACACTGAATCCTTGGTGGGGCTGCATTCCATTTCCTGCAACATTCATTTGACAACGGCTTGTCTGAGGAGGATAGGACACGGCAGAATCATTCATAACTTAGAGATATTTTGTATTCTTTAAAAACGATTATTATTTAGTGTTTGTTGTTTTTTTGCCAAATGCATTGGCCGCTCGCTGCACATGGTGTGTGTGGTGGCCAGCAGGACTGGGTGAGTGCCTACCCAAACAGATCAAATGAACAGAGGCGACCTTCAGCCTGTGTGCCAGGAGAGGAATGAATTAATGATGGAGGAAGCAGCTGATCAGAAATGTGCACATAGAGGAGCAGGAGAGCCCCCCGGGAGGGGCGTAGGGCATCCCCCCAAACCACAAGGGAGAGAGGGAGGGGGGAGGACGACAGGAAGGAGGGAGGGAGGGAAGGAGGGAGGGCGGGAGGGGGGGAGGGATGGGAGGGAAGTAGGGTTGGAGGAAAGCTAGAGCGGGGCTAGCGTTGCACTAATTACTGTTGATTCCTGGGAGATGCACAGACCCCCTCTGAGCCAGATATATATAAACGGACGTACAGCGGGGGGGCCTGGGGGCATCAGGCCTGTCAGTTGACACTGTCTACTGGTTATAGTCAGACTGCCATGTGGTTCCATCCCAAACAATGGATGTACTGAAAGGGGGAACACGTGACTTCACTGTACTCACACACACACAGACGGTGTAAACTGTGTTTGTTGCATTTGCCCTGAATAAATGTAGAGGCAAATTGACTGAGACTGTGAGTGTATTGAAAATGTAATCTCCAAACCTAATCCCGACACTTAGCATTTACATTTGATTTTGTAGATGTATGGAATCAGAAAAAATAGGAAATTGTTAAATAATACTGAATCCAATAATCTCACATCTCCTGTGTGTGTGTGTGTGTGTGTGTGTGTGTGTGTGTGTGTGTGTGTGTGTGTGTGTGTGTGTGTGTGTGTGTGTACGTGTGTACGTGCACTTATGATGTAAGATTAATACCACCTCCGGGTTAGGATAGAGACGGCTTCATCAGCGAGAAGCATATAGGCTCAACACTGATGGCATTCGAGTGTGTGTGTTTGTGTGTGTGTGTGTGTGTGTGTGTGTGTGTGTGTGTGTGTGTGTGTGTGTGTTTGTGTTTCATTTAGTAGTTTGCCACCACAATAATTTTTGCTGATTTAGAGAAACCATGTGTGCAGTTGGGGAGAGTAGACAAACTGCCCTCACTATCCTTTTGAAATAGACTAATGAAATATACATATATTTAATTCTGTCCTTTTCTTTTTAAACACATAGTGGGAAAATACAAGATCCATTTACTGGGATGGCAGTCCAAGTAGCAATAGTAAATATGTAGTCAGGTTACAGGTTATATTAGTAACCTGTAGCGGGAAACAACAGCAGGTTGACTGTAAGCTGATTTCAAAGAGGCCAAACAAAATAGGACATTAGGTTTGATTGGGTTCTGAAATGTTTGTGCTAGGGTGTGCAGGGACCTGGTGTGCTCTTATCTCTCCCACTGTCTCTCCCTCTCTCTCTTTTTCTCTCCCACTGTCTCTCCCTCTTGACCCTCCTCTCTCTCTCTCCCTCTTGACCCACCTCTCTCTCTCTCTCTCTCTCTCTCTCTCTCTCTCTCTCTCTCTCTCTCTCTCTCTCTCTCTCTCTCTCTCTCTCTCTCTCTCTCTCTCTTTCTCCCCCCCCCCTCTCTCGCTCTCTCTCTCTCTCCCTCCCTCCCCCCTCTCTCTCTCTCTCTCCCCCTCTCTCTCCCCCCCCCCCTCTCTCTCTCTCTCTCTCTCTCTCTCTCTCCATCTCCATCTCTCCATCTATCCATCATTCCCCACCTATAATCGGTCTGTGATGGGATAAAGATAGTGGGACGCCAGAGATATTCCAGGAATTTGCCTTTAGTTGGACGGTTTAAGCAGGGAACCCGGGAGGCGTGTGTGTCCTGGCCTCGGAACCATCTGGCACTCCACCCATCACCTCTTTGTCCCCATATGAATATGTCTCTAGCATATGTAAGCCTGAGCATATGCATTTTTTCTCCCCCGTCAACCAGCCTTTCTATCAGGAAGATGCTCTTTTTATCCAGCCAGTATAGAAATGCTAACAGGCGTAGGGTTATAGATCGTCCCACGCTGTGAGTAGGCTATTATCAACCACTACGGCGCCAGTTAGCCTCCAAGGGTCAAGACATTTGGACCGCATGCAGAACGGAAGTGTAACTATTACGAGCAGTGGGGGATAAATTGTCAGAGACAAAATAAGGCAATTAGTAGTGTAATTCCAACGTTGGTGGTAATCTCTTCAACAGCAGGCTAGCCAATTAAACAGCCTTTTAAACTGCCTTACTGCGAGGAAACGAGAACAGATATGTGACCGTTAAATGTGTTGCCCTGAGAGTTGAGTAGAACAGGAACATACACACACAAACACACACACACACACAAAGTCTTCCTCCACCTCATGATAGATTTGCTCCTCTCCGCAGGGAAAGTGCTGCATGGAATATAAGTGGAGGTCAACACATGAGCTCAAAGAATCATTGAGAAAGGAGCCATGGAGATTCCTGTTCATCATCGCCATCTAAAAATGGCACCTAGAAGTCGTCTCCTCTTTTTCTTGGTTTGCATCCCCGTCTAACATGTACCCAATCCAACCTTCAGTCCAGTATATCGTGTTAATATTTAATGTCAGGTGGAAAACGTGCTTTTCGGCACAGGAAGGATGGGTGTCAGACAGGAGACAGACTGTCGTATGTCAGGTGAGTCTATGAAATGCCCTGCCTTTAGTAGCGTAAGTAGTGGCAGACTGCAGTGAGGCTAGTCCTGTGTGTGGAACCAGGGAGTGTGTGTGACAAATGGAAGATACATACTGGAGCCATGGCTTGGGTTGGCAGGTCAGTTATCCAGGCCAAGGGTATTACCCAGATAATGGCCCAGACCAACTATCTCAGCGTAACCAACTGGCATTTCACAGCACAATTACTTCCAAAAACAGCGGACAAATGAGGTCTCCAATCCCAAGGTGAAATTAGTTCCTACCACTTTCCAACACAGAATATTCTTGATGTCTGTATTATTCCCCTTGCATAAATCTTCATCAAGTTTTATCAACCCTTGTTTTACTTTTTAATGAATTTTTGGAAGGTTCTTACTGGTGGATTTGGGAGGAACACAGGTATTTAGTCAAGTCCACTGTTTCATATCCATCAAGACAACTGTCGGTGCACCATTTGTCGTTGGCAATCATCGAGCGAATGAGAGCGTCTTCCCCTTATCTACTGAAACAACCAATCAGAAACAGGGCTAAGCCCTACCGAGGAAGAGCTTAGTGATGTTGCAGGTTGGCTAAAGCAAACACCACATTGTCAGCAGGAGGTTATCAGCCTTTGAGTCCCTCCGGTGGGTTAGCTGGCCGTGAGACGAGAGGAAAGGCTCCTGATAGACTCACAAACAATGGGGTTAAAGGGACAAGGTACAATTGTTAAGACGCTAGTGATAGCCAATGCAGGCAAACGTATAACTGAATGCCAAGCCTAATTTGCTTTGACAGGATGTAAAGATCATGCCAGATATTATTTTGTGACGGTGTTACAAGGGCATTGGGGGCGTTTCTGTAAGACTCATTATCTTTAAGCCTCACTCAATCCTGGTCAAACATTCAAACTGACAATAGCTAGACCTAAAGAGTTTAAACTGATCGGGCACATGTTGAGGGGAAGACAATCCTTCTTTTCTCATTAGGAAGTGGGGCACAGTCTGTAAGTTATTTAGTAATCACAGCACTCTTGTGACAGATTAGGCCACTTTAATACTTTTAGCCCGTAAATAAGCAGCTGTTTTTTTTTTTTCCTTTTTTTATTTTGCTGAAACATCTAAACCCAAGCTTTTTATCCTTAATTAAAAACAACTGTTGTTCACGCATTATGACCTTACGTAACACTTCCTTACACAACGTAAACACAAGCCTTTAAAATAAAAGGTCATGTTTTTGTCAAGGTTTTGTTTTTTGAAAAAGGCCAAATTTTATTATTCGCTGCTGGACACCAGTAAATGGGCATGAACCTAGGCGATATCAAATAAGACTTGGCCTAGATTGAAAACAATGCAGGTACAATAGTTTCATTGTTCAACAATTCCTTCCTTCCCTGTCTTCCCACTTGTTTCCTCCACTTCCTTCCTTCCTTCCCCGTCCCCTTAGCTCTCTGACCGGCTGCAGAGGAAAGACTGAGGTCTCGGATGGGATCTTCATCAGTTCTCTATCAGGGCAGCTGGGGGCGAGTGTCAACTGAGTCAAAACAAGTACCTCTTGCCAGACAAACAGAAACAGAAAAAGAAAAAAAGAAAAAGAGAGCAAACAATACAATACCCTCAAGAGGTATGGGAAGGGTTTCTGTCAGACTACTCATCACACCAGGAAAAGCGTGCGTGTGTGTGTGCGTGTGTGTGTGCGTGCGTGCGTGCGTGTGTGTGTGTGTATTTCTGTCTCGGGTACGGTGGGGTGAAACATAAAGCCTTGCAACCTCAGTCTCCCAGCCCTCGGGTGACAGACGGCCATGACCGGGTATCTTAAGGGTCAGGACCAGGCATCTAGGAATCCCTTTGCTGGAATGTTTCTTGAGGGAAGGTATGCTGTTTAGCAGGGCTTCTTCTCTAGGAAAGAGTTGGTGGGTGTGAAGGAGTGAGTCAATAACTCTACAATGTGTAGCAGCTGCCGCTATTTGGGGACCTGTCATCAACTTAAAAAATTCACTGTTTGTACATACCTTTGTTTCTTTTTACGAAGGTGTAAAACGCGTAGTGTGTACGTGTGTTTTTGAATGCGTTTATGACACACAAACAAATACACAGAAGGGGAACTTTTACCTGACAGTTGTGGAAAATACACTTAAGAGGTTCTATACAGGCTTTACCCGTCTCAATGTGAAATGGGAGATGTGTTTCAGTTGTATTGTTTTATATCATAGTATTGAAAGATAATAGGAATGACTTGGTAGTACTTTAACTCTACTCAACTATGCCACCCACCCTTCCTACCCTCTGTGTGTGTGTTTGCAGTGTGTGTGCGTGTGTGTGTGTGTGTGTGTGTGCGTGTGTGTGTGTGTTTGCAGTGTGTGCGTGTGTGTGTGTGTGCGTGCGAGTGTGTGTGCAGTGGGAGTGCTCGTCTGTGTTCTCATCATAGAGGACACATGCATGGGAGGAAGGAGGTAACAGCAGGCAGGCTCTCATAAAATAAATCTGTCTTCACACACACCCAAGGATCCTGACAGAAACACACACACACACACACACACACACACACACACGCACACACACACACACACAGTATGAGTAAGCACAGGATGCTACATGACAGTAGCGTAGCTAACACACCGGGCTAAACGCGACCAAACCCACCCATGGTGGCTGAACAATTGGCACGTGAACGCTCAGCCAAATCCTCAGACAGACTGTTGAGCGCTTGGTGACACCCAGAGTGTGGGGAAAGAGATGAGGGCATGGGGGTGGAGGTTCAGAGGGTTGCCCAGTGACTCGGTGAAGGCTTTATGGGGTCGGGTCACTGGGACGTCCAGTACGGTGTGGTTCACCCCTGGGAGGAAGAGCCTGACGGACAGGGTGGTGGGCCGTGCTAGACAGATCACAGGACACACCCTGGTACCTGCTTGCCCCTCTCTCTCTGTGCCTCTCTCTATGTCTCTCTCTTTCTGTTTGTCTGTTGGTTTCTCTCTCTCTCTCTCTCTCTCTCTTTATTTGGTGTGCCAAATATTCATTTCATAAGAGAAGCAGAGTGATGCAGACTAACGGTACTACTAAATTATGATTTAGAGAGCGAGAAAGAGAGAGAGAGAAGAGAGAGGCAGATAAGACAGATAAAGACATATGAGAGACATATGCTGTATACTCCTCTCTCTCTCTCTCTCTCTCTCTCTCTCTCCCTCTCGACCCACCTCTCTCTCTCTCTCTCTCTCTCTCTCTCTCTCTCTCTCTCTCTCTCTCTCACTCTCTCTCTCTCTCTCTCTCTCTCTCTCTCTCTCTTTCTCGCTCTCTAAATCACAATTTAGTAGTAAGTTAGTCTGCATCACTCTGCTTCTCTTATGAAATTAATATTTGGCACACCAAATTAAGGATGAGCTTGAACAGCCCTTTACCGCAGCAATTACGTACACTGTCTTATACGTGTATAACAGAAGTCAGATAGAGAAAATGTTTTGTAACTAATATAGCGTGGTATACAATGGATTTAATATGGAATATCAACAGGTTAATCTTTCTATCTAAACACTGGATAGCGTCAAATAATATCTGTGATTTAGCCTACACATGATTTCATTGACTTTTAATCCTGTTCTTACAGCAGCGCTTTCTAAATTCCCAATGTATTGGGTTTGCAAGGGTATCTTTTCTGTGTCAAGGATTCTGGCCGTTATAAACAGTAGCATCTGACTATAAATATTTATGAAATGTCACTTTTAAGTAAATGAGTAATGAACTGACATTGTGGGAACCTTGTAGGTCTGATTAATTTTCCATGTATGTGCCCATCTGTTCTCTGATATAGTTTTGATGCAGATTAAGTTAGATCAAGAGGATGCAAGTCAAGTCTTCAAACTGTCAGCAGTAGCTCAGAGATCAACATGGTTATTTACATCTAATCAACTCTGTATCACCAGGTTTACATAAGCACTCTATTTTCTAGAAAGGAGAGGATACCACAAATTGCATTCGTCCCCTGCCGCTAGTCCAACACTGTTATCTCCAGTATGTGTTGCTCCATATCCAGACTCTGATGTGACGTTTTCCTGAAACTATGCCTGGGCTGGCTCTACATAAACCCAGAAAAGTTCACGACATATTTCTTTCACAAAATAGTTAAAAACACTACTGAAAAATTATCTAGGCACACACAAACCACCCTCTGAATGAGATCACTACCCTGTTAATTAAAATTGTATCTGCAGAATTTTCAAGTTTTCTCTTTGTGTTTTAGTTGTTGCTGTATCACTTAATGTACAGCGTTTAAAACATTCATTACATAGTATGCCCTCTCTAATAATAATAATAATACATGGGATTTATAAGTGGCTTTCTAGTGTCAAGGACACTGGGAACATACTTGGGGTAAGCAGATTAATCCTCTCAAAGGCAACATTCCTTTCTAGCCATGTTAAAAAGTCAAAAGGAGTTGAGTGTGTTGCCCCAGACGGTGCCTTTATAGCTGACATGAGCCAAGTGGATCGGGCAAGGGTATGAATGGAGCGTCTGCGAGGGAGGAGTCATCCCTAGGAGTGGTGTTTAACGATACAGCGTGTGTTGGTAGAAGTGACACATCCAAGTGAGCCAGGAAATATACGGACAGAAAAGGCATGACACACACACATACCATGTAGGGAAGAATTTATAGGTGACTCTTTTTGTTTTTCAGGTGTGTGTGTTGTGTGTGTTTGTGTGCGTGCGTGAGCGCCAGGGTCTTTGTATGCCAATCTGTGCTTTTCGGATCAGTCTTCAAAAAAGTTTAAATCACAATCCGAATTTACGGAACACAAAGTTAGCCAAGACTACAACTGGTGGAAAAAGGACTAGGCTACGCTCTAATTTATCCACGCATCCTGACGAACCCTAAGACCCGCACAACATTGTGTCACACTATTGTTGTAGACAAACCGAAGTATGGAAAGAGTTGCATGGAGTAAAGAATAAAATATAACTGAAAAAGCAATACATATATGTGATGCAAAAATAATACATAAAACGTCTAGTCCATAACAAAGGGCGTCAATTGAATACGCAAAGGGCACGAAAGCAGAAGATGCAGACTAACAAAGACCTACGCGCACCCAAAATATATTTTTACAGACTTCAGTATTGTAAAGAAAGCAGCTTCAATATGATTTCATTCAAAAACACAGACTCGTCTTACCTCTACAAAGAAGGAATCCATTTTTAACAATCAGCTTCAACTCCTTTGTAATTGGAGTTCAGACCAGGGTACCACGGTTTCACTCTGCTGGAAGATGGGAGAGGTATTTCCAGATGATTTCCATTCGGGACCTTGAAGATGATAAGTTCCCTTCGCACTCCCGATTTTCCAAATCAGATCAACTTTTTCAAAAGGGTAGGAAACAAAGTATTCTGAAATTCAAAAATCACTTCAAAACAAAGCCGCTTCAGCTTCAGCGGTGCTGTCCGGGCACAGCCGCTCCGGTGCTCTCTGTTTCTGGAATATCTTTTCAATTCAACGGGACCAGACCGGCATATTATTCAGAGAGGCGGAGCTTCAAAGAAAGTAAACCTCCCCTCTACACACCCATAATTTGCTAGGCTTATTATTGAATGTAGACCACGTTTTTCTGAGCAATGTTCAAATAGCAGGCCGTTACTGCAATGTCGCGTTCTAAACTTATAGAAAATAGCCCATTTGTAAAGGTTATGTTCTGATAATGCATTATGTAGGATGCCAATTAGACCCTTTTTTCGATTGTATCCTTTGTGCAAGATATCCAGTCTGAAGCTTGTCATGCTGCTACCTTTAGTTAAATGTTGTTGAGTTTATAGTTTATAGCCTTTTTCGACAATTTAATAAAGATGACATATGGTGTGGTATTTCTCTTCTTCTGTCTTTTTGCTATTCGTAAAATCAAAATGGGTTAGAGCCAGATCAGGATTTGAAATAGTAGGCTAGATTTAAAGCTGTTATGGAATCTTCCTTATTATTTTGTCTATGCGTTTCAACACAAGCCGGTATTTCAACATGTATAGGGGTTATAGGCCTACCCCGGCGTTTACCTGTGCCAATGCCAATGGGTGGCTCTGCATGTGTATAGACAGTGCTCCTGGCCTGCCTCTTTTCACTACAATATTCTTTTCGCAATAAAACTATATATTTTAAATACTCCTTTCTCTATTTCTATAAAACTGTGTGAGCTTGATCACAGACAGACGAGTGGGTTAAATGTTCTCTAATACCATGGATCAAATACCGCAGATTAAATGTAGAACGCCCATTTGCTTCCCTGTTAAGCTCACTGCACTGACTGTGTGGATGGGTGTTTCTTAACTCTCTGCCTAATGTAACTAAATTTGACCCTCAAAAGACATTTAAGTGATCTGTATCTGAAATTGTCCCATTTTGTATTTACTATTGCCTTTGCAACGACAACAGTTTTGAAATTATTTTGAAGGATAATTAGCTTGTTTGCTAGCAGACCAGTAAATGTTTTTAATGCTTTTGCCCCCAGGTGAGCTGACCCTAACCCTTTGCCTCAGAGATGATTACCGAGCAGTATAACCAAAAGGCATTACAGCGTCTCTGCTAAGTGACTGTGTATATTCAGCAAGTTACTGGAAACAGTACATGAATCACCTACTAAGCCCATGCTTAACTCAAAACAATACAGGTTAATGGTGCTCCTTAAATGAGTCAGCCATTCTGCCCCAAAGATTCCTCTAAACAACATAACTAGCGCTGGGACAGTCTGTCCCAGCAGGGATTCCACTCTACCTGGGGGAACAAAGAGCAGGAACAATGGTTCCATTTGTTCCAAGAGAAGTGAGATCCCCAGGAGGGCCGAGGTGGGGGAGGGGTTCTGTCTGGATCAGAGGTCCTGTCTGTCTTGACTTTTGACATAGCCCAGGTCCTCGACATATAAAAATTATCATAATGACAATCTATATACTTTCCATATATAAGCAGTTATAGACAGGGGCTGTTTCAAATATTTACATATTTCATTCTATTTATCTTTTATTTAATCAGGGAAATCACACTGAGATTAACAGATCTTTTTCAAATGGGCCCTGGCCAAGGAAGACATCGTAGACAACATTCACACAAAATATTTAACAACATTAAAAATGACAGGAAGTGAATTCGATGTGTGTAGCGAAAATAGACAAGTAAAAGAAATGAAATCAGAGGGTCAAATCTGCTATATGTATTTTTTTATTTTGAATACACAATATAAATTTTAAAAAAATGAATAGTTTCTTTTTTTTGCATGGTGGTTTGTCTTAAACAGTGCTTTAATCCTAGTCAGGTGAGAAGAGTGTATAAGAGAAGAGTCAGTATATTTGACTTTTTGAAGGCTATAACAGGGAACAATGTGTGTCCGTTTTTAGTGGGAAGGAAGATTTGGGGTTTTGTGTTATGTTATAAGATCATGTCACACCACTCTACTGAGTCTATCACGCGTGGGTCTGTCTTCAGATAAATACATGTGGTACATGACATATCTTGTAACGTTAATGGAGACAGAGATGCTACAGTGACCGTCCCATTTGCTCATACGCCCCCGAGCAAGGTCAATTAGCGTTTGGGTGGACGTGGCTCGTACACAGCCACTCAGTGAATAAAGAGCTGTGGCCTGAGTGCATGTTGTTGGGGGGCCTATCGAGTGAGAGGGTTCGCTAGGATTGTCCTCTCTAAAGCCACTCTCTCTCACAATCAGTCCGTGATAATCACTTGGCCGAGCGTGGTGCTTATGTAAAGAGAATCCATCTATGCTGGAGAAAGACCCAAACTGCTAGCTGAACAGCGCACGCAGACATTGACCCACCCCACTGCCCGGGGGCCAGCTATTTCTGTGTGTCACTCTTTCCACTTTCATCTTGAATACAGTGGGCATACCAAACATTTCTATACTGAAGTGCCAGTTTATATTCAGGTAAACTCTAGCAAAATGAAATAACGGTGTCTAGTTGTATATCACGTAACTTCTAGCGTTTAGATAGGGTTTTAGTTAGCTTGAATAAAGTAATGATTAATACATTGTATAAGGTAGTCATCTGCAGCAGTAGCCTATATGAAACAATCAAGTTCAGATATTTTTTATCAATTTAAATCAATATTAAATCAAAATATCGAACCCTATGCGTACCAAATTTTGAAGTCAAATATATTGGGATGAGGAATTTTTGCCAAATGGATGTCAGGCTAAACAATAGTAGTCTATTGCAAACTATCATCACAAATTGAAAACATTGTATCTTGGTGAGTCACCGTGCGTAATTACACAAAGTAAATGGATTACCTGAAATGTTTTCATTTCAGTGTTGCTTGTTTGTTTCTGTGGACCAGATAGGTGTTTTTCTGTTGCAGACAATAAGATTGAGGGAGAGGCATAGAGAGAGGATTGAAAGAAAACTGATTCAATCAAGTCAGTGGAAGGAGGGGATAGAAAGTGGACAAAGAGATAAACAGGAACATCTAACAATACCTATCGCTAGAGGTGATCTATATTGAATCCCTCTTTCAAAATGATGCTGACCAAAAATGGCAGATGACAGATCCTGCTGACATGATTGAATTTTGTGGTTGGTCATGAAACACCAGAGAGCCAATTTGTCTTTAAATAATAACATTAGTCAACATCTAGACTGTTAGGTTGAGGACAGGTGTATAGTTTTTCCTCTTATGGTAAATGGGTTTGCTGTCTTTCTCTAAGATGCAAACAGAAATGACTGTCATTCAATAGATTAAATCACGTTTTTTTCTTTTATGCCAATATTCAACAACAAGTTTAATAAAGCTGATAAAGAGCCAAGTTATGATTTGGTTGCAGGGTTATTATTATTCTACAGCGAATTGTGCCATGCATTCAGTAGAGTAGGCCTGCTGTAGGCTTTTTAATTTTATTTTGAAAGGTCAATAAACCACATTTTCGAAGTTAAACTGTAAAGACCATTCTTCCGATGGCTCACTGATGTACCACTTTAAGGCAGTCTACTTCAGCAGTTTGAAGACATCGTCCTAGACGCATGTAAAAGGCTATCCATCATAATGACAACGTTGTCTGGGGCCCTCCATTATGCAGGTACAAGCCCTGTGGATCAATTACATCATGATAAGTCCAGATTCTTAGCAGCAGGATTTTCCCCAATATCCTCTTAGACATTTATGGCAATGTTTCACGCGCATGCCGTACCAGGCTTTCAGGCTGAGACCCACAGAACAGTAGCCCTCTTCCCATGCTCCCCTGCAACGTCAACTTCCTGTTTGTTAAGAGACTTGCATTCTTTGCCCTCTCACTTCCCTAGCATCTGACTACTATTGCTGCCTGTGTTGTTTTTACAGTGGCATGTCTTGGTAACCTGATGAGTCATGTAGAGAAACATAAACAACTGCCCCACATGAGAAAATCATGTTTCAAGTATTAGTGGACCGCCATTTTAAACCCCACTGGATTTCCAACCAATGGTTTTTGAGTGTTATTGTTCATTGTACTGTTTCCAGTCAGAGTATTAGCCTCAGCTTCTGACACAGTGGCTGCTCAGAGCCTGTGAAAAAGGACCACTCACCGATGGTCTGTACCTGGCCTTAGCCCTCCATCTGGGCACACACTCAGGACAGAGAGACCTGGTGTCACATCATATGATTCAAAATAATAAATAATCACAGACAGCTCAGTAGTGAGATGAGGATATTCACAAGAGCAGAGTCACAGCTTTGCTATGGTAACGCTTAATCATTATGTATGGCTGTTGCACCATCTTGGAATATTTGAATACAACTTGGTGGGATTCATTTACAATAGGCTGGTTGATCCTATTGAGGTTACAGTTCGCCGGTCCACACATCTACCCTGACTAATCCTATCAGGTTATAATATGTTATGCGTGCAGAAGATTTACACAGAGTGTGCACCTGTCTCAAAGGAGGGGACAATAGAAAAGGGGGTGGGATGGGGAGGGGCTTTTCTCTGGGCCTGGTGCACTGTAATTACATACTCTAGGGGGATGACTTCATCTTGTAGAAGCCCCTCTCCAAGGGGTCTCTCTCTCGCTCTCTCTCTCTCTCTCTCTCGCTCTCGCTCTCGCACTCTCTCTCTCTCTCTCTCTCTCTCTCTCTCTCTCTCTCTCTCTCTCTCTCTCTCTCTCTCTCTCTCTCTCTCTTCTATCAGAGAAGGCCCAGATCCTACCACGTTACAATGTCAGATCTTGTACAGGACAGGAATTCAGGAATTGAAAGAAGCATATTGTGAAAAAGAATTTTCAGGTTAATAATTTTTTGTTGTTGAGTTTTCTTTTTATATTTATACTGTTGTGCCAAAACACAATGCTCCATAAGGTTGTGCTTTCATTTTGAAAGATATACCAATAAGCTTTCATAAATGGACATCAGTACTCTCACTTCCATAAAATAAACAAAATTCAATTAGCATTGTCTGACAAGGGTGTCATGAGGCTAAAAGAGCTGAGACGTGTCCTATCTGTGTTTAAGATCAAAGGCCATTAGGTCTTCAAAGGATTCCCCTTTCAAACTGGAGATGAATTACTAGATTGGCAAAGCAGGAAATAGGATTATATTGCATGGCTACTTGCTAGTGGCGATACATGGGCGGGACAGTGAAAGATTCAAAAGCCCCAATTAAACTGTGTGGGTGTGTGTATGTGAGAGATATAGATAGGGAGAAAATACAGAGAAAGAGAGAAAGAAAAAGGTGTAGACAGAGAGAGAGAAGGAGACAGAGAAAGTGAGAGATGGAAATGTAATAAAGGGAGAGATAATGTTACAGATATGTCAAAAATTATGATAACATGTTTATGTAAATTGTGGATCTAGACTGAGCTCCAGCCTACCTTGAATTCGGCCCCTTTATCCCCTTTAATGATGCCACTGTAATGGGACTAACATGAGAAATTACTTTAAGGTTGCTTACTGACATTACTCAGCTAAGTGAAATAATGGAGGCATTATTAACCAATATTATAATGTTCATGTAAGAGAGAGAGAGAGAGAGAGAGAGAGAGAGAGAGAGAGAGAGAGAGAGAGAGGGGGGGGGGGGGGGGGGGGGGGGGGGGAGATATTTTATCTTGTTCCACATTATTTACCACCAGATACCACAATTCCAGCCACAGACAACCATGTCTTCTCCGTACACCTACATTTGCACTAGTGCAGAGCCCACTATTGATGATATTTTATGATAGGTGGCGGCAGTCTTAAGGCGCCACCATGTGTGCAATGATCAATATTACATATACAGAAGTGCAAGCATGTAGTTAAAGTTATACAACATGTAATGAACATGTAAATGAATGCATCTATTTGATCAATGAGTAGCGTTATTACAACAATCAATTTATACTAGACAGTAGGTTTGGAGCCTAAAGTTTACATTTTAGTGAACTGTAATAGACGTACATCGACCAAACACTTTCACATTGTTACCCTGACGCTGGTTAAAGAAACCTTCCGGAATTGGCTGTTTTGTTCTCATGCTATGTAAAGCACAATAGTACCCTATGTGTAACCGGTCAACAAGTATTGTCAGACAGACAGTCCGCCGTCTGCAGTAACGCTATGCTCTATGAATGGAAAAAATCTTCACCTATCCTGAGCCCTTGGGATTTACTGTTTATTTAGTTTAATAGGACTGCGCTGATCAAATGTCGTTGTGTTACTTAACTATCAAGTACCACTGTTGGATTATTTCTCTTAGTAGAGTACATTGAAACCCCACACCAAAATCAAACCACAAACGTCGTAGCAAGGAAGGCTTAATAATCGAGTCAGATTTCAGAGTAGTTTTGGAGTTTTAGGACCCAGCGTCCAAAGAGAAATTTGGCGTCACATGACCATGGTTTGTGGAGCGCGGACATAGTAATTCGGCTTCACTGATGACTAAAGACGGGTGTACTGTTTGAATACGTTTTTACCTTGTAAATATACTTCATAACAATGAATCCAAGACCAGGGAAATAAAATGGAATTCTGATTCTGGCCTGTCATTGCTGCACAAGAAAGTTGACATGGCTGTGAAGATCTTTGTCCCCATTATTGTGAGCTTTTTCTGTTTAGCTGTAAATAGAAGCTTGGTAAGTGAATCAAACAATTCTTTAATTCCATCTACTTTTTGATACAAACAAACACCTATTACTTCCTTATACCATTCTGCTTACAAATCATGTTGCAATTAGCAAGTGTAATCCTGTTAGAATGATTGTGACAAGATGAAAACTATGCTAAAAGATTGGTGTGAGCTATTGACATTACATGAAGTCAAACAAATTACATTTGTGTACAATATCCACAAGTAACTTCATTCCAGTCTTGTATCACCAGTTTTTATTTATTTATTATTTTGAATTTATTTTATTCTTTTTTATTTTTTCTGCTTTTTGAATTGTACTCCATGTGTTGATCTCTGTAGGTTTTGGGGGAAAGCAGAACATTCTCCATAGACTACAAGAACGACTGCTTCCTGAAAGATGGGAAACCATTCCAATTTGTGTCAGGCAGTATTCATTATTCCCGAATCCCCCAATACTACTGGAAGGATAGGCTCGTCAAGATGTACATGGCTGGCCTAAACACCATCCAAATGTATGTTGAACTTTGACCCCCATTAACTTTCAGTTTTCAAAATACTTTATTACAATTTTCAGTTTTTAATCTGACTGTTCTTGCAGATATGTGCCTTGGAACTTCCACGAGACTGTGCAGGGGATAAACAACTTTTCAGGGGACAGAGATCTGGAGCACTTCCTTAATCTAGCCAATCAGACTGGTCTCCTTGTTATCCTGCGTCCAGGACCTTACATTTGTGCAGAATGGGAGATGGTAAATCAACTATGTTTGCCCATGTATAACCATTTTCTCTGTCCAGACAGTTTTAGTTTTTTTATGACAGTCATTATGACAGGATGTTGCTGGTCATAAGATCTCCTTCTCTGATAATAACAAACTGTCAGCTGACAGGCAATTCTGAATTATTCAGTTGCATTCTATTTCTTGATGTATTCATTTTGTGGTTGAACTATGTTGTTGTGGGTTCAAATCCTCCATTAGCAACTGACACTTCGATGTATTTTGACCTAGGGGGGTTTGCCAGCCTGGTTACTCCAGAAGCCAAACATTGTACTTAGGTCTGCTGACACAGGTAAATTTTTTGCATATCAGACTAGCTATTTTACACACAAAAAACACTGTCACATTTTCATGAAATACCTATACATGTGTTTGCTCGTTCTCATTTTGTCAAACAAATGACAAGTGCGGAATTGTTTCCTTATCTTTGTGATTAGATTATCTGCAGGCAGTGAGCAACTGGATCGCTGTGCTACTTCCAAAAATGAGGCCTTGGCTATACACCAATGGAGGAAATATCATCAGTGTGCAGGTCTAATAGTTAGCTACTATGTTGAACTACATTTCTGAATGTCATATATATATATATATATATATACGTACCATACTATGCATTATAAGGTTATCAGCATAGTTGAGACTTGATATTTGGGTGAATCTCTCTAGGTGGAAAATGAGTATGGGAGCTACTTTGCCTGTGATTACAACTACCTTCGTCATCTGCGGACACTTTTCCGTTTCTTCTTGGGGGAAGACGTCGTCCTCTTCACCACTGACGGAAACACAGACAAGGAGATGAAATGTGGAACTCTGGAAGGACTCTACGCAACCATTGACTTTGGCACAGGTGGGTACTACTGTACATGTTATGTCGCAAAAGAGTGCAACGTTTTCAAGTGCCCAGTACTGTATATGTTGCGTATTAACTGTATTGCCCATGGAGGTTCAAGTAAACCCCAAAGTGACCTGCACAACACCCTTTCCAGTCTCAAAGCTGCATGAACACTCTTCAAAATCGACCTTGCCTAAGACAAGCTACTGTTAGGCTGTTGAATTGGTCATATATTACAATACAGATACTTTACTCCAAGTGGCTCTACAGCACACTCACCAATACACAGGCCGTGTTGACACAATATGTTGTGGCTGTGTTTCTTTTATAATTAGTAGATGATAGTAGTTATTTTGATAAATTAATAGTGCTTTGATTTCTTAGGAAGAGAGTATAATATGAACAGCAAACATTGTATAAGTAATTCGACAACTCGAGTTGTAAGTATTCTTGAAAACCACAAGTTTGAACAAGATAATTGTTTACAGTCGGATTGTATCTGTATTGGAAGGACAAATAGTTTACAAGTTAAGAAAGATGCAGAATGTTGCATCTCTAACTGTATCAAAGGGGCAGACGAGAGTGTATTCCCATCCTAAGTAACCTCTGTTCTATTTTGATAACAGATACAAATGTATCCACAGCCTTTCAAAGGCAAAGGAGATTTGAACCACGAGGGCCTCTGGTGAGTTGTGGATTCAGATTAATTAAATATTTTATATAAACTTTGCTTTACAAGGGAAAACAGATAAAAATTAAATATCCTTTACAATTGGGCCCTTAACTTAAATAAAAAGCACATGGTACTTTTGGACTACCAAAATGGTACAATGAACATCACAAACAATTACAAACAATTAAACAATTAAAGACTTCAAGCCAAATCCAATATTTTTGCCTAGTATGTTAGCTGATATCTAACTAATTTGCAAAAAAGGCGGTCAGATGGAAGTTTTTGTAAGATTGCCTTATAATTGAATTACTAACAGGGACACTCTTCTTGCACTGAGAGAGCGCTGACCAACCCCATAAGCCCATTATAGAGTACACATCAATGGGTTCTGAATCACTTTCCTGTTATGAAATGCAATGTATTGTGGTTAACAGCATCAAATGGTTTTAAAATACAATCTGCAGTATGTGTCTGTCAGACCTCGCCGTAGTGAAGTACAAACCGAACGAATGCTGACTATTATCGCTCTACGTTCATGATGCAGGCCTGCCTTGTTTCTGTAGAGGAAACCAAGCTTTTTTTTCTTTTCGTCACCCTATCAGCTTGTTGGTGTGGATTTCAAAACAGAAATGAATACGTACTTCAACTAGGCCTATTCAATAAAAACAAAAACAAAAAAACACTCTTAACTTTCTTTGAATTATCTGGAATGTTGCCAGTTTTACAATGTATAGGTTTTTTGCAGGTGAACTCAGAGTTCTACACGGGCTGGCTGGACTACTGGGGAGACCAGCACGCTGTGGTCGATACTCAGAAGGTCAGCAGAATACTGGGAGAAATGCTATCCATGGGGGCCAGTGTCAACATGTATGTGCCCTAATCACCCAGTCCACACGGTTTGGAGCAAACCAACTTTTTTATATGTATTCTTTTATATATTGGAATTTGTTTATGTAGTTGAAGAAGGCTATTGTGTAGGAATTGAAGTAAAGTTCTCACATCCTAAAATGATATCACTTTATTGCAGGTACATGTTTGAAGGGGGAACTAACTTTGGCTACTGGAATGGTAAAAATTAATTTTAAAAGTCTTATTTATTTCTAATTTCTATTCATTAAGGAGATGTACTCTGTATAAATCTATACTTATAACTTAATTTAATACTTTTAATTGAATAATTAGATTTTCTTTTTGAATTAAAGTAATATTTTTGTTCACAATAATAAGGCCTAGCAACACCGTCGTGTTCTCCTGTAGGTGCTGACCATAACAACAGGTACCGCTCCGTAGTGACAAGCTATGATTACAACGCCCCGCTGTCTGAAGCTGGAGACCCCACTGAGAAACTGCTGGCTATCAGAGAAGTCATTAAGAAGGTACCTAAGCACAACTACTTAATTCCCTGAACAAGAGCATGGAACCCTGTTTATTTTGTTTTTCATTATCGGTCATTTACTTGTCATTTATCTCGGCCCAACACAGTTCAGAGATATCCCAGCGGGTCCAATGCCTCCTGCCACACCCAAATTTGCCTATGGCTTTGTGACCTTGAAAAAGGTAGAAACATTTGGTGGACGATTATAATATTTGTATAATAATATTATAATAATTTACAACTTGTAAAATAATACTGTGTTGTGACTTTTCCATAGGTGGGCAACATTAGCAGTCTTTTGACCGTCCTTTCACCCCAGGGTCCGGTCAAATCCCAGTATCCTTTGTCCTTTGAAGAGATGAAACAGGTGAGCGACTCAGTTGAGATCCTGTGGTCTGTTCACCATGGAGTACTGTTGGGACACCTTCTCATGTTGTTTCTCTATTATGTTTAGTTCTATGGCTATATTCTGTACCGGACCAAACTGCCCAGGGACCTTTCAGAGACCACGCCCCTCATCTCTCCTCTGAATGGGGTTCATGACCGTGCATATGTGGCCGTCAATGGGGTATGTACCCAACAATAGTCTTTGTTTTTGTCTAGCTGTCAACACAGTCAAAAGTAAGGATTTTTACCGCCTTATTTTACATTGTGTCCATGCAGAATGATGTTTTATTCGAAATCGAGCACTACTTAGTGATCTGATGTTGTCACGGTGTTTGTGAGCAGGTGTTCCAGGGCATATTACAGAGGGACACCGCTCTGGTAATCAAAGTCACTGGACAGAAAGGCGACGTCATGGACATCGTATTGGAGAACATGGGCAGGGTGAACTTCGGCGACAAGATCAACGACTACAAGGCACGCTAGCAAAACATAAATTAAGCTTTTCATGCTTTTAACAACCCATGCCTAACTGTGCGAAAAACACAATGATATCCTTCTGTACTATAATTGTGACTTCCTTCATAGTGCATTTTCCACGTAGCGTAAATTTGGTCTCTCTATAGACGTTTCTCAGAAAATTCCTTTTAATGATACCACAACAACCCTTACACCAGGATTGGGTTAATGATGATTCATTGATGTAGCAAGTCAAATACCCACTTGTGGATGTTCTTGATTCAGTAACGTAATATGTGTTGACTGCAGGGCCTCTTAAGTAATCTCATTCTGGGGAATGACGTTTTGACTGACTGGGAGATGTTTCCTCTGGACATTGATGGAGCCATAGAGAGCGGATGGCCCCATTCGGAACAGAGACACCCCCAACCAAGCCCGTCCAAAGGCCCCTTAGATGGACCAGTGTTCTACATGGGGACGCTGCAGCCCAATGGTCTGGCATGGGACACCTTCCTCAAGCTTAATAACTGGACCAAAGTAAGTGCACACTGAACTTTGCCAATTACCCTGGTACAATTACTGTTGCTTTTTGTCAGCTACAACCCCCCAAAAATATTCAAAAGGCCCTAATAAAATAATGTTAATAGGTCCACATATTGTAAATACATACACACGGATACAGTCTAAATGTGGTCCGTGGCAAGTTAACATTCCTAACATTGGATGTATGGTAACTTCCAGGGTCAAGTGTGGATTAACGGCGTGAACCTGGGTCGGTACTGGCCAGCCCGAGGTCCTCAGCAAACACTTTACGTCCCCGGGCCTCTCCTCAGCACCACTCGGCCAAACAACATCACTGTGCTGGAGCTGGAAGGGTCGCCGACACGCAGGCTGGTCCTCTTCATGGATCGGCCTCAGCTCAACATCACTGCTGGGAAGTCTTGACACGGCGGCACTGCTTAATTACGCTTCAAATGAGTCTGTTCAGGTTAAAGTGTCTCCAGCTTTCTTATAGGATAACCATCACATGTACGCATACAGTAAAGCTCTACCTGCCTCAATCCAGTTTTCTGTTAACAACATGCTCAGGCATATGGCACTATTCAATGGTAAACAACATACCCAGGCGTATAGCACTGTTCAATATAACTAATGAACAGGTGGTAAATGTTGCACCTGTCTAGTAGTGTCAAGACTTTTTAATTAAGCTGCGTTTTGCCATACTTGGCATTTAACCAGAATCTTGCTTGTCCTAACGTCAGACTTGTTAAATTGTGCGTCAACCAGAGACGGAAGTCTTGGTTAAACCGTTCAAAATGTATTGCTGATCTGAGCAATTTTAACATTTAATCCAAAAACTTGCGTGTGCATTAAGTGCCCATATTTTCAGCGTGAATTTGGGTCAGGACCACCTTTACAATTTGTAAACACACGCACACCCAAAAAATGGAATCGTAGTATAGGACACGGAGATGACGACAGTGTGAAGGTTATTGTATTACCTTATTTTATTTTATTAAGAGTTGCTGTGTGTGCGCCGTTTCATTATTACAGATACTGTATATAAAATATGATTTTGCACTCTTTACAACATCTTGTGATGTTAGTATCTAGAAATCATTGAGCAACTGTGTTGTTCTACAAAAACAAATCACATTTGTTTTGGAACACTGTCACACAGCACAAATCAAAATGGTATAATTCATATGTTGTTACAATCTGGTATAACATTTTATTCCTTACATCAATTTCATACTCTGAAATATGCATAATTTTACAGTTGGGGCCCTTGAAAGTTATTGGTTTCCCCACATTATTACAAAGTAGTTGGTTCAACTGAACCAAGATCAGCCAGTTTTTATTAGGTTTTGGCGGCAGGTTCTTTTGCCTTGCGGTGAAGCTGGACACAGCAGGGGGTGCAGAAAGTGAAGTCGAGGTAATGGAATGGAACCTTCCCAAGAAGAGACTCTCCACACTGCCAACACCGACTAAAAGATATGACAAAACCAACACAGAAACATTCTCAATACCAAGTCATTTCAACCTGCTGGCTGTTAAAAAAATGTGGACTCGTCCTTAAATTCTAATTCTAGTCCTTCTTCATTTCAAAAACTTGAATTCAAAAAGACAAAAGCATGTCGGTCATACTTCGTGTTGGAGAGGTTGGCACCAGTTGTTGTTTTCTGTTCTGCAAATCTTTTCTCTGCTGCCAGAGCCCTCTGTCAATAAAAAAAATCTGAGAGTGTGAATTTACTCTTAGTGGTCAAATGTGTGAATGGAAGTCAGTGGTTTGTAATTGTTAACTGAGGTGAAAAAATAGGTCAAAAATGTACATATTCCTTGTACCTTTTCTCGATCGCTGAGAGATGCAAATCTTTTCCTTTCCCCTTCTTCAAGCTCCTGTTTCTTCCTTTCCTCTTTTTGCTCCTTCTCACGCTGTTTCTTGGCTGCTTTTTGGGCTTTTTTCTTCTGCATCTTCTTCAACTCAAGCTCTGCGGTCAGAGGCGCAGGAACCTTGAAGACATGTTACAAAGATCAAAAGGATGTAGTTACACGCACATCAAAGATAGGTGCAAGGTTCTTAAATTATAAACGTCGAAGAAAGTAAAGTGGAAGATCCAAACGGATCAAAACGTTGTCACTTAATACAAATATTATGTTGAGTTAGTGTGCAGGTTCCACTTTTAACAAAGACACGATGTACACTACGCCTCATCATTGACTGCATTCCTTTTGAGATCCACACATCTAGGTCTCACGTGAGGCAAAGCAGTTTACCTGTGCCTTTATGTAGTCATACTTGTCAGGATTCTCCGCCATATACTTCCGGAACATGTTCCTGGTGTCTTTTTCAGGGGCCACAATATAAGGTGTCTGGCCTTTTTTGTCACTGGAGAAGATAGACATTGGAAAAGTTCAACTTTTTTTTTATGTCCGCAAAGTCAAAACAAGGAGTCCTCGCTCACAAACGAGAACCACTCGGGAGGTGAAATGTTCGACTCGAGTCTATTCTTACCTGCAAGACGGGTCAACACCTGCATCCATCTATTCTTACCTGCAAGACGGGTTACCACCTGCATCCATCAGTAGCTTGACCGCACCCCTCTGTCCAGCAGCGGAGGCCACGTGCAGCAGCGTGAAGCCCGAGGTGTCGATGGGCTTGTTGAGGAGAGCCAGGGGGCTCACGCCACCAGGGGCTGGGGAGGTGCTTGACGGACAGCTCCCTGGCACTGTGGCGCCCCCGTCCTTGTCTCCAGCTTGCCGTTCCCCTTCTTGCAGGAGTCGTTGCAGGGTGTCCACATCGCCGACCTTACATGCTGTGTAGAGGGCATCCCTCAGGCCGTATTCCCAGGAGTCATTTTCCTCCTCTGGAGAGACACGTAGAACAGCAGTGAGGGATTGAATGTGGCGGGGGTTACTAAAACAGGAAATCGGTAGGTAAAACACTGATAGGAGGACATTCCTGCACTATGACGAAGAAAGATGCAAAATGTCACGTAAAAGAAGCTGTGAATACACAATGAGCTGGTTTCCTGGACATAGATTTAGCCAAGTCCTAGACTAGAAAACATTTTCAATTAAGAATCTCAATTGACAGTCAGATTTAACCTAGGACTAGGCTTAATCGGTGTCCGGGAAACTGGCCCATAGAGTTTAATTTCAGAATTAGGAATATGCAATTTATTGATGAGTTATTGGCTGAAGCCAATCACTACATCTGACCAACAAAGACTGAGGATTTGTTAGTATGTTTAAAAATGCATGAAAAGGAGTTTAGGTTTCATGTCAGACATGACTAAGAGTAGGCACCAGTTCTTTTTTTAAATCACATTTCGAAGTGAAACTCATTTGCTTACCTTCCGGTTGTGATGTCCTCTCCTGCGTGTGTGCTCTCCTCCTCACCGTGCCCTTGGTTGGTTTAACTGGGCCGTCCTCCGCAAGTTCGGTCTCTGACAGCTGCACCTCATCCTGCTCATCAGCCTCCATTGTGTTTAAGCCTGGGACACACCATAAACAACAATACAAAACGTATACATTCGCAGGTTTAGAGAAACAAAGTGGCAAGTCAGTCGCTTAGGCAACGACACTGAACGGTCTCAAACCTGTCTTCTCTTCCTTTTCTTTTGTACTCTCCTTCTTCCTCCTTCTCTTCTTCCTCTGTCTGGAAGGTAGGAGCTCATGCTCCCGGAGGTCAAGGGTGCTCAAAGTCACCTCTACGGTCTCCAGCTGCAGGACACAGTCCTCCTCTTCAGAAGTACCACCAGCATCCTCTACTATTTCAACTGACAAAATAGATTCAAACAGATGCTTCACATGAGTCTTCATTGAAAGGCGCAAACAATAAAGTTTGTACGAGAATGATTCGTTAATTTGACCATTTTAAAATGGAAATCTCGATCACAAATGCTCACCACTCGTGTTTTGAGTAGAGTTTGTTTCCGGTTGAGTTTTCGCAGTCCTTCTCTTCCATTCTTTCTTTGTCGGGGTGAAGATGTCAGATATGTCAGTGTCTTTCCCTGTATTGAGACACGGTGATGAACTTACTTCACAGTCATAGATGAGAAAGACTTCCTATTTTTAAAATCCTACTAGTTAACCCCCACCATAAACATGGACGGTGGACAGCACACCGTGTGCTCTCTGTAGCTCCCTGAAAGTCGCTCTGCGTGTGGCAAAAGGGAAAGAGCGGAGGCGAGGGTCTTTCCTTTCCAATGGTGCTGCCCGGCCGCCAAAGAAGACTGTTTTATTGTAGCTTGACGCACGTAGGAATATCGCACTGGCCTCCTTAAGGTGTTCAGCCCAGCTCTCCAGCAGATCCTGGATCTCCTAATAAAGACGATATTTTTTTTTTTTAGGTTTTAGTCACTTTTCTGTGAGTAGTCAGGACTGTTCGGTGTAAATGTATAACCTTGACTAGAGCTGCCTCATTGTGGCGCCTCAAGGCAGCGCCTGCTGACTTTGGGACATGGCTGCGGTTCTGAGAGTCCCTCAGACCCTGGGCAGTACCCCGCTTGGCACGCACAGTGTATCGGTGAAATGTCTTGTGTTGGAGAACCTCTTTCCTGTAACATAGGGATGGGTGAGCCGGTTTTCAATTGGCCAATCAAGACATTCACATCATATGGCCATTCTACTGAAACCTTTGTTTGGGTATGCAACGGTTACCCTTGAAAAACCGCACCAGCAAAGTGCCCTCCCCCTGTCATTAAAATGACCCACACAGCCTTGTTACTGATCGCATGAAAAGATGCCACAGTGTCTCCAGGCTGAAACACAAAGGTGGGAGGAAGGAAAACATATGTATGGATGAAGACTATTTAGGCCCTACTAAGTACTAAATAACGACTAAGACCAGATTTGCAAACAATCTCTAAATTGGATTTATTGAATTCTTTCACCTTTCATTGACGAGTCTCACCTTGCTCTCCAGGGCACAGCGGTACACAGCTATGTATTGTCCTTCAGAGTTTTGGAAGAGCACCTTACTGGGGCACCGGCTGCAGGCGGACTCAACTTCAGCAGAGCTGCAGCTTTCCGCAGGTGTGATGCCACTGCTCTTGACAGCCCAATCACTGTCCGAGTCCTCTTTTTCCGATTCCGAGTCCGAGTCTGATCCTGAGATGCTCGACATGTCACCTAATAAAAAGTTAAATGTGAAAGAAGAAGTTAACGCTAACGTTAACCATCAAGTGAGCCTGACTAAAATCACAAACTGTACACACGCATCAATCGTTTTCAGCAATATGGGTGAGTGAATGTTTCTCACCTACACCAGTCTTCCTCTCAAACTCCTCCACAGAGACTGATGGCAGTCCAACAATCTTTTGCCTTAGGTTGAACCGGTGCCAGTCCAGTTTATAGTGTTCTATCTGAGAGAAATTGAACAGACATTAGAAGAAAATAATACCACACCATTTCCACGACGTATGAATGTTTTAGTCAAGTGGGCTAATATATTACTATATTATTGAAGCCAACGTATCAGTATTGACCTACCTGCTCTTCTCGGCTTTCAAAGGAGCAATTGCAAGAAGAGCAAACCATCCTGTCCGATACTTCTAGACTGCAGTCTCTCTGACTGCTATCGTCTAGACTCAAATCCACTCCTAGTAGTATGGGGTGATCGTGTTACATACATTTCAGCGAGTCTAACATTTAACATAGGACTGCAATTGAGAATTAAAATATGTGCTTGCTTGCTCACTTACCATTGCCATTGGGAAATGTGTTGTAATCAGCAGGTTGGCCGGGGTCCTTAGAAACTTCTCTTATCCCACCGGCACCAACTGCTTTGTCATTCAGAAAGCAATCAAAGATCGAGCAGTACTCCGCAGAAGCAGCCATCGCGAAAACTACTGAACTGTCAAAACCACAACAGGAATCATATTTTAAAACAGGTGAAATGGCATCAAAACATTAACCAATTTGGACGAACTTTGAGCCTTGTCTGACACGGAATACCAATCTCACGTTAGCTGACGTTAGGCTAGCTAGTGTGTGACCGTATGGTTCACTGCAGCTGCCTGGCAGTGGCAAGGAACGGCCGGGTTACCCAGGTTTATAACAAGTGTGGACAAAAACTAATGGCTTAACTTTATGCTAATAGTAACTTGCCACCAGAATAAAAGTCAGGGTTATTCAACGAAAATTCAGCAAGGAAAGCTTTCTAGCCACCTCTGTCTGACTGTGGGCAGATTTCCTGGCGTTGGTTAGCTTACGTCATACGTTCGCTGGAGTAACATCCGGATCCACCTTGTAGTTTTATCTACCATGCTCGCAGCGAGTCCAGTAGTACACAAATATGTAACGCTCTAGAGTCTAGCAGACTGCATCGTCGTAGTGTAGCAGCCGATGCTTAGGAAGGATGTTCATGGAGGGAATATTTGCTGTCCTGCTGCCACATGGGTCAACTCCGAATTTGTGATCCAAGTGAAGGCCAGGTCCCTTCTGACTATTTAGTAGCTATTTGGTAGTTAATTCTACTTTGGTATATGACACGAGTAAAGTAAACCATCTTACAAGGAAGGGACTCAAGATTCAAATACAAATCCTCGTATCCTACTTTCAAAACGGATATATGCACTTTCGCTTACACTGCATTTTATTCCAGCATAAGGGTTAGGCTAAAATTCGGAATAATGGGGAAAAGGATTGGAGAGAAAATGTGTGCCTCGAATATATGTCTCACTCACAATCACACAATCCTAAAAACCGGGATTTTGTAGAAATTTCCCATAAATCCCTCTTGACGTAGAGCCCGGATAGCTCAGTCGGTAGAGCATCAGACTTTTAATCTGAGGGTCCAGGGTTCAAGTCCCTGTTCGGGCGATACTTTTCTTCTATTATGTTTGAAAAAAGAAAGGTAACTAATATTGGAAACAACAAGCATTATATGTACATTTACCACGCTTAGAATTCTGAGAGGCTGCAAACTGAGTTCCACAACCCAAACACACAACATATAACTATGGGGGACAACTGTAGTAAGATACAAAAAGACCTACAAGAGTTAATTGGAAACAGTGTGAGACATATTATTTTGGATGATGAGGGCGTCAGACTGAGGGGATAAGAATCTGTTTGAATAATAAACACCTTGTTCTGAGCCTGTAATTTTTGTTTGAAAAAGCCTAATGATAGGCGTCTCTCAAGAGGTTAATGGCGATGTACCTGTATATATGATAGCTGTCCAGAAGTAGCAGTAGTAGAGCTGTAAACATGGATAGGACCATGCTTCTGTACATTGTTGTTTCCTCTATCTGGGCCATACATGCTCAGGTAAGTGCTTGTGGCACTGGGCAAATTAAGTTAAATTATAAAAAATACATCATGTTCCTAATCTCTCTCTCTCTCTGTAGAAATTAAAGATCCATGCAGAGGGTTATTCAGGTAGTACAATTTCAATGTCAAGCAATTATCTAAATTGCCTCAGTATGGTGGTAATGGAGGTAGTGCATTGCTATCTTGTGTAATAACATAATTTCTGGCTGAATATCTCTTGTCTAAGGCATTCACAATGTGCACAATGTTATGACTGCCATGGATCACATCATAAAGGCAAATGAGTACCAAGGTATCTGCAGCGGCTTGCTTTTCATGTATTGTTACATTAACCTATCTATGTTACTTGACCTTTTATCCTGCTTTTGTCTTCAGCCATCCAATTTATAGATGATACAACTAGTCTTAGAGAAGGAGACATTGCTGTTTCAACTGGGAGGCGATCAAAGGTCTGTTTTGCACAGAGCTGTTTGTGGTCTAAGTCAGTGGATGGACATGTTTACATTGCCTACGAGCTATCCTCTAAGTACAGTAAGTGTTCAGTCTGTGTTCATTCTAAGAATTTTGATATATGATTATTTTAGTTTTTTAATAGATTTCATCCATGAAATGTTGCTGATTGGTCATTTGTGGACATTTATAGTATGGATACCAATGCATTAATGGTCAAACCCAATAACAGGTGCCTTGGAGAAAAATGTGATAAAGAGAGGCATGGAAAACATAGAGAAAGGTACCTGTGTACGGTTTGTGCCTTGGACTCATCAACGGGACTACCTTGATATACAGCCCAAGACAGGGTGAACAATTATGCTGATTTATAAAAAAGAGATCTATCTCTATCCACCCCCCCCCTCTCTCTCTCTTTCTCTCTCTTTCTCTCTCTCTCTCTCTCTCTCTCTCTCTCTCTCTCTCTCTCTATATATATATATATATATATATATATATATATATATGTAGTACAAAGTGCATCAAAGGGATTTACAGATTTACAGTACAATTCTGGGGTATCTATGAAAAACCTTGTAATATGTCAAAGATGCTATGTTATTGCGGTGTCTATTTGAAAACGTGAGATTTGAAAAAT
This sequence comes from Aplochiton taeniatus, assembly GCA_017639675.1. Taxonomy (NCBI): domain Eukaryota; kingdom Metazoa; phylum Chordata; class Actinopteri; order Galaxiiformes; family Galaxiidae; genus Aplochiton; species Aplochiton taeniatus. The sequence goes on from CM030172.1 coordinate 48,872,669, forward strand.
TGTTGGTGTGATCAAATATAGCAAAATCCATATAATGTTGTATGACACAAACAGACACACATGCTATTGTTTGTAAATGTTTCTACAAATTACAGATGTCTGTAATTTTTCTAGTCTTATATTCATAGAAAGGAACCCCAAAAAACTATAAAAGGTTCACAAAAGATAAATTCTGCTTTCCCGTCAAAGTAAACTCCCAAACAAATCCATATATAATTTATTTTCCCACCAGTTATATTTTTGAAGCTTGGCTTTGTGTTTTGACATTGTCACAGAGCCTGTGTGTTTGTAACCTACAGGTGTTGGTCATACTTGGGTGCACGTGGCGGGAGACAAACTGTATCTCTACAGTCCCCTGACTGCGTATGGTCTGGAGTGACCTCCCATGAACTCATGCACGCCCTGGGCTTTGTGCACGAGCAGTCTCGCGCTGACCGGGACAATTATGTAACAATCTTGTGGCCAAACATTTGGAGGGGTGAGACTGGTGTGTTTTTACATAATGGCAAATATGTACACAGTGGAAATTATAATTATTAAGTTCATATGCTTGTTTTTTTTTGTTAAAGGTCGTATGAGGAACTTTGAGAAATTTAAGACTAACAACCAGGATATGCCCTATGACTATGGCTCGATCATGCATTTTGGAATGTAAGTTGGAATAAGATGTATTTTGTATGTGTGTAAAACATTGCTTGGAATTTTTATATTTACTGTAAATTGAAAAAAGATTGATTCTTTATCCACATTTACATTTTATAATGTTCACAAAAACATTTTGGTGCACATTTAGGTATGCATATTCCGAGGATGGAGATCCAACTGTAGTTCCTAAGAGACCCAGGAACATTCAGTTGGGCCAAAGATCCAGTCCCAGTCATATCGACAAGTTGAAAATCAACAAACTCTACAATTGTGGTTAGTTGCTTGATATGTTTTGCTTGAGGAATCTGCAGAAAATACTGTAACGCTTAGACTCCCTCTTTCTTTTTCACAGATCTCTAAGATGCTTATGACCAGATCAAATCAAGAAATAAGTGACATCAATGATGACATTTAAAAATCTTTGAATCGTTTTTTTTGTATCTAAAATATCGGTCTACTTGCAATGTGTGTATTGGAATTTCTTTCATTTGTATTTACTTAGATCACAAATGCATGTGACAGAATTGAATGCAATGAAAGTTAGTTTCTTAAGAGATTTTTTAAATAAAATCCATAAAGATATGATTATTGTATGTTTTTAGTGAAATTGTATTTCGACATATAGCATTCTATTTTAGGTCTAGCCTTTAGCCCATAATAAAAAACAAAATGTCTGTTTACCCGTTAAATCCCAGAATAATGATCGGTCTAGTGTACTGAACGGTCATCTGATATTGTGTTTATGCTGAGTTTCTGGGTGACCCAGAGAGGGACAAACATCCTTTAAGTGGCCCCTTTCTAAAACATGCTGAATGTTGCAAGAATTAAAATACAGTGGAAGGAGGGTATTACCGAAGCCCCTTGTTATGGATCATCAGTTGACTTCAGTTAAGTATTGGCTGGTAAGCATCATGTTTCATTCATGAACATGTTGGTCTACGCAATAAGTGTAGAGCTCAGGACGTGTGCAAGGATATATTAACGGGCCTAAGTAAGGAGTGTGTTCAGATGCTGTGACAGTCACTAACAAAGCAATGCTTTCTTCAGTGATCATTTTGTGCTTCTTGTTGGGGATGCTGACCCATACCTTCACCCTACCTGTTCAGGTGAGTACTGAGATCATTTTTTCATGCGTAATTATTTTAATCTCTAGCTTTTTAACTAATTCATTCTATCTACAGAATTCATCAGTACTACATGTGGGGAAAGTGAGGTTAAAAAGAACATACACAGGTACTGACTTTGTCAACCGGTACCTAATATATAATACAATATATTATGTTTAGTTTTACAATTATATTTATAACCTTGGTTATTCATGTATTTTAATTATTATTTTAACTGCTGATATGCTAGTTTACCAATACAAATACATTCTGCAGCGGCCAGCAAGATTACTAAGCAAGTATTGTGTTTTACATTTTTGTATAGAAGTGATAATGAACCCAGATGACATGAATGCAATGGACAAGATCTTGAAAGCCAATGGCAGTAAGTTACTCATGATACCCTTGATTGTCCAGAATATTATATACATCTGGAAAAAGGTAAAATATGTCTCTTTCTTTAACAGGACTTGGCCCACCCAGGGGATTGTTGTTTAAAGAAGGGGATATAGCCAGCTTACATAATATACGGAGTGCCATATCCTGTGAGCATGAAACATGTCTGTGGGCAAAATCAGTTGACGGATTTGTTTATGTGCCTTATGACTTGTCTCCACAATATGGTAAGTTTTTTTTATAGAAATAGTATGTATTTTGTTTTGGTGAGTACATTTTGAGTAAACACTTGCACCACATTTTAATTTAATGAACTTTTTGTTTAATTCATCAATAGATGATATGGACAGAATCACTATAGAGACTGGGATGTTGGATATCTCATCAAAAACGTGTGTTAAGTTTGTTACACGCACACATCAAGCCAACTTCCTTGATATTAAGCAGAGATATGGGTAAGTGAGAGTATTATGTACCTGGGTATTTCACAAACTCCTCACGTTGATTTGAAGATGGCTGTGCTTGTGTCTTCAGATGCTGGTCCTATCTGGGACAGATTGGAGGAAGACAAACCCTCTCTCTGCAATCTCCAGGCTGCATGTGGTCAGGAGTGGCATCCCATGAGCTAATGCATGCCCTTGGCTTTGTGCATGAGCAATCCCGCTCAGATCGTGATGGGCATGTTGAAATCTTATGGGACAATATATTACAGAGTTAGTATTAAATGAAAGTAGAACTGTTCTTATGATCTGCAAAATAGTTTAACAACATATTTTCTAACCAACTTTTATTTCAGGTCAGGTACATAACTTCAAGAAGTATGAGACAAACAACCTCAACACAGCATATGACTATAGTTCTGTCATGCACTATGGGAAGTGAGTTGTTGTAGAGATACATTTTGATTTGATATTTTATCCCTATAGACCTAAAACAACTGTGTGCTCTTTAATTTTCATCTTTGTTCTTTGTGGTAGATATGCCTTCACTGAGGATGGTGGCCCTACCATAATTCCCAAGCCAGATCCTTACATTCCTATTGGACAACGAGATGGACCCAGCGTTTTAGACATCCACAAAATTAATGTTCTGTATGATTGTGGTAGATTGACAATGAAATATTCCTTGTGAATGACATGTCATTATAACAATAATGTAATTTAGAATGATTGTTCTTTTCTTTTCTATACGTTCATTAGGTGGCCTTGTGTAATACATTGAAGAATACCTACACCAAAGGAAATGGACTATTTGAAGTGTCTATTTTATTTTCACAGTTAGATTTCAGGTCATAATCATATCAAGTAGATGCTAGGCTGCCCAGAAAAATAGGTAGAATATCCTTCGACAACAAACTAAAATGAAATTTAACAAAAATATCTTCGTGAGCCTAGGTTGAATTGCTTAGGCCTAACTCTGGATGATCACGTATTGCAGTTCTAGAGACTAAGAGACTAATTATTTTTGTCAAAAAATACATCATGAAAAAGACAGACTCACCAAGATACTTAAGATTACTTAAAGGCAATGTGTTCACATTAGGCTAATGGGAAAGAATGTTTAATTTGATCACTCACTTTTATTTTGTTGCATTATCCTGTGTCTGTACTGAGGTCTCATCTGGATTATGCATTCTTGTTGAAATGTAAAACAGCAAGTCCAACACTTCCAGGCGACTGAATTGTGTGAGTCTCAATTCTTACAGAAACAGTAGTTAATCCAAACCTCTGTTGTCCAGTGAGCGGCAACTTGCTGCTAGTGTGTACTTTTACGCTGGAATACCATCCGTGAGGACAACCGTGACCTTCCTCTCCGACGCCTTTTTCTACGGATTCTGGACGTCACTTTCTGTTTTTCACTGTCTAATGTGAGAAGGCTGCGAAGGAAATTAAAGGAGAGGTAGAGGGACAAATAAGTGAGAAAAACGTAGCAGGAAAAAAGAATAGCCATAATGGTGTCCTATCGTATGATTTCATACCAAAAAGTCAATTTCCATGTCCATGCCCATGCAAGAGATCATTTGCCAGGCTTGATGTAGACAGATAAAGATTTGGGGAAGCGGGGGTTGAAGAAAAAAATATAGAACATTTGCAAAAACTGATACAATGCAGCAAGTCCAACACAATGAAAAGCCCTTCTGCAGTAATTAGTAAACATCGAGAAGTAACGTGTGAATATGATCAACTATAGGATTCTCGGGTTCATATTTAATGAACTGTCAATTGACAACCTTCAAGAGAGAAACTTCGAACTATTAACCGGAAATCCAAAAAGGGTCCATGATAAATAACACTCCAAAACAAACCTGCAGTCCAACAGCTACTAAAACCCCCTCCTCCTTTATAAGAGGCTTTGTTAGGATTAGTATCTTGCAAACAGAGCTCTTTATTACTCAGCTATTATTGCACCTCTATCAGAGTATTACAGATGCAACAGGCTGAAAGAAAACATCCCAGATTAGATAACAAATACTCCTCAAAATGATGCATGATGATCAGGTAGTCTACATTACATAAGGGTGAATGTATTTCTCCGATTAATTTCCACAAGGTTTTGTATATGTGGTTCCCGAAAATGTTGACACATATGCTAATAAATTACTTTCTGTACAACGTTGCAATGGACGAGACTCAACCCCCTGTCTACTTTGTGGGAAAACAAACAGCAAACCAGATCACAAAGTCAATTGGGGAATGTCACTTGGTCATAGGCCTCAGGGTGGGGCTCAACTCTCCAAACATTTCTGAAACATTTCGCATTTTAGAGTTATTTTTATTTCTGTACAATAGAATGGGTATCTAGCCCATACACTGCACATTTGGTGGGCCAGTATCTTTCATTTGTGAGCTGCATTTTTAGAACTCAATGGGAAAGTATCTCATATCGTCAAATTGGCACACTCAAGCAATATGGTTATTTCCGCTGTGGTCCTAGTAGGGCTAAGGGTTGCTTTCTCAATATTGGCAATTTCATTTTAACAAGACAATAGTATTATGAATGACACACATCAATTTGCCTTTATATGTCTTATGATAGAACTGATTGCAATTCACTCTGTCTAGGCGAATTAATTAAATTGGTCCTATAAGCTCCTAGCCCAAGTTAGACCTTATTTGGCCTGAAGTATTTAGGCCTTACTCTTGCTCTTTAATGTACAGTACATTGAAAGTCATTGTTAAACTTTTGAAAGATGTTTGTGTGACCACACAGTCAACATACTTATTTAAAAATATGTATATATAATATACAGGCTTACTGCTTGAGAAAATCACACTGGCGCACGGTATCACAGTCCTGGGGAAAAAGTTGATAAGCATCATTGAACAATAATTATGATCTAATTATCCAAATTCAAGCGTGTATTTTTTTCACCGTTTAACATCTGGCTGCACAATACAATGTCTGGGTAAAAAGTCATGGAAGTATTAATAATTTGTTATAAAGTATCATTTTCAACGAGCTGTAAAATTCTTAGAAATTATTCCCGCCTTGCAGGCTACCAGGCGTTGCCTTGTTGCCCTATCATCTAGCACGGATGCATTGACCAAGTCAGCAGCAGAGTAGTGGGAGGTACGTAACAAGCTAAAGCGCTGAAGAAGGAAACAGTGTAGGACGACGTGCAGGCGCTTGTGTCTTAGCAAGCTTTTCTTAAAAGCACGCTATATATATTTATCTGTACTTCAAATTGTATTTGAATATATAGGAAAATATGAGTGATAACGAGAAAGGTTACGGTGAACGGGTACGTATGCTAACCTTGTTTAATTTTTAGGTTTATTTTGTGATCCACTTAGTGATCCGGTGGCCATGTTTAGCCTAACGTTAGCTAACAAGCTAGCCAGTGAACGTAACGTTATTATTCATCGATAATGCTTGAAACGCCCATCCACCGCAGATTTGATGTTCCTAGTTAGGTTAACTTCGTTTATTTTGCCAGTGTTTGCTTTAATACAAGTCAACCCAATTTTGGTAGAATTACCACGTAGTAGTGTGACATTATTAGCTTGAATATCGACAGACACTGCAGGTCAAGTAATGGCGGCTCAACGCAAAGTTAGCATTGGTCCTCGCTTAAATTTAGCGTTAAGCTAAGCTTCCTGTGCTAGTTAAAGTCGCCATATTGAAATAAGGCCAATTCGATCATCTTTGTGAGGTTGTAACTTCTACGATAAACGCAGCACGAAATAATGAAAAGCTACACATAGGAATATGTTTACATAATAAACCAACTATGTTTTGAACGTTAAGTAGTTTGGGCTAAGATTGGATGTGGAAGCTAACGTTCTTAAGTCTTTTAGCTAACGTTATGTTAAATGAGTCCCTCGGTTTTTGTTGCACCAATGGCAATGCACAAAATAATTTAGGAGGATTTAAGAGTCAAGAAGTACGTTTTCTATACATTTCCTGCTACTTAACTTTACCGGTTCTCAACAGCTTGTGCAACTCAATTGCAGACACAGGATTGGGTTTGGTTTAGACCCTCATCCCAGAATGGAAAAAATTTGAATGTTTTGTTGATCAACCAATAATGTATGTTTTGTATAGTTGTGTAACATCATAGCTAATTATATCCCCATGCATGAGATGAAAAGCTATCACAGTAACACATTAAGGGTTGTATGGGGGGAACTTTTGACTGTAGTTTTATATATTCTTCATCCTTTCTTTTTCATGAAGGTTAAGGTTGGAAGAGGAAAAATGCGGAAGAAGTCACATGTCAAGTTTATTTTGAGAATATATGAAGCTCAGATGTTTGAAGCTGAATTTGTGAATGCATGCTAAAACGTGAGGAAAGAAGCTCCCACTTGTATTGTGTATGGGCAGTGTGTCAGATGGGGGAAGAGGAAAGAAGTAAGAAATTTGAGACGGAAGAAAGAAGAATTTTTTGAAGTAATGAAGTTATGATGAGAAGTAATCGGGGATAAGATCACTGCGCTAAGTAATTTCTAGTCTGTTTGTCAAATGCGTGCATGTTACTTTTAGAATACTATGTGACCTTGAGTTTAAATTCAAAATTCACCTTTAACATTTTGCGTATTCTGCCTAAAGCCTTACTCTTAATACCCTATTTTAATGTGTATTTGTAATATAATCTTTTATCTACTTCTAATAGCCTTAACATGATTTAAAACCCACAAGCCCAAATTCTTTTCAAACAACCCTCAGGATAATTTTTTTTTACAAAAGATATAATTTAAGGGTACAACATTAAAGACAGAAAAAATTGCTACTCTGTGCTAATCTGAGGTGTATTTGGTATGTGGTTCATCCAGGAGTCGCGCTCTGCATCCCGTAGCGTGAGTCCCCGTGAATCAGGAAAGTCGGCCAGTCGATCCCCAGCCCAGTCGCCTGTTCCCTCCAAAGATGGCTCCCGTCACTCCCGCTCTAAATCCCATTCTCGTTCAAGATCCAAGTCGGGGTGAGTGTCAACAAATACCGGGTTTAGTCGCATCGGACCAACTTCAATCCAAATGTTCAAAGGATTTGGCTGTAACAACGTGCAAAGCTTGGGTCACTACTCCAACGGAGTGAAACGCAGCGCGACGACATAACCCCTTTTCTCTCTCTCTCTCTCTCTCTCTCTTGTTTTTAATCGCAGGTCTCGTTCCCATCGTGGCTCCCGTAGACATTACAGTCGTTCTCGCTCCCGTTCCCGTTCCAACCGCCGCAGGTCTCGCAGCCGCTCGTACAGTGGGGAATCTCGCCGGCGCCACAGCCATAGCCGCTCGCCCATGTCCAACCGCAGGCGCCACATCGGCAACCGGGTGAGGGACCAACCCCACCGATGAGCATTGTTCTTGTGATTCACCAATTTTATGGATAGTTACACCGACTAGCTTTCTGCCTTTCCAAGATGCCAGGGACTAACGGTTACCTTACTGGAGTTGCGCAAAAGTTCACTTTTATTAAGTCGGCATACAATCATTCCTTTTTTTATCAGGCAAATCCAGACCCAAACTGTTGCCTGGGTGTGTTTGGCCTGAGTCTGTACACAACTGAGAGAGACCTAAGAGAAGTCTTCTCCAAATACGGCCCGCTGGCAGACGTCAGCATAGTGTACGACCAGCAGTCCCGACGATCCAGGGGTTTTGCTTTTGTCTACTTTGAGACCAGAGAAGATGCAAAAGAGGTAAGACTTCGATGTTTACCAAGGCCCCTGTCAGGACGGGCTTTTACAAAAAGTCTGAAGTGTGTACATTAGGCAAGCCCTTATCAATAGATTCTGGTTCATTTTTAGGCAAAGGAACGGGCCAATGGAATGGAGTTGGATGGCCGCAGAATCCGGGTTGACTTCTCAATCACAAAAAGGCCTCACACACCCACTCCTGGAATCTACATGGGCCGACCTACGTAGTACGTATGATGAAAGAACCCAAGCATATACCGTTAAAGAGGTATCTTTTTTCATAGGGTGTGCAAAACGTGTTTTTTGTCTTTATTTTTGAATCCAGCAATGTCTTGCATTTAAAGGTACATCTTTCATGCTCTGAAGTTTTCATGATGAATGAATGAATGAATCGCTGGCTAGTTTTGAAAGTATAATTAATGTTCTTTTTAACTAAATCAACTGATAGTGGCAGGCTGGCTAAGATCTTGTATTTGTACAGATTTCTTTTTTTTTTTGGCCATAGCCATTATCCATATGGCAATTTACTTTATTGGTAGAGACTGAAGTTGGTAGAGACCGTTCTTCAGTTGAATTTTTGTTTTTGCACAAGCTGAAAATGTAATTATGAAACTAATTACTTTTGTAGAGAATATAAAATAACATTGAATCTGGTACATTTTTCCAGTGGCGGCGGCGGTGGTAGCAGTAGCAGTGGCGGGGGAAGTGGAAGTGGTCCCAGTGTATCATCTCGTCGCTCATCACGGGACTACGATCGCGGCTATGATCGTGGATATGACAGGGGGGGCTACGATCGCTACGACGACAGGGAGTATTACAGGTCTTACAGGTGAGACGACACTTATGGTAACTGCTTTCTACGGAGACATTTTTTTTTTACGTAGAAATTGGCCCACTCATTACCAGAACATTAGAGTTTGGCTCTATTCCCCCACATTTTTGGATAATTTGGTTGCAATGTTTGGCCTTTAAATAAATACTTAAATTAACAATATTGCTTGCTTTTGAAGTTTGAACTACTTCTTTTATAAATGAACCTGACTCATTATGTAATCAGGTATACAACAATAGTGCATCTTGAGCCATAATGAATTGAATTCAGAGAAGAATGTTATCTCCCTTGGGTGTTAAATGAGTACAACGGTGACCATGGCCAAGCCGTTTTAAAAACATAAGCTTAAAAATCTAGTAATCGCTCTAGTAGGCAGACGGTCAATAGTCTTACGCATCCTGTGTTACAATTCCAGATAAATACATTTAGAAAAAGGGTCATTTTACAAAAGAGGCAAAGCTAATATAATTTTGGGGTTTGTTTTTATTGTAACAATCTAATTTGACTACAGGTTGAATCCCTTATTGAGCATTGATTCTCTAACATATGGGGATTTTGGTCAAATGTATTTTTTGTTTGCTCAGTCAGCGGAATTGTCACTTAATTCTGTCATTTCTCTTTTCAGACGCCGTTCACCCTCACCATACTACAGAGGAGGTGCTTACAGATCCAGGTCCCGATCACGCTCTTATTCCCCTCGTAAGTCTGGCCCTAATGCATCTTAGTTTAAATGTCACATGATGTTAACTCTATTAAAGAGATCTTTTTATTAATGAATGTTCAACACGTTGCACACTGCTCATTTCCAGGGAAACAATAAAAGCTCTTGTCAGTAATAAAACAATAAATCAATGTATGGTTTTTGTTCCACAGGTCGTTATTGAAAAATGAAGTATTGCCCCTCATCCATGGGATGTAAAATGTTTGATTTTGGAATACAACTTCTTTACTGGGTGACCATGTAACCATTTGTTTGCCAGTGTATATGACAAATGTTGTAGGTGTGTTCTTATGAAATGTAAAAAAAAAAAAATGTCAGTTGAAATTACTTGGAAATGTCCTAACTTTCCTGTTTTAAATTTTTTAAACATTGCATACTTTCTGGCTATTCCTTTTATTTTATTTTATTTTATTTTTTTTGGTTTGCTCTCTTGGCTGGAATGCTAGTAAAGTAATTCCGGTCTATGATCCCGTATGTAAGTACTCTAGGTTGTGACTAACTGCAATAAAAATTGTCTTTAAACATCTATTAAGTTTCCTTCTTTTTTTACTTGAGTAATAAATGTCTTTTCACATTTAAACCGTTTTCTAGTTTCACAGTTAGACCTCACAGGGTTCATGAAATTTACCTTCAGATTTTGGATTTATGAATTGCATGGTACCAAACTATTCACTGACCAAGGCTAATATTATTTGCCACAAGATAGTGAATTATGTAAGGCTAAGCAAATCCTCTCTCATACCAAACAACTGTGATAGTAACCTATACTGCAGTCATGACCATCTTAGGTGTAGAGGTAATGAAAGGTAGGCTTATGGAAATAGCTATCTGATAAACAATATCTTAGCTTCTGTGACCTGCTTATCCTGTCTTGGAGTACCTTCTCAATTACATGATATGTCCTGGAGTAGGCCCACCTTTACTACCACTTCAATGGGGTAGAGCAGCTCAGGGCCAGCATGCTACCCCTTGAATCATGGGTTGGTAATCAGAATATATTAAGCCAAAGTACATAAGGAACTAGCTTGACCAAAATTTAAAATAGTACTAAGCCAAATGTTGTCTTGTGCAAATGTAATATAAAATATTCCTCTGAAAAGCCTTAAGCCTCTCCACAGATCACATGAGCCGATCTGGTTCAGTTCTTTCAATTACAGTTGGCATTTTCGGGGGATGCAGGGGACATGCCTGCAATGTCTATATACGTCTACATAACCTTCATTCCAGCTTTACCACACAGCCCAACTCTTAATTTACCAAACGAAATTCCAATTTTATATAGTCGGCCATTGTGCAATTTAACCAATGTTAACACACACCTTTAAATACGTCTGATATTTTACTTATACTGACAGATTTTACTTGGAGGCGGTGCTTGTAGTAGCGTCGTAACGACAGTTTTTTCAATTTCAGTTAAGAGTTTGACCAGGGCCAGAGTTGGTGCTGGGGGTCGCCTAGCATTATTCTAGGGGGTGATTGCTGTTTTTTCAGCAGATTTTTCTATTTTATTTTTTTATGTTCTTATTATTTTTCTACTTCTCTAAATTTCGATTGTCAAAGACTTGATTCCTTATCGAGATTTCCTTTAGATCATGAACAAACTATATGTTGGGAATTTAAGTCCTTCGGTCACTGTCGAGGACTTGAAGCAGCTCTTTGGAGAGAGGAAGCTTCCAGTGGCCGATCAGGTTCTACTGAAATCCGGGTATGCTTTTGTGGACTTCCCCGATCAGAACTGGGCCATAAAAGCAATTGAGACTCTCTCCGGTAAGTGAGGATTTAACAGAGCTGATGCTGCAGTGACTAATAGTCACTCCAGTCAGACCTGTAGGTTACTGTGGTTATCAATGTTTGGAAAATAAATGTGAAATAATTGTTATGGCGTTACTAGTATTCAAGCGTTGGATTTATTTGCGCTCACAGACACATTATTGCCAGAGTTTGGATGAACACTCAGTCATGGTCAAACAAAACTGCGCAAATTATAGATCATACACGAAGCTAAACGAGTCCCTGCAGACTAGGTAATAAGAAAAGTAGAAACGTTTTAACATATTGAATGTGCATTATATATCTTGGCAAATTCCGATACTGTGGGGTGCTAGTTCGTAATCACCCACTGGAATGTATGGGATGGTCTGATGTTCGGGTAGGCATAATTATTTTTCAGTTATTTTTTATCCTGATTTTATTGAAAAGAACCAACCAAAGTAACAACAGAAAACTTGTCAAATCTATGTTCCTATGATGTCTGTGTATGTTTTTACGAGGTGTCTTAAAGGTAGGTGATGGGGGTCTGGAGGAAAGAGCTAATAAACAGGTAGCTGAGGGGACGAGGTGAGCCTCAATTTCGAGCTGCGCCAGGCCACTTCATATAATAGTAGCGAAAAAGAAAAACATGTTGTCGGCTCAATGTTGTCACACAACGGTGCACCACAGCTCTACCATCCAAAACTACGACTCAAAGAGTTTAGTCCCTTTCACATGGTCACCACTTCTATCATCCTTCTTTATTATACTGTGCTGAAATAAATGTCTGATTGAATAAGGATGGTTAAGAGTGGAAAGCATGGCTGCCCATGTCATTCAGCTTGTCAAGCTTTTGGCGCCGATTTCCTAAAATGTGATTCACCAAAAGTACACACTGCGAACGTTTTACGGTATCACGAAGACTACACAGTATGCATATCGGTTACTTATTACTCTATTTCAAGGACTAATCAGATATTTGTATGTTGAACGTGCCCATTTGGCCTTCAGGCTTGTGCCTTGAAGTTGGGGAAACTGTTGGTGACTGTATCCGTTTATGAATGCATATTGTGTAGGTTACGTTAAGACTTTCATAATGTCAGCTATTGTTACAATGTCACTTTTATCCCTGCAGGTAAAGTGGAATTACACGGAAAGGTGATAGAGGTAGACTACTCGGTTCCCAAAAAACTAAGGTAGGCCCTCAATGCTGTCATTTCTATGTATATGGTTTATTTAGCCGTCTTTGCCATTTGTAACAGGTGATTTCTATTCTTTTTTGTAAAATGTGTGCCATTCGGTTAAAATTGTGGGCTATACTTTATAATAGTTCTAATGTAACTAGTTGGCTAGTTAAGAGCAGAACACTTGTTTTGATGCCCCCTGTGTTACAATTGTCTGGACATAATTCCTAGGTCTACGATATTGCTATGGGCTACAAAAGATAGTGTGTACCGGCCGGGTCACACTAATTTAGCCTACATAGGTCACTTCTAGTATCAGGTTTTCCTGTCTCTTTTATAATTGCTTTTCAAGCGATCAGATGTTTTAAGTCATATAGGCGGCCCTCGATAGGCTATGCTGTCAAATAACTACGACAAACATTTTCTACATTGCGTGACATAAGGTAAATATTCAAGCTCCTTCTGAAGCACGTGACCATACTTTACGTGCTTCCTCTCTGCCTCTCGCGCTAGTACTGGGTAGACCTTATGCAATTCAGGGCTGCCTGTCATACTGTATGGCCCTGGCTGGACTGAGCTGGACCTTTTAGCGCTGTTGGCCAATCAGTACATTTTGTCATATTTTAGAAACATTATGTGAAATTGTAACAATCGAATTATAGAAGTCCCATCATATGCCACTTCCTTATAGTAGTTTTGACCAATAGTAGTCACACATGGACATCTCGGATTCGAGAGCAGTAATGGCAGCGAATGGTGGCCTAGGCCAAACATGCTATTGCGGCTTCCTTTCACAAGCAGAGTGGTAGATGAAGATGAACCATACGAATAGTACTGTAAATCCATAACAGAAACTCAACAACGCCATACGATTCAATTGTATTTGTATTTTAGTGGCATCGGAATTATTTAGAAAATAATCAGTAATTTATTTTTGTCCGTCCGTCTGTGTCTAGGATAGGCTATAGTGGTTTATGAAAGAGAGGAGAGCGAGAGTTCAGCATTAAAATGTAGTGTTTTGTTATTTCTTATCATGCTTTCTGAGATTGAGGTATATTATTTTCAAACGATTTGAAGCTTTTTCCTCTAATTTTAATTTATTCTGTTAAACTATCACATTTGTATAATTTTGTAAGTGTTAAAAAGTGTTATATTTAAATTGTTAGATTATAATAATACTTTTTAATTAGAAATTAAAATTAATTTGTATTATGATATTCATGAACACATTATTTTATGACATATACAACACCAACACCTTCATTATCACTGCATGTAACTGATAGGTTAGGAAATTATTCAGGCTTTTTTTCATTTAATTATTTCAATTTGGTCAATTAAATGTAAGTAATCTATTTAGAAATGGGCACTTCTGAAGTTAAGCATTAGCTAATAGTTTCAGTTTGACTTGAGCTTTGAATCCAGTGTTTCCTACATTTGATCATATTTAGGATTTTTTAGATTTTGACCTGGTAGAAAACCCAATATTTGTGATACTATATTGTTTTTCTGTTATGAATTATATTGATGCAGTGTATATTTTGTCTGGGATTTCCTGTATGTCAGTGTAAGAAGAGTATTCACAATCTTACAATGTTTTTTTTCTACATTTCGTTAAGAATACAAATTATTTTATATGCTAAGACCTTTAAATAAGAAGATAGTACAATAACAATCTAAGGTTATGAATTGATTTGGTTGGGATTATTTTCTCAATTTGAATCGCAAGTTATTTTCTTGGCCTTTTTAATACTTTTTACTGTTTCTCATATTTTAAATTATTTATAATTTTTTTTCATTGATCGCAGTTGTCTTGTTGAGCAGTCAAGATACATTTTCCAACAATAGAATTCTGTCTAAAAGTATACTAAATTGAATAAAGTTCTAGTATTACATATTTAAATTCTGCTGATCTTTTTTTGTGTAATTGTTTTTAGTGGCTTCGTATATGAAATTGTTATAAATTTACGGGCGGGAATAACTGTAACCGATTTACAAGTTTTATATGACACTTGTTTATATATTGTGGACAAGATTTCCATAATTATAAAATTATAGCTGAAGGCATGTCTTAATTTCAGTTAACCAATATGTAAAGCTATTTTCACTCACTTAATCAGGAAGTGATGGTTAAGAGCTTGATAAATTGTACAGAGTTCAGAATAGGACAAGGAAAGATTTTGTCTGCTGTTAAGTTGTATGTATCATTCTAAATTGTCAAGTTGTTTCGGAGATACATTGTTAGAATAAGAGTTTTTAACGCACCAAGAGTTCAACCAAGACAAATCAGTTCTAACTTATCTACAGCTTCAGCAAAACTCTTTGGAAAAAGTAAAGAGATGTAATGGGGTGTCTTTAACCATCCAACCCCCAAGTAATGTTGAGATGTGTGGTTTAGTGCTTTATGATTCAACATGTTTGTGAAGTACTTCTTAGACAGACAAGGAGTAGTGTGTCTGCATTGCAAAGTTTATATAGTACACATTTAAAAACCCTACAGCTTCATAACCTAGTGTTTGAAATATTTTTGATAAACGTTAATTCCATGTCAGTAGGCAGTGGGATGGACTAATAGTTCCCCGTTAAAGTCAGGAGGAAAATGATGTGATGCGGAATAGAGATGGAGAGTGATGTGAGTCTTGCAGCAATGAGAATCTTACATGGCCATTCTTAAAGATCACAAAGTTGTATTTGTTGTGGAATAAAATGTACAGTCTAGAATAGTAATTCTGATCATTTTTGTTCATGCAATAAACCTGTTTGGTTTGAGTTATTTAAGGCAAGCAATGGTTATGTTTAATGTTGCTACTCTCATATCAGTTAATGTTAACGGTTGTAATGGTCAACAGATCATAGCGCTTTCCATGCATTAAGAGAGTACACTAGAATTAATGTCAGTTATCTACAATTGTATTGCAAGGTTTCAATTTAATATTAACAAAATTTGCGTCGAGCAAAACATCTTAGTGAGTCTCTTTATGCTCATGCGCAGACGTGTCTTTCTCAGTGTGCAGAGCCCAATTGGTGAAACCAGATAGCCCTCAGTTGATCCATTCTCAATCCATTAATACTCCCAGTTGAATAGTAGTTGGGTGGGAGATCTCTGTGTCTTAAATCCTGTGTTTTCCAGAGGAGAAACGGGCACAGCTGCTGTTTTATCAGCCTGTTTTCACCTGCACCCATTGCATGTCAAGCACCCTTTCATCTGCTGCAGAAATCTATAATGGTGGGATCTGGTAATCATATAGAATGACAATTGTTTGGAATTAGAATGAACAGGAATAGGCCAATTGTATGAATTTCTCCCTCAATGGATTTTCTTTTTTCCCTCCACAACATTTGGCCCTTGTCAGCTGGCTTCACCTCCAGCTTAAGGCACAAAGGAAACCTTCTATTTTGATGCTGTACCATTACCTTGGCTGAGCCCCTTGCCAGAATCAACTCAGTCAGAACTTATAGATTTACAGAAAGCTATTGTTCACTAGAGCACAAGTGGTTTGTTATATAGGAGTTAGTCTTGTATTCAGTTGCTGATATTGTTTGTTTCTGTATATTGTATTCTTTGACGTGTTCTTCTCTTTAAGAGATTGCTGAATGTAGCACCACAATGGGGTGTCAGTGTAGCCTACGGGAATAGCAGGATTAGCTGTTAGAGAATTATAGATCTATTGTTTGCCCATCAGAACTGTGGGATCGTTCTGTAGCCTCTGTGCTGATTTATAAAGGATTAGACCATTACTTTGGCTATTAGGGTTTGATGAATTGTTGGTATTTTAATGTATTACTGAACGCAAATGTTCCGTTTATTTCTTTTAGGAGCAAATTGTTAAACCGTAACCTTGTTTTGGCTTATGCAGTTTACCAGGTGTTCTGTGGATGTGGGAATGTGTGTGCGCTTGTACACAAGGTTTGTAGAGCCCAAATAACCTAAAGGTCTCCTGAATAATAGTCCGGGTCTGGTTTTGCTTCTTGCCCCATGAATATGGCAGTGCCATGGTTTCCAAGCATGATCCAGTGGGCGCTGCAGGGTGAGACTCGACGGCATGGTAAGCAGCTGAGAGAGAACCGACAGGTGCCATCGCCCATTCTGGATGCCATATTAGCACTCACACCCTACTTCATCCGTGTACACTTTTATAGCTCTGAGGGTCTCGAACAGGTGTAAAAAATAAAAATAAGGGCAAGACACCATCTAGCCAATCGGAGTAGGAGATGGCACTATTTACTAGCACATATAGAGTAGGATTCCAGGTGGGGCAAATGTGGATAGTGTAAAGGCTGTAGCTGGTGCCAAGCGTAACTAACATAGTCGGCTTTTGCCTCAGAAGTAAAGAGGCTTGTGATGACAAATGTATCTGTCATCTGCAGCCACTCTTTGTCCTTTATCTTCTTCCCTGTGTTGTTCCGTCTACAACAAAACGAAATAATAATACAAAATAAATCCCAGTGTCAGTTGTATGTTTCTATGAAATGGGGGGGTTTTTCTGTCAGTTGTATATAGTAGGGTCAGCAGAGCGTGTCAATGTATTTGCGTGTGTATGCGTACACAGCTACTGTACGTGACCGTAGCTCTGGATTCATCCGTAGCTGTTTCTCTGGTCAGAGTCTCACTGGGTTGCTATGGAAACCAGATGGTAGTGTTTTGCTAAGTTACAGGCATCGAGCGGAAAGCATGATGGGGCTGGGAACATAAACACAAACCCCGCCGGTTTGAGACGGCGCCAGCGCAGGTAGTGTGAAAATAGAGAGAACATGACTAAAATAGGCTCAAACGGGCTCATCTAAGCTTACTACTCTCTCCGCCACCTCCGTGTGCTTTTACAAGTTGTCATTACGATATCTTTCGAGAGCGTTTTTTCAAAGTCCCGTGATTATAGTTTTCTCCTGTGTTGTGAACCGCTGTAAGTTTGGAGACCCTGTAATTTCAGTCCAGTCCCTGGAGACTGTCCCGCCACCAGTGTGTGCTCAGTCTCGAGCCCTGTCCCGTCCTGGTGGGTGGTGCCACGCCCACACTGGATACTTTTTAAGGGCATCGAATACGTACAGTATGTGGTGGCCTGTTTTCCTGAGGATACGTTATTGTTGTCTTTACCGACACCCCCCCCTAAATTCATTACCCATCTATTTCACACAGATTTCTATCAGTAAAAAGAAAAATGCTGAGTGTGCTGCACCATAAAACGTTGCTCCCCTGCTGATAATGTAAGCTGTCACAATCGTAAACCTTCCTGACCTTTTTTTTATTCATGAACCCACGTCAAGCAATCATTTCCATGCTCCTCCATATGCATGAAATGGAAAGACAGGAGAGAGAGGGAAAAATCCCCTCGAGAACAGGATATCCATAGGAGAAAAAAAAAGCCCCCTCAGCCGAACCACCGACTCAGCTCAGAGGACAGCTTGAGCTTTGTCTTCTTCTGCTTCATTCGGTTGCCGAGAGAAGAGGAAAGGACAAGGGAGGACTTCCCTAGTTACAGAGTTTTTCGGGTCGAGAAATGCGCTTGTTGGTGCGTGCACGTGTTTGCGGGCTCAAAAAGCAACGCTGGTAGAGGGCAGTGTTTCTATCCATGACCATAGAAGTCAAGGCCCTGGGGATGCACTGTCCCTTTGACTGTGGATGGACCGGGGCCAGCCAGGACTATTGTTTATTACTTTGTCTTTGTCATGGTCTTGTTCTCCGCTTTTATTGCTGCTATCGTTCAATGAGTTACAATTCACGGTAATTACCCCGGAAAATATCTAGCCTCTTCAATGATATTTACTTTCCGAGTAATTGTAGAACAGTGAACGTGTTAAGATTAATCAAAATATGAAATACGCTTTTGTCCTTTTTTTTTTTATATGAAACAACAACACACCAGTAAAAAGGAGGGGATTTGTCTTGTGAGGTGTACTGCATTTGCCGGTTTTGCCTATTATATTTCATATTCTATCTCTGGAAATCCCCAACGGCAATTCTCCAGTCATCAGTTGACACGCGTCTCAGGGGACAGCTGCTCAAGGCTTTCCTGCAGTAGCATTGAGCTTTTGGCAACTCCGATCTGGCAAAAAGGTGGCTGTTCCAAACAGCTGTACTCCACTCTCCGTGTGATGTGTTGCGCAGAGAGAAGAGCCACGCGCTGTGAGGGCCGGGCAGGTGCAAGAGATAGCGGGGCGACTTGATCCTGCCCCCCCCCCCCCTGCCAAATGACCCAACGCATGCTAATATCTAGTCAGTCACACACAGAGAGAGATAGAGAGAGAGGGAGGGTGAGTTGCAGGCCACGGAACTGACGAGGCACTGCAGAACCTCAGCGTTTTGAAAAAAGGCCCCGTTGGGACCCTTTTAATTTGATCACAGCAACACGAGGTTGCATGCAGCAGAATATATTTTGCGGGGCTGCGATATACTGCAGAGCTGCTCTAGCCGTGGAGGGCTGTGTACGGAACATGATGAAAGCACAGTTTGTCCAGGCCCCGCTTTTTTATGTTCTCAGTTTGTGTAGCGCCCTGTCAAACGAGGGGATGCACAAGCCTCACGTACTGAATGACCCATCAGGGGAACTGTTTGGGTTCCGTGGTTCAAATAGGCTCGAGAGGTCATTTTCCTGTCATTGGAATGTAAAAAGTTACACTTAGCTTTCCTAATTTAAGTGCATTTCGCTAGCTCAGGCGGTGTTTGGGAGGCTTCGACCTGAATGAAAGGGGGAAGCGGACGATGAAGCGGAGAAAGGCGACTGGTAAAGCAGATCCTGTCAGCCTACATGTGAGTTGCTAGGAGACCAGTCATTTGGAGGTGTGTACGTTGCCAGGAGCTTGTTCATGAGTCTCTGTCTTATTGATCGAACCTCTAGAATACACGTACCTTGCCAATGACTTGCGGATCTACAGGTGTAAATGCTTTTTCACTGTCAGATCATCATCATCATCCTTTCCCCCCCAAAAATCTGTCATTCAACAATAAGAATTTTTGCAATGAAAAGTATTGATTTAATGATTTAGAACAATGGGTGACATTTGATAGATACTGTACTACCCAATGCCTTCCAACTTCAGTCTAAATAAAACCATTGTTGGATGGCCAATGAGACATCATATATAACATCATCATAGCTGCGCTCCAGGTTAGTAAATATTTGATGTTCAAGCAGCCATGCATGTGCTGTGGGGGGCTGGGGGCTGCACAGATGGGGGGGGGGGGGGGGGGGGGGGGGGGTGTTAGTGTAGATAGTTATAAAAAAAAAAATAGAAACTGATTTAGTACATGCACATAAAGCAGCATAGCCCACTCTAGCAAGTCTTTTGTTCTATGCCATCCACTCTCTGGCAGTCTCTGCACAAGGAATTTTCATTGCGTGATGAAGGGGAAACTCTATAAGAGAAGCTTTTGCGGTTGTTTCAATTCACCTCACTCTCCACTTGGGCTCCGTCGCTCCCTTGGTATTCGACTACAACACTTGGCCGGGGACATGCATAGGCTTTTAAGCCTCCGTGCAGTCACTGGTCGGTCGCACGGGGCTTCCTCGGAGCTGAGAATGTGTGCCCGGCTGCCTCAGCCCTTCACTCCTGGTCAAAACATGGCACTCAAACGTTGACACATTATATGTATGCTTATAGCGGGGGGAGCATTGCTGTACAAGCAGTCATCTAACAGTGAAGGGGTCTGTTAGATGAGGGAGGCTATGGTAGAGTTGAGGGTCACCCACTATGGCAACAATCTGACAGCAGATTGGGATTGTGGCGGTGTGTGTGTGTGTGTGTGTGTCAAAGCGGTACAGCTGTCGTGTCATTCCGCCGCGCACCGCGCGCCGGTTCAGGGTCGCCCATGGAGCCACTTTGTGTCGAGTGGTGTCAGAAGGGTCTCGGATGACTCAAGGTTCCGATAGTGGGACGCCGTGAACGGAGCAGATTTCTGGGATTCGGAGTGAGAGGCTCCAGCTGGATTTGATATCAGACACGAGCAGTGACTGAAAGACGCCACAGCTAATTCATTCAACGTGTTGATTTTCATTCATCAGGCTGTTCCCTCCGCCTCCAGCCATCCAAACGTAATTGTTTTGTCTTTTGATGATCATGTGTGGGGACGCCTTTGACATCGCAGGCGTTTCATTTAGATTTGGCCCGCCTTTTTCTCCCTCAACAGAAGTGGCAAAGCTGTCGCCCTCATTTCAATTCAAGGCACACGGAATGCAATATGTACAGACAGACAGACAGACAGACAGACAGACAGACAGACAGACAGACAGACAGACAGACAGACAGACAGACAGACAGACAGACAGACAGACAGACGGGGAGGCAGGGCAGAGCAGCCAGAACGTCAGTGACAGCATCCCACACGCTGCGGCACACTGGGTCACTTCTCATAAAATGGACGGTTTGCCTTGAACTCCCCAGTGCTCAAGCTCTCTCTGTTCTTTAGAACGATCCAGAACAAGAAACCTCCAGCAGCACGTGGTTGTTGATGGCCTGTTTTGGTTCACTACGAGCCCTTTCTAATGACTGATTGAAGTTGCCAGTTTTATTAGGTGTGTGTCTTGTAGCACTGGACCAAACCCCCTAAAGGATTAACATTTGGTCAGCCGTAGGTTGAAAACGAGTTGTTGTAGCTGTCCTTTCAGGATGCCAGGTTTTCAGGTCAGCTCCCCCAGCTAATGATCCCTCCACTTTGAGAAGGTATTTTTTAAAGAGAGGAACAACATTCGCTCTTTGCCAGGAGCAATGAAAGCCGGCTGCCAATAAACGCTTTCAGACTGGTCTCTGTCTTTGTCTGTGGTCGTAAACTAAATCGAAACTGAGCTGCAGACAGCTGCTAAATTAGTGGAGCACACCTTTAGTCCCCGTTTGGCAACTGCGCCGTGCACTCTTTAAGTCAAAGCGCCCTTGTTCGGTGAGATTGTTTCGGTGATCAATGGGCCAGCAAACTGGGCTTCCTTAGGCCGGAGGCGTTCTCGCCCTCGGCCCCCTCTCCCTATAGAATTACTGTCTTCAGCCCCCTCCCTCAACCCGAAGGTCTGTCCAGGATTTGAGGGCACGTGAGCTGTAGGATTAAGCCCTGATGGGGATAATGCCCCTTCAGCCACTTGAGGATAGCAACACACAAGATGATCTGAGGTTTCGGAGGAGCACTACAATGTAGTGGAACTCACCGGATGTGCCGTAGCTGGGCCCACTCGTACACATTAAGATCAGACCAGGGATGCCGTCACCTGAAGCTATAGGGAGGATGATAACGGCACGTTAATTACAGCACGAGACAGAATGCCCTCGCCGATTGAGGTTCGATATTATAGATTTGTAGGGGAGTGTCCTCCTGAATAGCCCTTCCCACCTCCATTATGGCGTTACATGGATAATCTGTGCCAAGTCTGTCCCCTGATGGCTCATGGGTGTTCTTTAGGCCTGCGACTTCTTCCCCTGTCAATGTCATCCTACACACCCGTCATAGGCTCTGGTTTTACTGTGAACACGGTTACCTTTAGACGTGGATGTCCAGGTGTGCTTTGGGCCTTACAAAGCTTTTGTTTTATGTATTTGCTTTAAAGCATGTGCAACAGATAGGTAGATTGATAGAGCTTAAAATGGATTTCACAGATTAGTTGTATATTTAATAATGATCAATTGGAAGCAAGTGTGTGATAGCGCAAACTAGTGTAATATTCCAAGGGATATAAACAGTCAAATTAGCTGTTATGTTTGTTAGTGTGAATATGATCCTAGTAGGTCCTGCCTGTCAACAGACACTTTAAGAAGGCCAACTTTACTTTTGTCTCCTTGGATGTACAGTTCGTACTAGCAGACAGAAAATACATGTGGAAATACAGTTCCAAGAAAAGTCTAGAGCACAATGTCCAATTACTTTACTGGTCCTTTTAAAATGGCCAATAAGTATAAGATGCTATTCCCACCAGTTTACCTGATATAGATAGAAATGCACTCAAATGGAACTGTAACCTCGTAGTATAGGATGCTATCTAATGCATTTGAGTACAGCCGTCACAACAACAAGTTATGTGGTTGTCCAACTCCTTGGAGTCAGATCTGTTTACAAAGGGGAGGATAGGCTGAAAGAAAGGTTTGTGTGTGTGTGTGTGTGTGTGCGTCTGTGTGTGTGATAAAATAAGGACTCAAACCAGGGAGACCCTCATAAAAGACCACGAGAAGTAAAAGATGGAGTAAAAGAAGCCCGAGGGACGCGATGGCCACAGACGCAGAGAGGGAGAGGTTGAGCGAGCCGCAGACGAAGGAGGCCGAGCTTGCGTAATCCGCGGGTGCGCCAGGTGTACGTGCGGTATTGATCCAGGTTAACTTGCCGGGACCTTCTCCGACGAGCAGGCTCAGCCTCCTGGCTATAATACCCTCCTGGCTGGCAGATTAAAGGATGAGACCTAAGGAACACTGTGTCCATCCCGGACACAGGAGCCCAGGGACCACAGCACACACACACACACACACACACACACACACCAGCCATGAGGAAGAGGAGCAGCTGACCCCGGACTGCTGTGCATCGCAGTATGAGCTGGTACCAACCTGTCAGTAGGCCTTAGCGTGTGGAGATGGGGGGAGGGGGGATGCTTTTGTGCCACTGTGGGTTTGTCTTTAGTGTGTGTGTGTGTGTGTGTGTGTGTGTGTGTCGCCTGTGCAGTGCGTGGCCCTCATGCCTGCACAAGTCTTTGCAGTGTGTGTGTCTTTGACTGGAGTGCATGGCCCTGCTGCGTGCCGCGGAGCTGTGTGCCTGTCAGTACCAGCGCATAGCCTGGCTGCATGCTTTGTGGTGGAGATTCTTGAGGGGGCTGCTCAGTCTCTGCGACGCGGTAGCCAGCTGCTCCCTCTGTATAGGAGGCAAGGGATTTGAGGATATGTACTGTGTAGAGAGTTACTACTCTCCGATATGCATATCTGCTGTTATGTGTGTCATTTGAAGTGCGTTGCTCCAGTGAACTTTTTTCTTTCCTCTGAGGTGTTGGCAGAAAGTGTTTACAGACAGGGACTTTCTAGCTCGGCTTCTTCCATTCCCCATAGGCCCCGTGGGGATAATCTTTGACGAGCTCTCTAGCTAGCAAAGAAGTTAGCAGGCTCTCAATCTGGCTGTTCTGTTTTTCCCCCGGAACTGATTGCAGGGTAAATTTCTGTGACAAGTGTTGTTGATAGTAAAGAGACAAACAAATCCCCCTCACTCCCCCACCCCACCCCCATGGACGAACAGTTTTCCATGTATCCCTCTCCGGTTGTACTCCCACAGCAATGCTGTCAGGGAAGCTCCCTGGGTGAGGCAGGAGAGCTCCGATGGTTCCTCACCGCTTCATGAATATTAACGGAGACTTCTCTGCAGAGTAGGCAACACTGTTTCCCCACAGATATAGTCACCTGTTACTAAGCCCAACACAAATAATTGATTGACTGGCGTGTGCACAGGCTTTGTTGCCTGGCAGCTAACCAGCTAATACCGAAGCGGGAATGATCTTTAGATGGACGCGTGATGGATGGGAGCACCCGATGTGAAGGCACAGGTTTGTCTCGCAATTTTCTTTTTTTCTCTGGGGTCAGATTGATTCGCTCCAACTTGTAGCAAGTATGTTGGAAACTCAGTGTATGGCTGTTGTATGAACGAAGGCAATGCTCTTGTGAGATGTACTCTAGCTGCGTCAAGGTTGATGTTAATTAGAGGGACAGTACTTTTTGGGGGGCAGACTCAATTTAGAATACATCTTAGAAAAAGAAAACATTCCAAGAGAGAATTACTTGTTTCGCTATAGACGTGTGCGTCAATCAAGTTCTATTTAGGTCTTTCAAAACCAGCCTATATTTAATGCAAAAGATGAAGGAATGACACACGACTTTGTGCAGAGTTCGAAGTAGACAGCTCTCATCAAAAAAGGGCGGTGTTTCCGTTAGGGCGAGCAGTGTGTGTCTGTCTGTCTGCTAGGCACCCTGTTGGCCTCTCTGCCTGCCACATACAGTACAGAACAAAGGGAGTAATAATGGGGTAGGACACATCGAAGGTCAGGTGAGCTCAGGCCAGATACCTCAACACAAACACACACACACACACACACACACACACATTTATACAGACACAAACACACACAGACACTCACATTTATACAGACACACAAAAACAAACATCAAATATTGTGTTATTGGGCTTGTGTCATTACTGTCAGGGCGTTATTGAGATGACAAAGGACCTGACAGCTTTGACGACCAACCAGCCTAAGAGAGAAAAGGCATCCTTGAATAGAAAAAAGGACCATACCAACTGGAGGGGCTCAGACAATGGGGAGGATTATAGTCGAACAAAATCTCTGGCCTTGCTTATGCACAGAAAACGGCTTTTAACGTTTTGACCGTATTACATTGAATTGTTTTACAGCTACTTCTGACGCGTTGTGCCTGTAAACAAGTCAACAGGTAATAATCTCACTGGTGAGCTTAAATCTTAAAGAAGGCTTATTATATTTCTCTGAGTCAGGGGAGAAAGCTATGCTGACAATGGCACCAAGTTCCTCACTATGATGACAGTGTCTCATAGATTTGTGGTAGGCTAGACTTCAGGTGGGTCAGTGGGAAATAAATCCATTTACACTGTGTAGCCATGTCCCGATTCCTGTTTGGTGCCAGGCATTAGGCTCATTGATATCCATCTAGTTGATGTCTGGATTCATTTTGATAGCTAGTAGTCATTTTAACAGTGTCTTGTGTGTGCTTTTTTTCAGTTTAGTGCAAAGAAGTGGTGGCATGTAGGGAGTATTTAATTACATTGATGGTTTTAGTCAAGACTGCAAGCATTATTCGTTTTTGAATTCATATCATATTTTATGAACAGGCTGTTTCAATAAATGGATGTTATAACGCTATGTACCAATCCTCTGTGTTAAGCGTTAAAGTACTGAACATTCATAGAAATTGTTCTGTTCTCAATACAGCTGCTGAAAGCACAAAGGGGTCTCAGCCAAAAGGGTTTTGTCTTTTCACCAGTAGGCCTACCTCAGGGTCTCCTCAGGGTCCTCTGAATATTGTAGGCTGTGGCTTCCTCTCTGAGATTCCAGGCCACTTATGGGCTTAAGGGCTTACGGGACAAAGCTGGAAATTGGGTTAATTCAGATTAGACTAGTTTCTGGACAGTGAACAAGGACCACCAGACTATTACAAGGGGTGGGCGGCATACCGGTAGTAAAGTGACTAGCGGAATGAGATTGCTTCACGATATGGGACTCTAGTTCAAAATGCTCCGATTAAAGGTCTCCTAAAATGTAATTTGCGTACATTGTGATATCATGTAATGATAATCAACAGTTATCGTCTAGACTAGAGAGGCCAAAAATGTACAGTTGAAAGCTACGTTCCAAAGTCAACCACAGGTTCTCAAAATATCAATGTTGACTGTATTTGCATAGGCTCTTGAAGAGTAACCATTTTAGGTGGCAAGTGCACGCACATGCAGTTTCTAGTTATTTGAACTACATTGAGAACCCCTTAAAATCTCTTTAGTCTAGCTCCACAAGCCATTGTTCTGGTAACATTTTTCTTTCTTTCTTTTTTTTGTAAAATGCATAATGCATACAATGAAGTTGGGCCTCACATAATCTTGGAGCCTTTGTGTGATATGACTGTATACGTTTTACCCCATATTTCATTGTCTGACCGCTGAGTTTTGTGTCACCTTCCATTTTGCCAGTAATCCATTTTGTCCGGCGTGATATGAAGTCTTTTTGATGGCCGTTTTGCTTTGTTGTCCGTCGGCCAGGACTTCCCGCATCTATTGTGTCGTCAAGTGAGGCCATCTGCGGGAACAAAGTACTTTGTTAACACACAGACCACAGGAAGACAAAGAGGGATGCACTGTATCGATGGGTCTTCACCATGACTAAATGTTTCGCATTATACGGTGGAATAGACTCTTGTTCCTAAACCCGTCGAAAAGAATATTATAAAGCAGTGACCGAGGGGTGCTGTCAGTAAGTTCCGTGGTCCGTCTAGAGAAACACTCGTTAATAGAGGAAACGGTGAGCAGAGGTGGCTGTCCTTTTAGTGTCGGTGAGCAGAAAGGGGGATTTTGAGGAGCTGGGGGTGGTGGGCTGTTTTTCTGCTCCCTGTGAGAGCCAGCTTGATGTGTGGGCAACTGCAGTGAATGGGGAGGTGAGGCTTTAACATAGGTAGCCGCCTCTGACAGCATAGTATGCCTCTGTCGAGAGAGTACAGGAGAAAGGCAAACAGGGCCTTTTAAAAGGCCTCATTACACAGAGCAGAAAAGGGATTGACCGGAGAGTGAAAGGCTTAATGGATGCCCTGTGCTGTTTTACAGATGGCCGGTAATTATTGTTATTACAAGTCAAAGGTTTTATGTGTTCGGTAACATTCAATAAATAGCACTGGCTGTCATTCACTCCCCTCAAGGAGTACAACGTCGAACCGGATGTTTCTATATGTACATCTAAATCCGTCCGATGAATGATCTTTGATTGCATTGGGCTTTCTTCAGACATTTTAAATAGGAAGTAGGAAGTGTAAGGTGGAAAGGAGGAATCTTGCGGTGTCTTTAGGAGTGATTTCATTTCTGAAGATAGCCCAGGATTGAATTAATTGGTTCACTTGTTGTGATTAAGAAAAAAATAGAGGGCGGATTTTGGGCTGTATCCTTTTCGTCGTGCGCTACTGGCCCTTCATTGTCCTGTCGAAGCCTCCGTAAAGCCTCGCTCGCCCCCATTTTGTGTTGCCAGACACATGCTCCTTATTCAATTAGGTGTGCCGTATGCAGCCCTGCGATTTGTGAATTGGGGAATATCATTTAGAGTTTTCGACAGCGTTGGTCAAATGTCGAAAAACTGCGAGGTGCTGGTGAGGGGTAAATATCCCTATTCTCTCCCTCCATCCAACCCGCTCGTGTAGAGGTTACACTCTGCATGCGTGTGCGCATTAGTATGCATGCGTGTGTGCCAGGCATGGTTTTCTGCCCGATGCACTACAGCTGGGTGTTGTAAATATTAGCTTTTCAAATGAATATGACCACACATTAGATATTTAAAGGACAAAGTTGAGAAAATAGTTTTTATTTTTCACTGGGCAGTCTGTTCCAAACCAACAGCAAGTCCTCTTGGTTAGATTCAACAAACATTAGGTAACCATCGACTACAACTTAGGCTTGTGTAGCTGAGGAGGACTATTGAGCTTTACATCTCATCTATTAACTTTACATTGAATTGCAATAGTATTGTAGAAAATATAAATACTATCAGTGCAAATATAGAGAGGGTGAGGATTTACAATGGCTGCAATGATAAGTGGGCCGAGGGGTCCATAGTGGACTGAATAAAACACACACAGTGGTTTTTTAAGAAAAGAGACGGTTTAGCCTCCGCTCTGTGCCGGTGTGTTGAGAACGGGGGCCTCGCTCTTCCCGAGCAGGGAGACACGTGAGAGAGCTTTTGATCCTGGCGGTGGCCACCGGCATTCGCAAAGCGAGGGGAGTTTGGGTGGAGAGTCACTGTCACGCTCTCCGGCGAGATGCCTGCCCGTGGCCCTGCTTTCAGAGAGCAGAGGAGTGTGAACAATGAGGCATAGTGAGGAAACGAGAGAGAGAGAGAGAGAGAGAGAGAGAGAGAGAGATGGGGGTTATAGGCTTGGTTTTGCGGGCGTCAAGGAAGACAGTGACGGAGGGCTGGAGTGAAAGGGAGCGCTTGTTTTTCGCGTTTCGGACGGTCCTGCCGACCGGTTACGCAACCCCTCTGCCACACTCCTGGAAGGAGCAGGGGGAAACAGGCTTTTCATCGCCGCTCTCCGCTCCACTGTGGTCGTGTTTGCTGAAGATGACGCCGCCGCCGCCGATGGATCCCACTCTGGGCACGGCCTGATGTTACCAGCGCTCAAGGTTAAAGTTGGCACTTCAGAGATAAATCAATTACCTGAGGCACGGCGGGGAATGTGGCCTTCTAAACTGGAGGGCTGCTTAGCGGCTCAGAGTGAATAGTCCTCATCTTGTCTGATTCGGCCACGCGGCAACTCGGCCACTCAGCGAGATTTGCTGCATCCAGCCACACAATGGAGATTGGCCGATGCTTTTCAACCGTTGTGGCACAATCGCTGAGAAAAGACCGGTTCATTGTTTAAGGAAGTTCATCCTCACTTTCAAAGGGGGTTCTGTAAGATGGGATACCGGATGCCTGAGATATTGTTGGTGAGGTGAGGGGAGCCAGAATTACCTTTTATAAAAAAAAATGGTCTATGTATTAGACCTTCTGCATCTTTTTGCTGTGTGTGTGTGTGTGTGTGTGTGTGTGTGTGTGTGTGTGTTTGAGAGAGAGAGAGAGAGAGAGAGAGAGAGAGAGAGAGAGAGAGAGAGAGAGAGAGAGAGAGAGAGAGAGAGAGAGAGAGAGAGAGAGAGAGAGAGAGAGAGAGAGAGGAGTCGAGCGAGTGCAAGTGGTGGAGAGAAGGGAATGGGGCTGTCCCATCCGTGTGTCACTGTCTGTCTTCTCCCTCGTCCCCACCCCACCCCCCTTCAGCAGCACAATTCGAAAGACTCATTCATTCATGTCCAGCTACCAGCTTGGTCTTCGCTGATAGGAACCTCTGACCTGTGGTCTTTCACACCCAAACTACTGCACGCTCTGGAGGAGGTGTGTGTGTGTGTGTGTGTGTGTGTGTGTGTGTGTGTGTGCGTGTGCTGAACGTGGACACTCGTGCGCCAGCACCTTTGTGCACTTTCGCTGTGGACTCCGTCCTATCTGTGTGTTCTCAGTGGACTCCGTCCTCTCTGTGTGTTCTCAGTGGACTCCGTCCTCTCTGTGTGTTCTCAGTGGACTCCGTCCTCTCTGCGTGTTCTCAGTGGACTCCGTCCTCTCTGTGTTCTCAGTGGACTCCGTCCTCTCTGTGTTCTCAGTGGACTCCGTCCTCTCTGTGTTCTCAGTGGACTCCGTCCTCTCTGTGTTCTCAGTGGACTCCGTCCTCTCTGTGTTCTCAGTGGACTCCGTCCTCTCTGTGTTCTCAGTGGACTCCGTCCTCTCTGTGTTCTCAGTGGACTCCGTCCTCTCTGTGTTCTCAGTGGACTCCGTCCTCTCTGTGTTCTCAGTGGACTCCGTCCTCTCTGTGTTCTCAGTGGACTCCGTCCTCTCTGTGTTCTCAGTGGACTCCGTCCTCTCTGTGTTCTCAGTGGACTCCGTCCTCTCTGCGTGTTCTCAGTGGACTCCGTCCTCTCTGTGTTCTCAGTGGACTCCGTCCTCTCTGTGTTCTCAGTGGACTCCGTCCTATCTGCGTGTTCTCAGTGGACGGAGGCCGCCTCCATGCGTCCGTCCTCTCTAATGGCTCTCCCACACAGAAAGGGACAGCTAATGAATTTGATGGATCGTGCCCCTCGGTTTTGTGGCGTCACTCCGCCAGCCTGTCTCTCTCTTTCATCTCTCTCTCTCTCTTTCTCTTTATCATCTCTGTCTCCCTATCTCTCTTTCTCTCTCGCATCTCTCTCTCCATATCTCTCTCTTTCTCCCTATGTCTCTTTCTCTCTCTATCTTTTTCTATCTATCTTTCTCTCTCCCTATCTCTCTTTCTCTCTCAATCTATCTTTCTCTCTCCCTATCTCTCTTTCTCTCTCCCTATCTCTCTCTTTCTCCCTATCTCTCTCTTTCTCTCTCTCTCTCTCTCTCTTTCTCTTTCTCTCTCCCTATCTCTCTCTCTCCCTATCTCTCTTTCTACCTATCTCTCTTTCTCTCTCTATCTATCTATCTTTCTCCCTCCCTATCTCTCTTTCTCTCTCCCTATGTTTTTCTCTCTCTCTCTTTATTTCTCCCTTTCTCTCTCCCTATCTCTATTTCTCCCTGTCTCTTTCTCTCCCTATCTCTTTTAAATGTTTAGGAAGAGCTGGTTTCTCCATGTATGTCATTGAAGTCTCTCTCCCTATCTCTATTTCTCCCTATCTCTCTTTCTCCCTTTCTCTCTTTCTCTCTCCCTATCTCTCTTTCTCTATCTCTCTTTCTCTCTCCCTATCTCTCTTTCTCTCCCTCTTTCTCTCTCCCTATCTCTAGTTCTCCCTCTCTCTCTCTCTCTCTCCCTCTCTCCCTCCCCCCCCCTGCTTTTTAAATCAGCAGCCCTTCCATTGGAGCTGGACCCACTCACGCTAATGTAGTCGTTAACAGCCTGTGGTCGCCGAGCGGTTTGGGCGGCTGAGTCTCTCTGAGAATGCGCGCAGGCTGGAGGGCAGAGTGACTGCCCTCACGGTGGACCCTGGCTGGCTGGCAGCGGCGATACAGCCCCTCGCTTCCGTCCGTCGAGCTGGCTGGCTAGAACTAAGACGGTCCGCGGCGCGCACCTTCCAGCGCTCGGCACGTGCCTTTGGACCAGTGCCCCGGTGGAGTGCTTAAGGAGCCTGGCTTTTGGCTGAGCGGGCGCCCTGGTTCTTAGGGCAGGGCTGCTAAGAGACACACACACACACACACACACACACACACACACACACATACACACACACTGTCAACGCGTGCTTTATGTTTGCTTTTCCGTTAAAGACGCCCTCAAAAAGGCTTATGCCATTTGGATCCTTAGAGCAGGTGTTCAGGTGCGGGGTGTTCAGGTTCAACGTAATTCGTCTATAAGCCGACATATAGGCTCCCTAAATAGAGAAGAGGTCAATCTAAACGGTTCATTTCTGCTATGCTTTACTCAACATGATGTTGCTGTGTCTGACCGCGTTGTGAGTCATTTTACATTTGAACTGTTTGTTTCTGCAGTAAACGGTCGACGTCTGTGACCTTATGTGGCTTTCACTTGTCCGTTGTCCTTTTGGGTTTGGGTTTTGTTGTCCTTTATTGGGTTCTATTTTATTTGAATTTTTTTCTTTAGTGGCTTTCAGTTTTGCGCTTTGTTGTCCTTTGGGGGTTTTGGATTTGACCTTTGCCATAAAGGCTTTTTCTTGGTCAAGTGGCAGTGAATGAAGAATGAGTAAGTCCTTGACCCTCAGCCCTCAGTAGTTGTGAAGGACCCCTCTGTTTCTGTGTCTGTCAGCCTGTCTGTCTGTTTCTGTCTCTGTGTCTGTCGGCCTGTCTGTCTGTCTCTGTGTATGTCTGCCAGCCTGTCTATCTGTATGTGTTGTCTGTCTGTCAGCCTGTCTGTCTGTATGTGCGGTTCAGCTCTGTTGACCCCCCCCCCCTCTCTTTGTCCCTCACCTCTGCAGGAGTCGGAAGATCCAGATCCGGAACATTCCCCCTCATCTTCAGTGGGAGGTGAGCGTGGTGTCTGTGTTTCTGTCGTGTGTGCTGACGGTGGTCACTGGAGCAGCACCAGGAAGTGCAGAGGCCAGTGGGTTGCCGGTGACTCATCGACTCCTAGACAGGTTTCATCCTAGTGTGTGTGTGTGTGTGTGTGTGTGTGTGTGCGGGTCACAGTGTGCCACTCGGGTTCCAGCAGCATCCTCCACTCCTCTTCCGCTACACACCTTTGTCCGTCACTCCGTCAATCTGTGACATCAGTTCTGGCAAAGTCCGCTGCGCCTCGGGGAGGGGGAGGGGGGGGGGGGGGGGGGGGGGGGGTCGACAAGAAAGAACGAAAAGGGGGGAAGAAGTTATCAAAGGGGGGTCCCGGGGCTCGTTCTCCTGGTGGTGCTTTGCTGCTTCCTGAGACTCCAATTCCCCTGGGCTACATGGGGCATCTGGGGGAACACTGAGTCACTTGTGCAGCCCCCCTCACCTGACCCTCTACTCTTCTCTTATCTTCTCTTCTCTTCTCTTCTCTTCTCTTCTCTCTCCAGGTTTTGGACGGCCTTTTGGCTCAGCATGGTACTGTAGAGAACGTGGAGCAAGGTAAGCTCGACCTTCCCAAATCCATGCAATTTTACAATCCAATGTACGTGTGTCAGTGATGTCTCTTTCCTACCTCTCCGCCCCTGTTAGTCCAAACTCCCTGGGTGACAAGACTAGCAGCCGTTCCCCTCATCCCACGCGGCCATTATGTAAACTTAAACTCGTCCCTGCCACGCATCACTCATAGATTTATGCATTGTGCGAGCGTGTTGCCTGTTTGACCCCCAGCAAACAAACTTCTCAATCCCGTTGAGCCTCAACAATAAGCGGTGTGTGTGTGTGTGTGTGTGTGTGTGTGTGTCTCTCTGCTGGTCCCCTCGGCTTCAGTGTATCGACTAATGTGGGCAGACATGGCAGCTCTCCAGTAGTAATAGGTGGCTGCTGTGTGTGTGTGTGTGTGTGTGTGTGTGAGTGAGAGAGAGAGAGAGAGAGAGAGAGAGAGAGAGAGAGAGAGAGAGAGAGAGAGAGAGAGAGAGAGAGAGAGAGAGAGAGAGAGAGAGAGAGAGAGAGAGAGAGAGAGAGAGAGAGAGAGAGAGAGAGAGAGAGAGAGAGAGAGAGAGAGAGAGAGAGAGAGAGAGAGAGAGAGAGAAAGTGTGTGTTTGTCTGGGAGGTGTGGAGCTGTAATGGTGAGGTAAATGTAGGCGCCTGCGGTGAGTCTCTCACTTGCTGTGTGTGTGCCTGTGCGTGTGTGCCAGTGTGTGCCAGTGTGTGTGTGCCAACGTGTGCCAGTGTGTGTGTGTGTGTGTGTGTGTGCGTGTGTGCCAGTGTGTGTTTTGGGATGTCCCGTAGCTAGCGCATGAGTGAAACTCTCTGCTCCGTAAAGAGGATACATCTTTCTGCTGCTCCACAAAAACAGTTCTCACACACGCAGACACAAGCACAGCTTCTCTACTCTCCGGTGCTGCCAAGACCGATTACCCCCCCCCCCCCCACACACACACACACACACACACACCCAACCCCCGTGCTCGTTACAGGTGCTGAATGAGAACATAACGCACTGTAAAGCTGCTCCACCTGAACAGGTTTTAGACAGACTCTGTGGTAGGATTGATTACATCCAAACCTTCTTGTCTGTCCCACTGTCTCTGTCAGTATGTCTGCCTCTCTGTCTGTCTGTCTGTCTGTCTGTCTGTCTGTCTGTCTGTCTGTCTGTCTGTCTGTCTGTCTGTCTGTCTGTCTGTCTGTCTGTCTGTCTGTCTGTCTGTCTGTCTGTCTGTCTGTCTGTCTGTCTGTCTGTCTGTCTGTCTGTGTGTTTGTGTGTGTGTGTGTGTTTGTCTGTGTGTATGTCTGTCTGTGTGTCTGTCTAGTCGCCTGTCTGTTTTGTCTACTGAGGTGTCCCGACAACATTCTGTGGTTACACGGTTACATGAGAGGAGTAGTCTCGTGTGCTGTAAGCTGGAGCTGGGCTGGGCAGG
Source organism: Aplochiton taeniatus (assembly GCA_017639675.1). Classification (NCBI taxonomy): domain Eukaryota; kingdom Metazoa; phylum Chordata; class Actinopteri; order Galaxiiformes; family Galaxiidae; genus Aplochiton; species Aplochiton taeniatus. The sequence continues at coordinate 48,906,613 of CM030172.1, forward strand.
GCTGGGCTGGGCTGTGACAGTGCCAGGCAGGCAGGCGGTATGCCAGGCTCAGCCCACTCATTCTCTATGCCAGCTGGACTCTCCCACTGCACTTAACCCATCGCTTACCCAAGACACATCATTCTCTAAAATATTGTTTTTCTCTGACCTTAAAATTCTTTGGGCAGCAACTCTGAGAAGGCAGATAGACACAACAAAACAGTTAGCAACCTTTTATTTTCGGTCTTCCAGCAGCTGTGGAATGCAATACATCGATTGGCTCAGTAATAATTTTTCTCTCAATTCCACTTGTCTTTCTTTCTCTCTCCTTTCCTTCTCCCCCCCCCCCCCCCCCCCCCCTCTCTCTCTCTCTCTCTCTCTCTCTCTCTCTCTCTCTCTCTCTCTCTTCAACACGCACACACACACACACACACACCCTGGGATTACAGGTCATTTCCTTGTTCTAACTGCCTCTTGTGCTGTGTAAACCCTGTGGTCAGCCGTCAGGGCTAGTGTAACAGTGTCAGGATTCTGAGCAGGCTGACAAAGCTAGTGGTTTTAATACAACACAAGTGGCCCTCCCGGTCACCACGGGAACATGGCCTTGCAGGTGACTCACCTAGCGGCAGAACAAAAGCCACACTCCGTGCATATGGAAATGACTCATGAATAATCTTTGGTGACTCTTTTCTTGTTTCTATTCCCTCCCTGCTCCTCCGCCTCCTCCCACAGTGAACACTGATACAGAAACAGCAGTGGTGAATGTTACATACGCCACCAAGGAGGAAGCTAAAGTGTAAGCATCTCCCTTATGTATTTAGCATAGCCTCCAGGTGGCCGTATTCATCTGTTATATTATGTATGTGTGTTGGCCCCAAACACTTGATTCATCGAATCAAGCGTGAGACGATTAGTTTGATTATTAGTTTAATCAGGTATGGATGTAATTCAGATTAAGTGGCTGAAAGGATGAACGCATAATTGCCCTCTATGAAATCCCTGTTACAAGACTGTTTGAAAAATGAACAACTGAATAGGGCAAACATGATTTGGGGCGTTTTTTTTTGGTTTGCCTGTGAAACGGGCCTTCTCTCCTCCGACCCCCCACCCACGCCTGATCCCACTCCGTCCGGCCCTTCCAACCTCCAGAGCCATCGAGAAGTTGACCGAGCACCAGTTCGAGGACTACTCCTTCAAGGTGTCTTACATCCTGGACATGGACGCCGCCCCGCCCCTCCTGGCCCCCCGCATGCGCCGCGGCGGCCGCTCGTCCCGGGACCAGGACGCGCCCCAGCCCGGCCCCTCCGGGGGCTTCGGGGGGCCGCGTCATAAGCAGCACGACTTCCCGCTCCGCATGCTGGTGCCCACCCAGTTTGTGGGCGCCATCATCGGCAAGGAAGGCCTCACCATCAAGAATGTCACCAAACAGACTCAGTCCAAGTGAGGGGTTTTATGTATTACCAGTATACTACTTTTACATGTATATTCCACACAATTATATATTGAACACAATTATAAGTAATTGTGTTACTATTATTAATATCAATCGGTTTTGATTTCCATCATCATCATCATCATCATCCATCAATGATGACGATGAGATGATGATGGTTTTGATTTCCATTCTGTGTGTCTGTTTTCAAGGTCTTTGTGAGTTCCCAATAGCAGCAGTAGTATTGGAGTCTTTGCAGTGAATAACCTCCCTCCCCCCCGTCTGTCTCTCTCTCTCGTCTCGTAGAGTGGACATCCATCGGAAAGAGAATGCGGGCGCGGCAGAGAAGCCCATCACCATCCACTCCACCCCCGAGGGCTGCTCCTCTGCCTGTCGCATGATCCTGGACATCATGCAGAAGGAGGCCAGCGAGACCAAGACGTGAGCGCACGCACACGCACACGCACACACACACACACTGCCCTTCCACCACTCCTACACACAGTCCTCACCACACTCCACACGCACACCACTCTCTCACACACACACACACACGATCCTCACACACTCTACACACACCACTTTTACACACAGACACTACAGAAAGAGTCCACACTCAAACACGCAGGACATACACACATCACACACCCACATGCGCATGCCTGAACACAACACAGACCCCCCCCCCCCCCCCCCCCCCATGTCTTGTAGGCCTCCTGCCTCTTATTGTGATCATGTCCCACTTAGCTCCTCCCCTTTGAAGGTCCACACCCATAGAAGCACTGCCTCCATTTCCCTCTTGGTAATGTCCTTCAATAGGATTATCCGACCGTCCAAACGCAAGCCCCCCTCACCCATGAGGGGCTGCTGAGCTAACCCCAACAGGCCCGACACATAAAAACCCTGCCTTGGAGCCCCCACCACCTACAGCAAAGACTCCAACTCCCAGCCCCCCGACCTCAAATCCAGCGCGATGCAGCAAACCGAACCAGCAAGCACCACACCCCGCCATCTTACCCACAAGAAAGTCTGGACACTGCTCCACACCTCCTCAAACCACTGCAGGCTACTCACCCCCAGACCGACCACCCCCACCCCCGCCCCACCGCCAAGCCATGCCAAGTCCGGCCCCACAACAAAGTCCTCCTCCCTCCCTTCCACGGCTCCTGCCACCCCCACGGTCAGTGCTGTCCGACCGCGAGCACCTCTCTGAAGCTGCACTACTTCATCTCCAGGGCCCCTGTTCTCCTCAGCGCCCGCTCCTCCCACCACACCAAAACAGTCCTCGTGCCACATCAATGGCCACCCGCACAGGCTATAAAGCTCAACCCCTGTCATTTTCTTATGGGTGTGTGTGTGTGTGTGTGCGTGCCCAGGACGGAGGAGATCCCTCTGAAGATCCTGGCCCACAACAGCCTGGTGGGCCGGCTGATCGGGAAGGAAGGCCGCAACCTGAAGAAGATCGAAGAGGAGACCGGGACCAAGATAACCATCTCCTCGTAGGTTATCACAGCTTCACACACGCACACACACACACACACACACACACACACTAACAGGCGTAACTGTAACCTCTGAAACGGAATGCCACCCTTTTCTGCGTGGGTGTGTCGGGCCAGTTCTGCTAGGACAAAGCAGGGACGTCTCTGTCAGAGCTGCGGGTCGTCCGTCTCTTAAGCCCGTTAGCCACCCAACATGTGGGGCCACTTCACTTAGGCGGCCATTACAAACCAGATGTGAGGGCCTGATTACAGATCATTTGCCCCAGAACGCGACGCCGGAGGAGTGGTGATTGCACCCCTGTTTAAGCGGGCCGCGGTCCTCCAAAACCTCTGGTCGGTCTGGCCCTTAATGAACCCCTCTGTCTGTGTGTGTGTGTGTGTGTGTGTGTGTGTGTGTGTGTGTGTGTGTGTGTGTGTGTGTGTGTGTGTGTGTGTGTGTGTGTGTGTGTGTGTGTGTGTGTGTGTGTGTGTGTGTGTGTGTGTGTGTGTGTGTGTGTGTGTGTGTGTGTGTGTGTGTGTGTGTGTGTGTGTGCTGGCCGTGTAATGAGTGGTGTAATTGAGACCGAGAGGAGAAGGGCGCTGCTCGCGGAAAAAAAAGCAGCGTGCGGCCGCACTGGAATCCCCTCGTGCCTCTGTGGTGGTGCGATGTTTTTCACGGTCCCTCCGCACACACTGGCACCGCGGGGTGAATCGATTGGTTCCACTTCTTTGATAAAAAGCACCACGTGCTGTCCTCCTTCACAAACCCCATGCTGTCGTATTAGCAATGAGATTTGGACTTTCAATACGACGCCGTACAGTGTGGTATGGAAAATGTTCTCTGGCCCTGCATCATGGTCAGCTTCACCGTCTCCTGTATGTTTTGAGATTTGAGATCAGGATGGCTCCTTCCTTTCTGTGACTTAATGCATAATTCATGAACCACTAAGGTGTCTGTGGTAATAGTGGGGAAGTGGCTCGCCACTGTGGGAAAGTCAATAGATACAAGAAGATGAGTAGGCTTCGAGTGCAGGGTGTCAGCAATGCCTGACGCCATGGCTGCATGCATGATGGAATCTCATTGAATCTCTGGTGCATTGTGATTCCTGTGGAAGTGAGCTGTTGCTGTTTCTCAGGGCTCGCAGGGTTGAGTTGAAACTATGTGTCTCGAGCGTGTATAGAGACGTTGTTCTTCTGAATAGAAGTAACATTTAACCTCATGCTATCGTTAAGCCACGTAAACCTTTTAAGTTATAAACTGCCTTCCGCTGCTAATGAAAACAAGCATGACGCCAGTTGACGGTTCAAAGTAGCGCTACAGCGCGCCGTGTTGCTAGCAGTATTCTACGTGCGGATCTCACAGAAGGAGCCAGAACAGACCACTACTCTACTCCACGAGTACACATAAAGATTGAAATGCTCGAAACAGCCTGGCTTCCCAAGCACATTTAGGCAGAAGTAGATCATAGCAAATGTAAAAAGGTTGGCGATTTCTGCATTTGTTTCGATTTTTTTGGTACTTTCAAAATGCAGGCCTTTAGGGTGCCATTAAGGATCTTATCGTGGTGCTGCGCCATGGCAACAACGGTACCAGCGGAAACACTGGTGTGCCTGTGATTCACTACTGTGTATTTCCCTTTGTGTGTGTGTGTGTGTGTGTGTGTGTGTGTGTGTGTGTGTGTGTGTGTGTGTGTGTGCGCGCGCTGTCCCTCTGCCAGCTTACAGGACTTAACCATCTACAACCCTGAGAGGACCATCACAGTGAAGGGCAACATGGAGGCGTGCTGTAAAGCAGAGGCGGAGGTCATGAGGAAGCTGAGGGAAGCCTACGAGAATGACATTGCTGCTATAAACGTAAGCTGAGCGCCGCAGACCTCAAACACTAAATAATCAGAGGTAGGGAAAGAAGAAGAAGAAGAAGAAGAAGAAGAGAGAGAGAGAGAGAGAGAGAGAGAGAGAGAGAGAGAGAGAGAGAGAGAGAGAGAGAGAGAGAGAGAGAGAGAGAGAGAGAGAGAGAGAGAGAGAGAGAGAGAGAGAGAGAGAGAGAGAGAGAGAGAGAGAGAGAGAGAGAGAGAGAGAGAGAGAGAGAGAGAGAGAGAGAGAGAGAGAGAGAGAGAGAGAGAGCGGGGGGGGGGGGGGGGGGCTCCTCCGCTTGACTCATTGAGACCAACATGCAAACAAAAAGGCCGGAGCATGACTCTGCCCTGACATTATCAAGTGATTGCATTGCGATCTGTTGGAAAGGCTTACCAGCAACATTAGTAATGCCCGGTGGTAGCGTTGCGGTAGTGGGCCGCCGTGCGTTGAGCAGCAGTCATCCGTCACTGGTGCAGAGCACAGAGTGTACGGGGCCGGCGTGCACGCGTGCGTGTGTCAGACAGATAGACTGCCTGGCCTATGACTCACTCCTTCCCTGGCCTGTGCGTGAGGCACACTGCGTTTCCCAGCATCCATCTGATATCTGTAGGCCGCGCTCATCCCCGGCTCCTGTTTCACACTGTCTCAATGAGATCACTAGTCGCACTGTCAGGGCAGCCATCGACCAAGGAGACATAGGGACGATGATAGCCAGCTTTCGCTGTATCGTTTAATTCAATGAGACGACGGTAGAGAAATCACAATTTAGATATACATGGCAGCATAAGGCTGAGGCTTCCTTTGCTGTGATGAGGAGCCATGTTTTGTGAGGTACTTCAAACACGTGCCAGCGCTGATGACATGTCTCTTTCACTTCAAACTGTCAGGAGGTTGTAAATAAGTCCTTGCGCAATGTAGGTGTGTATGCTGTCAGCAGCAGACACCATATGCGATGGTAAATAGGTTTGCCAAAGTGGATCTCTGGGTGTCCGTCTTCAGCGAGCGGGCAGGGCCCTCTAGCGTGACAGCACGGACATTACACTTCTTTTGTTATTGTTATGAGAAACGTAAACTTTAGTGGCAGCAGAAGAGGAAATGAAACTGAAAGGCTTGCCGTGTCTTGTGCACGCTGGCACTGTTGGCTTGAATGAACCTTAAGGGAAATGGAAAGGGAAGGGCGGAAACTTTGCATCTAACCATAAAAAACAAAAACAAAAAAACAACACCATCGGTGATGAAGAACAACTCCTAACGTGTGTGTGTGTGTGTGTGTTTATATGTGTGACTGACCGCTGGCTCTGTCTCTCCACCCTCCACCAACAGCAACAAACCAACCTTATCCCGGGCTTGAACCTTAACGCTCTGGGCATCTTCTCCACCGGCCTGTCTGTGCTGCCGCCCGCCTCAGGGCCTCGCGGTGGGGCCCCGCCCGTGGCCCCGGCAGGATACAACCCCTTCATGGTGAGTGTTGGGAAAACCAGGGGGTCAGCCGGCTGGGGAAAGAGTTTGGGGAATGGCCTGGCCCTCTAGTCCTTTTTTGTGTTGTCTGTCCCTGTGGTTCCTACCGCACAAACTCTCAAGCGTTCTGAATACATGGAGACATCCGCTCTTCATAAAGCCAGGGTATCTTTTGCATAACTTTGAACAGCCAGCTAACTGTTCCCTCTGAGCGTTCTTAAGTGGCTTGTGTTTTAAGTGCAGACCAAAGTGTTTATCTCGGATGTCTTCCTAAACTAAATCCCCCTACTTGTCATCATGAGTCAGTTTGATAAAAAAACAAAGCTAGAGGGCAAAAAAGTTTTTTCTCACGGGCCAGATTAGGACAGCTATGGTGAGTTATGGGCTGATTCATGCTGAATGAAATTCCCCTACTCAATGAAATTCCCCTACTAAGAGACCAGGAGTATGTATGTCCAGGTTCCAGTGCGTGCATGCATGCGTGTGTGTGTGTGTGTGTGTGTGTGTGTGTGTGTGTGTGTGTGTGTGTGTGTGTGTGTGTGTGTGTGTGTGTGTGTGTGTGTGTGTATTAATGCGTGCGTGCGTGCGTGTGTGTGCGTGTGCGCGCGCGTGCACGAGCGTGTGTTTATAACCTAATGTGTGTGTTTGTATATCTGAGCTGGTCTGCTTGTCATTAACAGAGTCACTCCTCACATCTCAGTGGCCTCTATGGGGTCCCTCCTGCAAGTGCCATCCCCCACCAGCACTCAGTAAGTCCCCCAACTTCACCTCGGACACGTTTACATTTTATGTGATTCATTCATGTTTTATTATATGTGTACCAATAACCTGAATTCACTTTTGTAGTCAGATCTTGGAGGAGCTTTTGAACTTGTGGCAAATGCTTCAAGCAAGTGTTGTTGGAGCGTATGGTTGGCAGGGCCAGAAGTTAGCCATTTTCTGCTTGTCTTTGCCTCTTATCAAACCCTCAGGCCTCTAAGGGCTGTTTCAGATGGCACTCAATATCCAGCACAATAAGAAGTTGAAAAAGAGAGAGAGAGAGGTAGAGAGGGCGTTATTCGAGGCAGCTGTGGCCATGCCGACCACTGGCCTTGACATGCCAACCTTTTGAGGGTGAGGGTCTGAAGGGAGCCATAAGTACATACTTTACCCGCTGGCTAATAGGCTTCACCACACACTAGCCCAGTCCTCTGAAGGAAGGGAACAAACAAACTCCATGAACCCACATGGGAGGTTTTGTTCCCAGGCTAGAAAACTCCAACCCCTTCCTCCTGCCAACCCTCACAGACGTAGCGCTGTGTTTCTGTTTGCCATGCACTTCGATAGAGAAAACAAAACAAGAAAAACTGGGAAATAAGTAAAGACAATGACCGAGAGTGAAAAAGGCAGAGGACAGATTGAAAGTGCCATAACTCTCGTCTCTGTGCCGTTGTTCTTTTCTTTTCTTTTTTAGCCACAGGCTCTTGAACAGGAGGTGGTCTACCTCTTTATTCCAACTCAGGCTGTGGGGGCTCTCATTGGCAAGAAGGGCCAGCATATCAAACAACTAGCCCGCTTCGCTGGGGCTTCCATCAAGGTGGGTCACTCACTCATAGATCTCCCTGATCTTCACATGGTTTGAAATGGTATGCATCTTTCACAGCAGAGTGGATTTATCTTAGGGTCGTTTCAAACCAACCCCTATGGGGTTTAGATCTTGACCAAATAGACATGTTTGTAAGGAATATGGAATGATCAGTGATAGCTGTGTTGTATTGACCGACTATAGTATTTCACAATAATATTACGGACAACACCTTAACCAAAAAGTTAAATAATTGACCTGGCAACAAAGATGTGACTGTCTTTCTTTGTTTCTTTCTTTGTTTCTTTCTTTGTTTCTTTGTTTCTTTCTTTGTTTGTTTCTTTGTTTGTTTGTTTGTTTCTTTCTTTCTTTCTTTCTTTCTTTCTTTCTTTCTTTCTTTCTTTCTTCCCTGCTTCCTCCCGTGCCTTCTTACTTTTCTTTGGCCCCTTCCTTCCTTTATTCATTGCTTCTCTCCTCTCTGCCTTTCTATCTCTTTTCTGTCTTCAGATTGCCCCAGCAGAGAGCCCAGACGTCACAGAGAGGAAGGTCATCATTACTGGGCCTCCCGAGGCTCAATTTAAAGTAAAGCCAACACCTAGTTAGCCCCGACTGCCGGATTTATCACACAATATTGATCTGTCAAAACAATCACCGATCACTTTGTCCTGTTCACACAAACTCACCGCTTGTTGTGCATCACAGGCCCAGGGTAGGATCTTTGGAAAGCTGAAGGAGGAGAACTTCTTCACGGCCAAGGAGGAAGTCAAGCTCGAGACCCATATCAAAGTTCCCTCAACAGCAGCTGGCCGCGTCATTGGCAAAGGTGGCAAGACGGTGGGTTTCTTGGCTCAGAACGGCAGTATGAAACAAGCTCTCGGGATGGGTCGTGAACTTTGACCTTTGTTTCCACCCTAGGTTAACGAGCTTCAGAATTTGACCAGCGCTGAGGTCATCGTGCCACGGGACCAAACCCCAGATGAGAATGACGAGGTCTTTGTTAAAATCAGTGGGCATTTCTTTGCCAGCCAGGTTTGTGCTATTCTTCTTCTTTGACTCAATCAATCAGGATAACAATAACGTTTTTTTTGTGTGTTTTTTTTCTAATCTTATAGTATGCCACAGAAGGCATGCGAGAAGCGAATCATTTTCCCTGTATGTTTGTTTCCTATGTCAGACTGCACAGAGGAAGATCCGGGAAATTATTCAGCAGGTCAAACAGCAAGAACAAAAGCACCAGCAGGCCGCTCCTGCACCGCATCACTCCAAGTGACCACCAGGGCGGCTCCAGCGGCCACCAGCCAATGAATGTAGCCCTCCCAACTGGACATAGACCGAAACCAGACAAAGGCGACATGGGAGGAAAAGGCAGGGCAGACCAGCAGCACTGGGAACAAAACCAAAGAACTTCATTGGGGGAAATGTGAGAGCCAAAGGCTATGAGTGTTGTGTGCACTGCCAGCCCTGCAGAAGTAGATGGAGGGAAGAACCCTTACTGAAATATACATATGAATGGCAAAAAAGGAGCATGGATGTGGCAGAGATTTGGGCGTCTGTTGTCCACACAGTTTAAAAAAAAAAATAAAAAAAACAGGAAACATTTGAATCCCTAAAAGTTATCTTTTTAGTTGAACTAACGTAGGCCTAACAGACAGATGAAAAACAATCCGTATTAACAAGTACACATTTTGATAGTTCTTTTTTGGGAGGTAGAGCGAGAATGAGTGATAAGGGACACTTTTCTCTCACACCAGGTTGAGATATTCAGATTGCAAGAGTAAGTAATCTTAGCAGTATTAATGAAGAGTAGAACAAACATACTGATATGCATGTGAAGTATGGACTGTCTATGGACAGTACATCTTGGAGTACCATGCAAGTATATTGTTTGATAGACTTAACAGGGTTTTCTTTGTTACACTTAGGCCTGATACAGAGAACCTCTATTACTCATATCCCTTATCTGTTCACAGTGTAAGTCACGCATAAAAAAAAGAAAGTAACAACCCCCCCGAGAAAAGCATAGCGGATGGCTCTACTCTTTATAACTAGCCTGTGTGTGTGTGTGCCAATGTAAGGGATAACTCAACCCTTCACATTTTTCTTACCATTCATACCTGACGCTCCACCCTTTCTCTGCTTGTGTTCAATCTCTTCTTCTTTTTTCTTCTTTTTTTTTTTGCAAACGCTTTCCATCTCTCTCATATGCATTTTCTTTTTTACCTGGTTAAGTCTTCATTTTTCTAATTAGCTCTTTTTTTCTGCAGCCTTTTGATAACGTTGAACTGACTGCCACTTTCGCCACAGAGCTCAAAACAAGGTTCCTTATAGCAACTGAGGGGCCTACACCAGTACACTGGTCCCGGTCCTATACTGTTCAGTCCACCGTATGTACATTTATGTTTGTTGTCCCCGTAAAAAAAAAAATACAACAACACCAAGAGGATGCTTCCTAAACGTTCTCCTTGAAGATAATCTGAACAAGAATTGACGTCTTAAAATGGTGCACCTTTACCTGTCAAAAAGGCAACCTGACATTGGGAATGTGATTCACCTCACATTCTGCCTTACGAGAAAACTAGCAGTTAAAAAAAGGGCAACATAAAAATGTGAGCTGAGGGTCTGGGTTGAGGGTGGGGGTGGGGGTGGGGGGTCGGGGGCACAGTCTTTGTAGTGTGAGGGAGTGATAGTGAGGATGCGGAGGGATGGCCGTTGGAGAGGCACTGTACGACCTGTGGTACACACGGCCCGTGTAACCTGGCTGCCACCGCGTTTGGCTTTAAACCTCTCTTGTCAGGGAGCTTTCTAAAATGGCATGACAGCTGTGAATGTACAATATGCAGCCTTTTAGAAATGTCATCCCTTCCATGTCCAGCAAGCCAAACCAAGGGCAAACGCAGATGCTCTCTCTTAAAAACAAAATACTGAAAATTGAGTTTTGCGTTCCTTTTTTTGGGGGGGGGGGGGCTGACCAACTGCTTTGTTGGTCTGCTGGACATCGAAAGTTTCAGATATTCCTTTGTGCTTTATTTTGGAGACCATAGAAGCTTGTGGCCTTATTTTTCACCAATCAGACATCACTTATGGCTCTCTATCAGCTTCTGAGCCATCAGCTTCATCTTCCAGAAACAAGGTTATTGCCAATACGCACAGCTTCCTCCATTTGTGTGTACGCGTGCGTGTGAAAGATAGAGGAAAAACGAGAGAGAGATTGAGTGTGTGTTTGTGTGTGAATGAGCATGTATGTATATATATATAAAGAGAGAGTAATATTTATGAATCTATTTTTTCCTATTTTGTGACGAGAGCTATTGAAAAGAAAATAAAACTCTGCTTTCTTTTTTTGTCAGTGCGACACTGCCATATTACTTTGAAGGGAAGTGTTTTATTTTCTTTAAAAACAAAACTATGAATAATAATATAAAATCTGAAAAAATAGAAGTACAATAAGTGAATCACCAGATAACTTTGGTCAGGATGTGTCAGTATTGTGATCTACCTCAGGCTTCAGGGTACCTCAGTCAAATCTTTCATTTCCCTTTTTCCACATTTTTGTATGCCTTGATAACTAATAGTTTTGAGCGTTTTTGATTTTATTTTTTAATAAAGAAAATCAATAAAAAAGAGATTGACAATAGTCTCTAATTAAACTCTTCAGGTCCAGCCAACTAGAGGTGGCAGAATGGCTGTGAAAACTTCATCAACTGTAGTTGAGTCTGTGGGATTGTCTCTTGCTAGACACCACTTTAATGACTGAAATGATTGACAAGTGGGATCTATGGGGTACACCCCTGCCCGGAGTGGTTTTGAATGTGGATGTTGTGTACTGATTTCATTATCAAAGAATAAAAAATAAGATACCACAATACAAAAAGAAAGTAAACAACTGTACCTCCAATTTTCCCAATTGTACCTCCATTTTCTGAGTGGTTAAAAGATGTTTATTCAAGTTTTATAGCAACCCAACCCAATCTTACCAGCTCTGTATAATAAAACCAACATGCTCTGGGGTTCATAAAAAAAAAAGAAAAAAAGAATATTAAGACGCTGCAAAAACACACTGACAGGACACAGTGTAATACCGTAGTCTTCTGTGTAGAATGTAGAACAACTCTAGACTGGTCCTTGAACTCTCACTGTGTACAAGAAGATATGTGTATATCTGTAAACCTGTACAGTAATCACACTCAAATGCATCCATTTTGTCTCCCTATAACCCAGTACTTACCCACCTGCACCTGTTTTCAAAGATGGGGAGATATGGTTTTAGATTTTCTCAAGCTTTTTGTTTCACCAAAAATGAACACTGAATGGTTTGCTCATCCACCATCGTTTCATTTCTGTGCTGGACATTTTCAAATGTACCTCTCAGAATCAAAGGCTTACTTCAGTTACTAAAACTAAACCGGTTATAGAACTACATTCATTGATGAAATATAGTGAAAGATAGTGTTTGTCTTTGGAGATGAACTTTTTAGGGAATATTTTGGTGGAGAGTGGATTTTTTTTTTTGCCTGTCATATGATGAGGGTGAACTTGCGTCTCTCCCAAGTAGCACAGACTGTGGCTTGTAGTCTAAAAGGTCTATTTTTTAATTCACATAAAGCCTATGTCGATTTCAGCCGGCCTCTTCACAGGCAGTATTGTTGTACCTTTTTATTGAACGCTCGCACGACGTCACCAGATGAGCAGAGCTCAACTAACACTCTGATCTTGTCTTATCTGAACACTGTACAGAACCACTACTCAGACATCTGAACTCTGTGCGTCTAATGAAATATGGCTCTTACAATAGCACTGGAAACTACTTCATGTGTTGCTCACCCTCACTTTGTAATGGCTATATCAACTGTAAAGTGTGACACCATAATTGCAGTATTTTGTTTTTCTTTTCTCTCTTATTATTTTATAAAGCAGACCAGTTAAAGGCCTCTGAATAAAAAAAAAAGACTGGCTCTTTCTCTTTTCCCACCCTCTGTCTGCATTGTGTTTGTGCTCTTTAGGTAGACTCAGGTGGCTAGGATTTCCTCTAAATGTCGATATGATGTATAGTAATTCCCTGGTAAGCATACGGATTATCACAGTTGTTTGCAAGTTGCTATTGGCACCTGCAAATAAGTTTCCCCTCAGAAACTTAACAGTGATTTGGAACTTATTTTTTTTCTAGGGATTGATATTTGTACGTTTTGTAAAAAAAAAAAAAATTGTTAGACATACGTAAATAGTAAGATAACACAACCATTAAATGCGTAACCGGAGACACACGACATCGGCATGTCATATCCCTTGGTTACGGTTAGCTAGTTAACTCATTTCTTTGGTGATTAAGTCTTCTTGTCATCTACACTGATATATCCTTGATGAGTAGTAGCTGGGTTTCTTTTATATTCATTCCTTTTAGAGCACCAGTCCTAGCTGTTTAATTGTGGTGAAATCATAGCAAATCATTAAGTGCATACTGTACTCTTACTGGAATAGTATTGCAGTGTGGCAATGAATGAGTGATCTGAAACATAGGATTATTATAATTTTTTTTTTTTTAAACAAAGCCCTGGTGTGTTTTTCTATCTTCAGAGTGGAAAAAATTAATACCAGCCTTTTTTTTTTTTGGTCTGAATTAGCTGGGACTCAATCCGGAAACGTTATCCAGTCAGATGTGCACAGAGCCACAGCTGTGGTTGTGTCCAATCTTGTTGCTGAATGAAGAAAATGTAAACCATTGCATGTTAACTGTTCAAAGTATTCCAGTATGTACTACATTTCATATACAGTCCTTGTCATTCTGATGGATCCGTTCAAGTTTTCACCAGAATTTCTTTGTACAGTCGGTCAGAACCATTTTGTCCTACATTTCCCAATAGCCAGTTAGGTAGGAATGCCTAAAGGTGGTTGGCGTTATTATTGGGCAAGATAACTGATTCATGGAAAATACATCTCAATGGATCCATGCCTTTCTGGTAACAAACATGCTGTTGTTTGAGTTGTGAGTGAACTGTATTGCTGACCAACCTGGATCTGAGCAATAAAGAGTCTTTCAAAAAAAAAAAAGATTTGAACTCTTTGAGTTTTTCTTTATTAAAGTCATGTTTTCACACACGCAAAAAAATCTTCCTTTATCCCAGCATAATATCCACAAAAAATGCTTTACAGAACCCAAAGCATATTCATTTCTGAATGAGACGACAAAACAGTCAATCCTGTAGGTTCAATAAGAACCGGCTTTTACTTTCACTGAGACTCATGTGTTTGGGTCAAATTGACCTGTTTTGAATTTTTACTGAAAGAAAAATGATAGATGGAAATGATAAGTTCAACCTGAAACTCCATGGCCTTGGCTTATTTTCAGTGAAAAACATGTAAATGAAAAAAAAAATCACTAGGTACACAAGCTACAATCCTCCCACACATCCAGGTCCTTCATACAATGTTCCGGTCAATTTGACCCACACACCCACTTACTCACTCACAGAGAGAGAGAGAGAGAGAGAGAGACACACACACACTGACACACAGATAGAGAGAGATATCTACACACACACACACACACACACACCTGTTACAATCTAAACACTAAAGCCGTCTGCGTCCACTTTACCCTTTGTAGTCTTGGAACCTACACACAGAAACATGCACATACACACACACACTCCCACCCACAGAGATAGAGAATGCACACACACAAATAAATAGACGGAGATGTAGGGCCTCAGTGGCGTCAACATCACCTGCAATCATTTTTCCACATGGTACAGCCTGGGACAGGGACTTCTCAAAAGAACAATGAGCTGACAATGGTTGGAACCATTACAAAAAATAAGACCCCACCTCAGCTTCTAACTGCAAAGAACTGTCGAGTCCATTCCTCAGACTTTGTGATACCGACTGGTGTCCTACATACCCAAAAATGGCAATAATGTGATGCTCATGAACACTCTATATAGGGATGGAATGATCAGTGGCTGGGAGGACTGTAAGCCAGAGGTCCACCAAACAAGTACATCTGTAGTGAACACACTATCAAATCCTGTGCATCGTGTGCTGTGTAGACAGACATGCCCATGCACACATTTCGTTCATGTTTTCTGTTTCTTTTTGTTTTAAATCACCTTTATTTGTAAATATTTTTTTCAGAGATGTCACAGCCACTGACTAAAACAAGTGGGATTCTCATGTTTCTACCTGTATTTGCTTTAAGGTTGCTTTAATGATTAAATGAAGATAGAAGTGAAATCAATTGAGAATATCAGTTCAAAATAATAAATGTCAATGAAAACACTCTTTTGTTTAAACTTGTCTTGAAGTAAGTCTTAAATAATAGTGGATTTTTTGCATTAATTATAATTTTTTCGGAATGCCATTTCCATGGTTAAGCATGATTTAGCAGAGATTAGTTGCATACATTAATCATAGATTTCATCTATATTGTTTAGAGTTCAGACAAATACAATTTATGTTAAGATTTTTTTTTTATTTCTGTATTGCTTTTAAAACTCTGAACAGTACCAAAGGGACCAAAAAGTGAACATAATACAATACAAATGTGTTTGTTCAATGATTATGATCAACATGGAAGATAACATATATTTATGTTGATAAAAGTTCAAAGAGAAAAATTCAAACATACAAATGGCCAGCCAGTGAATTATAAGCAGGACATCCACGGATTTATTTATACTCAACAAAAACCCTGGACCATAATATAAATCAAGATTCATTTTCAATATTTGAGGTAGTGATTTCAGGAACATACAAGTATATTGGCATAGGCACACGATCATTTTGCATACAAAATACTGCAAAGAGCACAAAAAATATGCTATTATTTCAGTTTCAACAAGTGCCTGGATTTGATCCCCATAAAACCCTACTTTAAAAACAAACAAACTACAACCTCACATAAATTCAAAGATGTATTAACATTCAATAATTACTGCTGACCCTTATTTCCACAAGCTCAAATGTATGTCCCTGTCTACTGAGATCAAGTAATTAACGTACCACAAAACCGTCTGTAGACTACATTTATATCATCCAACACATTCCCTCTTGAACCTACAGCGTTTTTTGGGGGGGGGGGGGGCTGTGGAAAGCATACATTAGTGAGGGCTCCACAGTGCCGTAGTCACACTGACCCTTAGTCAAAGTGAATGAGAAAGTGTGTCCAAACGTTTGACGGGCACTGTATACCTAAAATGCTGCAGTGTCACTGGATCTTTTTGTCCTGGTTGAGAGGACCGTTCTGCAGAGGTTTGTCTAGTTTTAATTTGCTCCGGCTGTAGTGGCGGATCAGCGCTCCGGGAAGCAGAGCAAAAAAGGCCATGGCCAGCAGCTGGACGAGTCTGTCCCAGGAGAACAGGTCGTCCAGTGTGGACACCTCGGACAGCACCACACCGGTCTGAACGCATATGAAGTTGTATGGGAGCAAACCTAACAACCAGACAATGCAACAGACACGTTGGTAGGACCACACCATACAGTATGTTTAAACTGTCTATCATCTGCATCTTGGTGTAATGCACACAAGGAGCAACACCGCAAATGGTGTGAACTAAACAATGTTTTGAACTTAAATATGACGTTGTTTTCCAATGCATCTCATATCTGGTGTATCTATGGTATTTATCTTACCTATGAAGACAGAGAGAAAGAAGTAGGTGATGGGGATGTTGACAATTGGGGCAGCCATGTTGAGAAACCAGTTGGGAGTCATGGGGAAGAATCTCAGGAAGAGCAAGAAGAAGAACAAGCAGCTCTTGTTCTCCTCCACCTGCGAGGAGTAAATAGGGAGATGGGTGTTCTTTAACCTCTACTAACATCTCACTGTGATGGACATTTACAAAACATACAGAAACCCCAATAATAGGCTATATGAAAGAGACAGCATTCCACCATATTTTGGCATTATTTGTTACTTTATTAGAATGTATTTTAAGATGCTCTTATAACGTAACTTATAAGGAAAGAGAAGAGAAAAATGTTAAAGACAAAACACTTTATAAACAAGCATTTATGGGTAAACCATTTATTTTTATTTTTATGAGTGAGCCAGATCTATGCCCCTTTAAAGGTCAACCAGTCAAATTAGCACTCTGTAAAGCAGACCTTGTGCCATTGGTGCCAGTGATAGTTTCAGATCTTCAATGCCACGTTATAACCCATATTAAAGTGTTGTTTCAATAAAAGTGGTGTATACTGTTAATAAAGGCTGTATTGTAAGTCCGACATACCTTGCCCTGCAGCATGGAGACTTTATCAGGGAAGAGATTGGCAATGTAACGTTTGCCAAAAGCATTGGAGAGGAGGTAACACATGGTGGATCCCATGGTAGTGAGGACACAGGCAAGCAGAAGCCCCTCATATGGTCCAAACAATGCCCCTGCTAGAATGTTCTGGATATAGAAAAACAGAAAACAACGTCATAGATCCAAATATGTGCGATTTACTAGGCTCAAAATCAATATAAATGGGTTTCATTTGGTGGAATGTAGACACTTTTGCCAATAAAAGGCAACAAGAAACTCCTAATGATCCATAACGGTTGCCAACTCATTGTCCACATAATGATGTGATAAGTTAAATTTGTGATACAGTACTTCTTAAATAATAAACAAGCAAATTTCAATATCGTCAACCATAAATTTGCTCTGCACCTCTGGAGCAGCATAGCATGAGACAACAACTGAGGTGGTACCAAGTCTAGTTACTAAGTGTAAAGGTTCCCTTGAATATTCTTCTTACCAAGAATGAGGAGCCAGGGATGGCAAAGGACTGCTTGTAGAGATATGCACTAGAGAAGAGCAGCAGGACATATCCAGTGTGTTCTCTCTTGTAAAACTTAAGCAGCTCTGACAACTCCCTCAGCTCCTCCAGGTCTGAGGGGAATTTCAACCTGTTGGACAAAATAGGAGCATATTAGCTATTAGACAAGAACTGTTCATGCTAAACTGAAAAAATGTTAACGTTACTTTCTTGCTATTAAAAACCATGTTAAAACGCGTAAAATCTTATTAGTACTGCCAGCAAACTACTGTGCTGTAACTGATTGGGCCTGGTCCGGAAGGGCGGGTTGTTACTGGTTTTAGTGACACGCTATCATTAGTTACCCAAACCCAGTCAGATTGGACGGACACCAAAACCAGAACTCAGGTCGAGCGTTATCAGTGACAGACACATACAAACACAATCCTTTCAATTGAATTGTAATAGTTTCAATTAAATACAGTTAAAAAGCTACAAAAGCATATGTAATAGTTGGTATCAGCAAACAATAACACCTTTAAGAAGGAAACTAAAATAGATCAGCTCCGACACCCTCTGGTGAAGACGTATTGCGAAAACGTTGGTCTGAAAATAAATGATCCCGAACGTAGTGTTTTAATTTAGCTTTTTAGCTATCTAGCTAGATACACTACCGCGTATCATTATGTCTGCTTAAATAGCTAAAGTTACCCACCCGCTATATTTGTCATGGCTTTCAGCGTGCTGTTCGGGGTGTGCTTTTTCTTCATGCTTAGTGTTGGTATGGGAATTAAGGTTTTGGGGTCCAGCAGGGAGATGTGTAGATAGCAAATACAGATAAAATGTTGCAGCGACAATAACAACAATTAATCCAAATATTGAGCGCATGGTGTAAATTGAAGACTACAGTGGCGCTGGCGTTGACTACACAACTTTTTCCGACTTGTAAATAAACGGAACGATGTCGTTTGCATTTCTCTGACAATGAGGGGGGAGAAAATGGGGTTGGACCAGATTCATCACAAATGACGTAACATCCGATGTCAACACGTTGGTTGCGTTCCAGGTGTGCAAAAGTGCAGAATGTGATGGCGATATGCCTAATCAAGTTCCGAAGTTCAAGATAGGTATGCCACACGATTTCAGTAGTTTAAAAAGAGTCTATGGTCTATGGTCGAAACAATGGCTCATTACACTCGGATATCGGGAGTTGCACTGATAACTCTTCGGAACCCTCCTGTCAACGCGCTTAGGTGAGGTCAATGAAACTCTTTGCATACACTGCACTGCACACCTGATCCTTTTTTCGTTTGGTGTTACTACAGGAGTAATAACTTAAGTTGCTAAAATATTGAAAAACGCTGAACAGCTTTTCTCATGTCTAATTTAATCCAGGTCTAAGTTTCATAAGGTTTGTTGTTGTTTGGTTTCATGCATTTTTGTGACTGAGGTGCCATTCCTTCATTAAAGTTGTACTCCTGCTTTTCTCTCAGTGCAGCGGTGAGGCATGGCATCACTACCACAGTAAAGAAAGCCCTTTCCGATCCCGATGTTACGTCAATTGTCATCTGTGGGGAAAATGGAAAGTTCTGTGGAGGTAAAATAGCCATAGAATATTTTTTACTTTTCTTTATTTTCAAATGTATTTAACAATAGCTAATACTAACAACATAATATTATTATTATTATTATTCAGTGATCTGGACTTAAAGGTTTGTGCCATTTAAACAGGGGCAGATATCAGGGAGTTTGCTGGACCCATGTCTGGACCTCCTCTGATCCCAATGATACATGCTATCGAGGCTGGTGACAAGCCTATGGTAGCAGCCATCGATGGAGTAGCTCTCGGAGGAGGTCTTGAATTGGCCTTGGGCTGCCATTATCGCATTGCGCATTCCAAGGTTTGATACACCGTTCAAACTCTCTCATGGGGTCAATGTCTAACTCTGAGTGTTGTTTAACACGTTACGCAATCCACTCGTAATGTCCTCTGTCCCGATTTCTTTTTCTTTGTGTGTGTGTGTGTGTGTGTGTGTGTGTGTGTGTGTGTGTGTGTGTGTGTGTGTGTGTGTGTGTGTGTGTGTGTGTGTGTGTGTGTGTGTGTGTGTGTGTGTGTAGGCTAAACTTGGGCTTCCTGAGGTGACTCTGGGTCTGCTCCCTGCTGCAGGGGGAACACAGCGGCTTCCCAGACTCATAGGTCTTCCAGGGGCTTTAGACCTCATCACCACAGGTAGTAATGACATGTCCATAACTGATTTGCAATAAATACAAAATATTCTATAATAGTATACTAATAACTTTAAAAGCATAGATCCAGAGAAGGTGTATGTGACCTCGAGAATTCCTAGAGAATTTTGCTATAAGTGTGTACATTTTAAAATGTTCTTCCTACCGTTAAATTGGTCATTGTTGAATATAAGATGTGCCCACATGTATAATTCAATTATGTTCATGATATAAGTAAATAAAACGTACTTCCCAACAAAGGCTGAAAAAATGCCACTGTCCTTTTTCAATTTTTTTTATGTTATATTTGATGACCAGCAGAGGTCAGTATGCGACTAATTGTATCCATGGATATGATCAAACCATCTTTCAATACTATAAGTGGCCATTATCTATTAATATGTTTTGCACTCTTTTAGAGATAGAAAGATATGGGGTCTCCTGTCTAAAATGTTTATCTTGTATTTCTTTCTTAGGTCGCCATGTCACAGCTGATGAAGCTCTGAAATTGGGAATTGTAGATCAGGTTACAGATCAAAACGTCCTAGAGGTGGCACTGAGTTTTGCAAAGAGTGTTGAAGGTAAGGCCTCAACAATATCTCGGTGTAGTCATGTTTTGAAAAAGGCAACCATGTTGAGCAATTCATTCCAGTTTTTAGTATCGAACCCCTTTTTCAGTTCCTCAACAGAGCCGTGCCCAGAACCCTTGGAAGACCCTTTTATGTAGGTTATAGTCAGAGTACGGCGAATATACCCTGGCCAGCTCCTCTACTACAGAGAAAAGATAAATGTTTCATCAAGCTGTCAGAGGTGCTCAGATGTCTTCTGCGCTTTTGATGTATTATTCAAAAGGGCGAAAAGGGACAAACATTGTTAGAATATTAATCACGCCCCCTTAAGCCTTGCATATAATTAGTTTAGGATGCACTGGGTTGGTCCTGGTTTTACAGTATCTAAGAAGTAGTGAATGATGATAAGTTGTAGATATGAATACGAAGCCACAAAGCTAAACATTTCCTATTTGTGACACAACCAATGTTTAATTAAGTGAAGATATGCGACTCCCAACATATACCATCCTAATGTTACCTTACAGTCCTTCTCTGAGGAAGATTCTATTATCTGTCTCCACTCTACTTTCCATTACGCCTTTGGCCACAAAAAAATTGTATTCTGTGGACACTAATGGCTAGGGTAAATACCAGCCTTTGTAGTGCATAGTTGTTTTAATAGCCAGAGTGCACCAATGCATTACTGGAGCATGCGGCATGCATGGAGAGAGAGCTTCTGATTTGTCAATGCGTGGGCATGCATGCACGGCACACACACAGAGCCGCATGCATACACACACGCAATCAGGCGTGCACTACACAGACATACAGGCACTGTGAGACTCTAAAAGATTAACTTTTTACCCGAGTAGTTGCAACATCTGCCCAGTACATCTGTCAGCACAACCTGCCTTTCCCACTTGCCATACAACAAATCCATCAGCACAGCTCAACCCTTACCAGATTAATTGGTGAAAATACATCCCTCAAATACCTTCACATCCCACTGTCCTGTCACACAGCATTCTGCACACAATCTAGAATGAACCAAATTGATATTTTCAATGGATTTTATATTTGAGAAGGTGACAAAGTTAGGGGGGGGGGGATGTATGGCATTTTGGTATTAAGTTATTTCGACACATTTTGTTCAATGAGGATACTGTGCCTTTAAGTGTTTCCATGCTGACCCAGTTTCTGGCCCAGACCCAGAGATAACTCTAATTCAATGAAGCTGCAGAGGGATCTCACCACTGTCTCATGTAATCACGTCAGAAGAGACAGGAAGGGGTATTAAGAGGCTTTTAACAAGGTTTAAGAGGAGCGGTCATTCTCATTGTTCCCAGGCTTAGATCACTGCCGACAGACTGTCAATTTATGATCTAGACTGACTTTAGGCTGAGTGAGTCAGCTAGTATGATTTTTATTACCCAAGTGCTCAGCTCCACAAAAAAAATAAGAACTTCTGTTTTCAATGTCAAGTGTCAGAATAAATTATTTCACCATGAACACATTTTTTGTAATTCACTTCATTTCACATGCTTTTGAACTTTGACCACACTCCAAGGATGCCTTTTACAATGTTCAGATAATGCAGCTCACTTCGTCAAAATAGATGGTCACGGTGAAGTTTGGAGACTCAAAACCATTCTGGAGTAAACAAACCTTTGCTCTAATTTCCTTGACCCCGGGTTGCCCATCGATGCACTCAAAGCACACACAGATAATTGATATTTACGGACTGGCCTCCATATGTTAAAAGGCATATTTTTTCTGAAACTTTATTTATCACTTTATCTCCTTTATGTGCATAGGCAAGTCTATCCACGAACGCCGCCTGAGCACACGTCCATGCCCGAGTACCCCTGACCTGGATGCCCTGCTGGAGGGCGTGATGGCCAGGGTGCGCCAGCAGGCCCGGGGAGCCATGGCACCAGTGGCTTGTGTTCAGGCAGTAAGGGCTGCTGCCACCCTGCCCTATCCGAAGGGCATGGACAAAGAGAGGGACCTGATGGCCACCCTCTTCAACTCGGGGCAGGCCCGTGCCCTGCAGTACTGTTTCTTTGCCCAAAGGGTTGTAGGGAAATGGAGTCTGCCCAGTGGAGCACGCTGGGACAACTGTGAGGCCATACCTGTCCAAAAAGCAGCGGTTATTGGTACGTTTTGGAGAGCACTACGACTGCTTGAGCATTTTGCATGTACTCAAGGAACGATCTATTATTTAATAATTTGGAGCCTTTTAATGCATAGTTTAAGTCTCCATGCCCTGGGAAAAGCTTTTGGAGTATGTACACACAATCCTCCCAGCAGGGAGAGTCGGACTGTGATATTTTAAGCCTAGCCGCTTGTGCATTTAAAAATTCAGGGCTTGGAAAAAGTTCTTATAATCTTATTTTGTGCAGTGAAACTGAATAATATTATAATCTGCCCTACTCCATAATGCGTCATTCCTTCCTTTTGAATGTGAATATTTGTCCTTTGAGGAAATTTCAATAGGCAATTGGTCAGGATTTGTGGTGTGAAGCTTTATATGAAGTTTACTGTGATGACTTGGAGATTAAAAGTAGTGCTGCAATTTCTGTGTGCTCCTAGGTCTAGGTACCATGGGCAGAGGCATCACCGTGGCCTTGGCTCAGGCAGGAGTTTCTGTGGTTGCCGTGGAGACCCAGGAGAGGCAGCTGGCGGAGGCGCGGAAGGCGGTGTCAGCCATGTTGGAGAGAGGGGCTCAGAGACGCGGGCTGGCTCCACCGTTACACCTGGTTAGCTACAGCGCCGACATCCAGGCTGTGGCCGACGTGGACCTGGTCATCGAGGCCGTGTTCGAGGACATGGCCCTGAAGGAGCAGGTGTTCAAGCAGCTCTCGGCCCAGTGTAAGCCTGACACCCTGCTGTGCAGCAACACCTCCGGCCTGGACGTGGACCGCCTCGCCTCTCACACCCGCAGACCGGAGCTGGTGGTGGGCATGCACTTCTTCGCCCCGGCTCATGTGATGAAGCTGCTGGAGGTGGTGTGCGGGCCTCGCTCCTCCCCACAAGCTGTGGCCACCGCCATGCATCTAGGCAAGAGAATGGGCAAAGTCAGCGTGGCTGTGGGCAACTGCCCGGGCTTTGTGGGCAACCGCATGTTGAAGCCCTACCTCGAACAAGCCAACTTCCTGTTAGAGGAAGGAGCCACGCCGGAGCAGGTGGACCAGGTACTGGAGGAGTTCGGGTTCGCCATGGGCGTTTTCAGGATGTCAGACCTCTCCGGACTGGACGTGGGTTGGAGAGTCCGAAAGGAGGCTAGGCAGACCGGTCCTGGCGTGGCACCAGGCCAGCCCGCGAGAGTACGCCATGGCCGCAGATACTCTCCGCTAGCTGACCTCATCTGCGAACAGGGCCGGTTCGGTCAGAAAACGGGCAAGGGATGGTACCGGTACGACAAACCGGCCGGGCGGCTAGCCACGCCCGACCCGTGGCTGCACAGCTTCCTGGAGGAGTACCGTGCCCGACATTCCCTGGCAGCGCGGCGCATTGACCACCAGGAGGTGCTGGAGCGCTGCCTCTACGCCATGATCAACGAAGGCTTCCGCATCCTGGAGGACGGCATGGCGGCGGGACCCGAAGACATCGACGCCATCTACGTGTCCGGCTACGGGTGGCCCAGGCACCGGGGAGGCCCCATGTTCTACGCCGGGATGGTGGGTCTCCCCAGAGTACTGGAGAGACTGGAGCACTACCATCAGGCCCACCCCGACGTTCCTTACCTGGAGCCAGCTAACCTGCTGAGGAAGCTGGTCGCCGGTGGCAGCCCACCGGTGGAGAAATGGAGGGAGACCATCAAGAGGCTGCACAGTCATCTTTAGATACACCGGAGGAGTGATATGCCATGATCATATTGATAATTATTTCCATGCATTACGTTATACATTAGCGTTATTAATATGGGTCATATGATTAAGGTCTCTCAAAGCTAGACTAGTGCTGCTTGTCGAACGCATGACTTTGATCAGCCCTCTGCTTTTGCCTCTATTTTGATATCATGCATCCTTTTAAATGTTTGTCTGAAAATGAATGAATTCATATTATTATAGAAGTATTTTTATATTAATTATTATGATATTAATTTCAAATTACAAAGGTTTCTCACAAATAAACCCATCTTTGTGATAAATGGATATTTATCTTTTTCTTGCATTTTTGTTTGCTGTCAGCTGGAAAAGAGCTCCAGATTAGGCTTTTATCGTCTGGTTGCTGGTGAGTCAGCTACAGTGGTGAAGGGGGAGAGCCTAGGGAGACCTGCAGCTCACACCAGCTTTGACTCCGATTAAACAAATCAACAGCCTATCTGCAACACATCTATTCGTGGCTATAGGCACGTGAACGATTACGATGTTAAGATTGCCATCTAGTGGTTGGCCGGAAAATTGTATGATTAACATCTGTCAAGTAGCTATTGTGCTAGGCATTTCCATAAGCTGAAAGCAACCTTGAAATATTTATGGCTAAAATTTTAATAATTATAACCATAAGGACACTTTTAGTCCAAATAGGCTAACACCTTGAGTGATCACTGTTTATTACATACATACATATTTGTGTAGTATTTTGGGAAGCAAAATGTCAAACCTTTTCTAGAACAGACGAATAAAATGAAATGAACCTTGAAATTATCAATTGCCAACTGAGTCGATATATCGATAGGCCTATTGTATCTTTGAAATAGGCACCACTGTTTCCAGTATAATTACGACCTCCTGTTTCGTAGTGAAGTTGAGGAGGGGGCGATGTGGGAGGATCAGTGAGGTGGATGCGTTCGTTATTTCCAACGCGCCTCGGCAGCGCTCAAACAAGGACGATGGATAGCTTGGCGGAAGACGAGTACGGGTGGCATTGAATAGGAAATTATTTTGAAGTGCTGGACAATTATGTACTAGTCTCTGCTGGATATGCCAGCCTTTGTTCTTCGTGACATTTCACCACCACAGCCTTGTGCTTATTCGAAGCTCAGTGCTGAGTATCATTTCAGGCGATTTCTTTCCCCAGTTGAATGAGCCTAGTTTGCAGAGCACAGCTCTTTAACACAATTTTATTGCACGTGCTTTATTGTCACCAAGATACGGTTATGGACCTTTTTCGTGATTTGATCCAGTAATGTGGGAATGGCTGCCTCTCGAGCACAGAAGTGTCCGAAGAGCGAGAAGTTGGACGAGGCGCAAGCTCTGGCCAAGAGCTGTGCGGGGAGACCTGACTTCTTGCCTTGCGATGGACTGTCCATTTGCGCGACGCACAGCCATGGAAAGTGTTTCAAGCTGCACTGGTGCTGCCACTTGGGGTGGTGTCATTGTAAGTTACTCGTTAGTTCACAACTGTTTTAATCATGAAATAATTGTCATAAATGCTTAGATCTGGCTGTATTCCAGGAGTTACATAACTATAAACTATTAGATAAAAGCCAAACCAAAGAAGCACACAATAGAAAAAAATTGCTGTGGTTGTATTTGACTTTTACTGTATGCCTATATAGATAAAAAGTTGTAGCTATTTCTACTTTAAAATAGTTGTAGGTATATTATTTTAGACCAGGGATATAAATGCAATATATTCATTGAAAAATCTTATGAAGATTATCATGCTATTAATAGGACACAAAGTGTGACATAATCAAATAATCCTCATATTCCCTAATATTTTATACCATTCCGTGTTTAAACAAATGCAAATGAGGCAGTACGCTGTGTATCAATAATTTATCACAATGCAGCAATATAATAAAATATATTATTGTGTATGTGTTTTGGAAAGGAGGGATGAGCAGACTGTGTTTCAAAGCTCAGAAGAGGTTTACGTTCAGATACAGCAGGGAAAAGAATTGTGCCATTTTGCCACACATCTGTCCAGCACCCTTTCCTATTGAATCATGTTTTCAGGTTAGGTGACCCCAGTTGAACATTCTGAGTCCAACCTATCATGCTAGGCTGCTGTCCTTATATATCCCATCTCTGGCGGCCTTGAAATCCTCAGATAAGTGTAAAACATCACTGACACTCTTTTACCAGTAGCAGCAGCTTAGAGTGTGTCCTACAGTACAAGTCACGGTGTAATCTTTGCCATGTAATCTTTGGATTTAGATGTCCCTGTCTAAAATGAAACTAGTGGTTTGAGCCATGCATCCATCTCTTGTGACAGACAGCTCGTGATGTGCCCTGGGTGCACCATCCGGTATCTGCATGCAAAGAAGCGGTTAAACATTGATTAAAATGCTACTTGAGCTTTTTAAAAATCGGTTTGAACAGAGAGAGCCCACACCGCCTTATTAGAGTCACATTCATTTTCCTTTTATTTTCTGCCTTAAAACTCAGCACAAGTCACACTCCGCCAAACAGTCAGGCACCATGGGGAGAATATGTCAGATTGAACTGCTGAATCAGATAGCAGCAAGGCCACACCGGGAGAAATCTATAGAAGCGTGCTCTTGTATTTCAATTCAGGGTACTTGCTTCCTTGCTTCCAGTCCTGTTCTTTGTTCTGTGAATGAGAATGAAAAATAGTGGGAAATGTGTTTTATTCTGAAAACTGCATGTCTGCACACTAATGAGTGTGCTGAAACATACATTTTCGGAGGCTGTGTCAGATTGATTCTCAGCAGAGGACCATAATACCAGAGATGGTCAAAACGAACAAAAAATAGTTGATTTGATGTGGGATTGTATTTTGTTATACAGTATCAGAGAAAGAACATACAGCTTCAGCCACTGTTTCACAAATAGGAAAGAGCATAGACAGCTGCTGCCAGTTTCACAAATAGGAAAGAGCTTACACTTTCAGCCACTGTTTCACCCTTCAGTTGTATTCCTACTCTATTTGGATAATAAGATTCTGAAACCTCCAGGTATCAAATGTGAAGATCGATATTCAAAGGTTGGTTTCAGCTTTGCCAGTATAAACTGAGAGCAGAGATGTAGTGTGGTGGGTGAAAGAACGGCTGAAGAGTATAACAATGGAAGAGGTTTTGGTCACAGCTGCTGAAAGTATCAGCTGTGCCCTCTCTCGTTTAGAGGTAATTAGCTATGATCAAAGTCACTGCCAATACGTCATTTAGGATTTGGGAGCTAAAGCTAACATTGGTGGGTTGGCCCACCTTGTCTGAATGATTTTGTGTTCTCGTCCTTGACTAACTGATTATAATTACCAAATCTCAAAATAGACTACAAAAAAACACTATACTCAATTGTAGTCAATAAGGACAGGGTACGATCGACCTATTGATTCCCCATGTTACTATATTTACAAAAGTGGTTCATTGGTATGCCCTGCTGATAAATAAAGGGTCCGTGTGTTCTTTACACAGCCCTGGGGGCAATCATAATCTGATTTGGAATTGATCCCTAAATGCAAAGCTGTGCCTAACGGGGGAAAGTTAGACACCCGAAAGTGAAGGCATGACAGTGACAAACATAAGATTAATATCATTTTATAATCTCACATAAACTTAAATGCACCACTGGACAGTGAGTTAACGCTTTGTACTGTATACTCTTTCTGTGGGATGTATCTTGACTGCTGATGAATAAACAACGCCGATGTCGGTTGTGTAAAAGGAAGGCGTAGTACTGCAGGCGACAGGCTCAGTCCCCCTTGTGAGCATAAGCAGGAAACAGGAAAAGGTGTTTTTCTCATGGTTTAGTGCCGGACTGTACAGCTGCTAAAGCCAGCCTTTTGAGAAAGCTCTAGCTCAAGCTATGTTATATCCTTCCTTTTGTTTGAACGGATTTAAAAACAAACAAAAGCAAATGCGAGTCAGAAATGACCTGAAGCTATATGGGTGTAGTCTCCATTGTAATGAGCAATGTTGTTAGTGATTGATTTAGCTAAATGTTCAGTATAGATTGGTTACATACAGCAAACTGTGTTCATCCAAGACGAACCCAATAGTTTCCTTCATACTGTGTAAGGAGACGTACATAATTGCACTAAAAGGTGAGACCAGAGCTCAAATAAATGGCATCAATGACCAGGAGCATATTATTTGCTGCATACAAGACTGGAATACAAAAGCCTTTATGACTGCTGCTCGCTGTGGGCCAGCTGCCCCAGAGAAAAGGTTACGTTTGGAGAGAACCGTATTGAGCGCGATGGCAGGGAGATATGAGCCGCGTGCTGCATTACAGACACGAGCCCATGCATTAACCCAGAATTTGGAGCCTTGAGCCAAGCAATAGAGGCCTCGCGCACGAGTGGAATAGAAACCCTGGGGATTAAACACGCTGGACCTGATCGTGCCAGGGTTGGAAGATGTGTCCTTTTCATTCTGCGGAGTTTCCCAAAGGGGTTCAGAGAGGGTGGTCCCTCCACCAGAGAGATTGCAGAGAACACGTAACGACTGACAATGTCACACGAGTGCTCCTGCTCTGGACAGCCCAGTAGTGGGTGGAGCGGGCCCAGCGAGAATATCAATACGTGCATCATGAACGGCATGCTATTCACTCCATTCTGCCAGTCATTGTTTGCTCTAGGACTTGTTTGTGTGCAGTTGGCCATTAAACAGATATTAATGGTGGTTTGGAGGAAAATGTCAGTGCTATATTTGTTCTCCTAGTCTAGTTTTGGATGGATTTTGCTGGATTCTGACTCAGGAGTGCGGCCCCGGCCAATTGAGACTCCTGTTGTGTGGACATACAATTAACCGTACTAAGAGACACCAAATGCCAATTGATACGCTCCCCTGCGGCTTTGGTTGTTATCTTTTTCGGCCATCCATCTTACTCACTGTCAGCAAAGCCCATGCATGACTCTACTGCTTGCACCAAAAATGTTAATTATAATGATCTCCATGGACATGGTATATGCCAAAAAAAACATGCTGTGGTTGAATCAAAACCATGAGCATGCCCTCTGTATGGCTTATGGTTGGGTTTGATGAGCAAGTGATAATGCTTCTGTGATGGGCCAGAATATACATTCCAAATTTCCTGGAATGGGTCCGAATACACTTTATTTCTAGGAGATTAAACCCTCTTTTTCGATAATATTTCAGAGTGAAGCACTCTACATGCAGTAGTAATAACTTCTAAGGTGCTAAGTATATCTTTTGATTTGAGTCGGGTCACTGGCCTAGAACACGACAGGGAAGTAAAGAGGAACTCATCTGTCATCTTCTTCTGCAGTTCTTCTCCACCCATGAGAGGACAGCCTTTTAAACACAGCTCGAAGGGTTTAGGAGGTGGTCTGAAAACGAATGACAACCGAAAAGCTTAGAGTTACTGCGAGCGCCAAGGAGAATGAGAAGGACCGAGATGCTGGAAACGAGGAATAAGCTTGTGTGATGTTATGAACTCGTCCCTTTTCCCGCCTAAATCCGAATACAGTCTTCCTCTGGATTTAGCACTTTATTGGTGTCTGAAATCCCAGATAGAAAATCCACAGGCTTATGTACGTATATAGTATTGTCTGTCAGTTATTGCTCTGTCTGTGGAATAAGGCTGATGTATGTCATGTGATTTTTTTTCTCCATTTCCTCCCACAGGTAAATATGTGTACCAGCCCATGACAAACGTCTGCCAACTGCCAAGTACAGCAGTGCCCCCATTAGAAGCGGAGTACACCAACACCATGGATCTGTCCGTCTCTCTGGCCGAGCGCTTCCTCAAGATCGCCCCCTGTCTCAAAACGCCGCCTCACCTGGAGTCGCCCCGGTACTGCGTCATCGCAGACCTGTTTGTGGACGATTACATAGTCAAACGCATCAACGGTAAGATGTGCTACGTGCAGCGACCGCCGCCACCGATGCCGGAGCCCCCCCGTCCCCTCACCCCTCCCCCACTCATGCCCCCAGCCCCTAAGATGCCCCCTCCGACTCCACCCACACAGCCTGCAAAACCCACACAGCCAGTCAAGCCAGTTTACAGCAAACACAAGCACAGCGGCTCGCTGGAGAAGGTGAAAGGGCCCAAAATGGACCACTGCTCCTCCCCTTCCAGCTCCGAGGACTCTGGCATCAACGCTTTGGGCGTGCACTACCTAGAGTCCTGTGAGGAGGAGACGGAGGAAGAGGAGGAGGAGGAGGAGGAGGAGGAGGATGACGGGTTGAGCACAGATGGAAACTCTAGCCCCGGCAGCCTCTGGGATCAGGACGAGTGCTCACTGCTGACCCCTTCCAAATCCATGATTGAAATCATCGAAAAGATCGAAACGACTGTCTAACAGCAACATACGCCTCCTTTATGGGCCCATACAACTCTATGGGAGCACACTAACAAACAGAGTACCAAAAAACTCCTTCTATGACTTGCTGAATAGGGGGCCAATGGGTTAAAAAGCTCTAGGGTTTGACATGGTTTTGATGAGTCAGAATGTGCTCACTAAGAGGAATACCAAATTAGAATGTCCTGTTTTTTTTCCAACCCCCTCCTTATGTGTCAACTCCCTTGGAATGGTAATAATGATAAGACTAAAGGATCCTCCCTGTTGCAAGACCCATCGAGAACAATGCCCAGAATACTCTCACATAGTTGGCCAAATAAGCTTCTCATTAGAGCAGAATACTTTGACGTGTATGGTAAAGAATCCGATCAATGCTTCCAAACGTTTAAAAAATTCTGAGAATTTATGGATCTAACAAAAAAAGAAATGTTGAAGCTTTTAGATCCATGGATATACATATGACTGGAGCTAAATCATGCATGAGTGAAGGAGGTTGTGAGAAGATTTTTTTCCTGAAAGAAGGAAGCACAAGGTTCTCCACTCATAAGTTAGTCTTTTAACACTTCCGATCAACTTGACATTCACTTTCAGTACAGGGATAACAGTAATATTTGAGTAGATTATATAATGCGAGAGCCTATGAGTGTGATAGCAACGTATTGGTTTTACTTAACAATATTACACAATTAGGAAATACATTGATGTCAAACTATGGCAGATTAATGCTAGCTTTAGAATGCTTCACAATTGATTTGTGTGAAAGAAATTGAATCCCATTATGTTGGACTTTTGTTCTGGGGCAACCCTTTGATTATGTCAAAGTTGCCTACTGTGTCTTTAAGAAAAATATTCTGGAACATAGTACTGTAGCGTGTCTTCCCTAGCTGGTGGCTCTACCCACATATATTAGTCACCGCAACACTCCAGCTTTAACAGGCCACCTATTGTACCTCTCACAGGCCGACAAAGGCACTTCTCATCTTTTAACCCACCCATTGTTCCGACTACGCTCACCAACTTCTGATGCCTGTTGACCCACACTTAATCTCGGAGGAGGTGTGCAGTCGTTCGACAATCAAGTATTACACATAAGCACATTTCTATACCTAACGATAGGGACAATTGCATTGGTCAAGGACTATATACTGTAGGTTGATGTTATGGAGGCATTGACCGATAGCTTTCACGAGAGGATTGTCAAGGAGCTCGAGTAATTCTGACAGCAATGTACTTGGTTTTTACTTAACTCAGAGCGTTCCTAATGACCATGTTTTGAAATGATGGTCATTTTACACCAAGGCACAAGTCCCCCTGCTTGAAGCACATTACATGATAGGGAACAGGATACATCACCACTGGACTTTTGTCACCTCTGTGTTCTGGAATGTTCATGTGTTTTTGTTGTTGCTTCTGGGCAACGTGTGCAAAGAGAGGCCCAGGTAGATACTAACAAAGTTGTAAAGGATGTGATGTTGTAAAGAAAAAGTAGATCACACTATATGAAAGTAGATACTGTACATTTTACACAAACATAATCACCTTTAAATGCAGTTAAAAGCTTTTCTTATGTTCCTGTTATGGTTATATCTCTTATTTTCATACAAATAAATATGTGAAAAAAACGTTTCAGCCTAAATTAATCACATTTTGCCTTCGAGTTAGATTTAAAATGGAGAAAGACGTTTTTAGTCAGGACAAAAATCATTATCCTAACCTGGCACATAAATGACTACCTACCATAGCTCTTTGGAGTGGGCATGTAAAAGCAGCGCTAGAGAGTGAACCTATCATTTCAGTATTGAAAGCCTCTTTTGTCTATGTTGAATGGTGCCAGGGAGGTATTCAATACAGTCCATTTCTCCTTTTGGCAAAGTACAATATACAGGACTAACACTGCCATCACATAACACATCCTACTCACAATCATTCTGAGAAATGCTTTCTCTTTTGTTGAAACGTTGCCGTTTGAGGGGAAGCTCAGGGCAAGAGGGCGAGTTAGGGAACATGGCACGACCCTTTGTGGGTGGTAGCAGAGGACACACCACAGCGCTGGCACGCAGAAATCCAATAGAGGCCGCGGTCAGGCAGCCGTCCCTTTGGCTGGCCCCCCTCCCATTGATCCACAGCTAAAAGAGAGTAAGGTCAGCCGAGGGCCCACGGATGAACACACCGAGGACTGCAAGGCGGGGATGCACTGGGGCTTCTCCTTCAGACCGTCTGTTCCACAGTCTACCGGGCGGGGGGTGGGGTTGGGGGGGGGGGGGGGGTTCAGGAGGGAGACCGTCAGAGTGAGTGCCTCCCTCACCTTGACTGCAGACATGATTGATTGTTCCGTGTTCTTCCGTGTTTCCCCCTGCAGTGTTTCCATCGATCTCTCGTTTTCACTAATAGAACGGAGGGACGGGAATGAAATGCTAATCGGTATACAAATGCGCCCTCTTCCATTCCACTGTGTGATGGAGCTGGAAGACCGGAATGCTGTTTCAGAGACGCACGGAGATCCGATGGAGTGGGCGGGGAGGAGAGAAGGAAGATCAGAGGAGGGACAGCGAAGTGGTGGCAGTGGAAGGAATAGAAGACAATCAATTTATGAAGTTAGAAAGGTAGCAATAGAGAGAGAAGAGGATCTGAATGGAGCGTTTGGTGATGGCAGAGCATGGACTGTTTGATGCCTGATCCAAACGTGCCCTCACGCACGCACACACACACACACACACACACACACACACACACACACACAGACACACAGAAACAACAAACGCACTTTTGAACACTACTTTCTTTGAACAAATTCAGAAACAAACAATGCCCTTGCATTAGGGCTCTCAGCACTTCACATCACATTATCAAGTGTCTCGGCCAAGCAATAGACCAAGCTTAGATGTTGTCGATGTGAATGAGGTTCGCTCTTGTAGCCAAGTCTTGGGAATTCTTTGTTTTCCTCCAGTGGCCTTCACTGAGATGTTTTCATCTTACAATTTCAAACGGCCTTAGACTAAACTGTGCCGCCCACTGAAAGAATGCTTTAAAGGCAAACACCTTCAATTAAAATTAAGAGCTTGATTCAATTGTATTTTCTTTAACAGATACGTGTTGGAAACCTTCTTCAAACATATTTACAGCTCAATGTTAAGCATCATACAGCAATATTTCTTTCTAAGACTAGATGAGTCAACCTTACAGTAATAGAAGTGATCTGTGTTCATGGTTTACGTCATCTATTTTTACGATCTCTCAGTGTGTTAATGTAAAGTAGGCCTATGCTTTTTCAGGAAACTGAAAACTTCGCTGACTCAAATAAGATCCCACCAGTATAATGTGATTTAGTAGCAACCTACATTTTCTACAAACAATACCATATCCAGACCCCAGGGCTATTCACAGCGCGTGTGCTTAATTTAACTACAGCAAATTATCTCCAGACCTCCTCCAATTTAGAATCCTCCTAAACTAGGAGGAGCATCACAGCCCAAGCCGAACAATCCATTCAAGCCTTCATCAGAGTAGGCTCTGGCAGTGAGTCAGCAGAAAGCTGCAGCAGCATCAGCACCGCCACACAATCAGGACAATCTCCCCCCTAATCAAAAACTATGCATAGCCAACATCCCCCAGCAGTCCTTCGTTTCAAAGGAAGCCATTTATCCGCCCAATTTCCAGCATAATGCCCCTGTGATTGGTGTAATTCCAGCTGCGTTCGGACAGAGAGGGAGCTCACCCAATGGCACCTGATAAACAATCATTCACATTAGTGCCCTTGGCCACCCCTTTGTGGGAGACGGGATTCTGATGAGCTCCATAAACGCCCGAGTGTCACCTGGGGTGCCGCTCGACACCCGCCGCCTCTAAAATATTCATAGCTATTTCTGCCACTGTTTCCCGTCTTCACGTAGGGAATAGAGTTTTTTTTTCTTTACACGCTCTCACAGCAGCCAGACACTGCACTCCCGCTGCACTCCAGATATGAACGACGCTGTTTGAAATTGTCCTCTTATAAACAAGAAGTATTTTTTGGGACTGGGACTAAATTTGAAA
The DNA here is from genome assembly GCA_017639675.1 of Aplochiton taeniatus. NCBI lineage: Eukaryota > Metazoa > Chordata > Actinopteri > Galaxiiformes > Galaxiidae > Aplochiton > Aplochiton taeniatus. Next base: position 48,941,110 of record CM030172.1, read on the forward strand.
CTAAACACTCCACCAATGTTCTTTCATCCACCAACAATGGCTTATAAAGTGTCTGGGCAAAATACTGTATTTTTCAGCTGTTTGGATGCTGGTTTTAATTTCGTTTGCCTTTTTTTCTTTCATGAGAACAAAGGAATTGTTGTTTAGAATGACTCATCTGTTGCAGTGAATCCTCTTGGATTTAAAACAGCGTGGATGAGCAATGGCGGCATAGAGTAGATAACCAATATAGAGTAGAACTTACTGTGATAAGGACTTGCAGTGGTGTGCTTTCATGTGGAGAAACATTAATCATCAGGGATACCCCGCGGAGAAATAATCCTCTTTAACAAACTCAAAAGGAAATAACGTATCATTTAGTTAATGGATATTACTACCCCAATATAGATTATTGTAAAATGAAACACATTTAAAAGCTTCCTTCACGCATGCACTGTTTTAAAATACTTTGTAGTAGCCTGGCGATGACAACAATGTCTCCTGTCTTTTGGTAAAGTCAGAATGACTTTTAATCACTAAAGAACCATAGGCTGACTGGGATGCAGCACTTCTCTTTCCAATTGAAAGGAAGTTTCAAAAAGAGAACCAACCCTCCTTTTAAGATGGTCTCTATTTATTAAATTCTTACTTTTGCTTGTCAAAAGCTGGATAAGTGAACTCATTCGGAGGCTTTGCATGAGAAGATGAGGTTCTTAGTGAATCAGGGACTAATGTGCTGTCGCCGTATAGAGCATAACCCTTGATCTCCTCTTTAAACATCTCCCGGAACACATTAAGAAAGGTTTAGTACCCAAGTGCTCTTTAGGTATAAATGGTGTTTTTGAACATGGAGTTTGTGACAAAAGCTACTTAGTTTGCGTATCTTTTTGATTTGTATAAATATTTACGTGAGAATTATATAACATCCTAATTTCAGTGGTAAACACATCTAAAGAAACAACAGGATTTTTTTCTCCAGTAGAGGACCCGGGAGACCACATAGGGGAAGAAGTAAGTAAATAAGTAAAAAGAGTAAATAAGTAAATGAAATAAGCCAGTAACCCTTATAGAAATAGAAAAAACAAACCCAAAAAACGACAAAAAACTATCTGACCCTCTTTCATCTAACCAAAACAAGCATGGTCTATGGACTATTAAATGAGAAAAACGTGAAAAGTGAAAGATGATGCAAGTATTTTTTTTTATGGATTGAAAACAACATTCCTAGATAAACAAGCAGAATTTGGACATTCTTTTACCAAACTGATCCAGAGCAATTTTGACTAATTCTCGGGGGAAATGCATAATTGCTTATAAATAGTCATATTCCGATGATTCGAACGAGCGTCCCACAACACTTGGACAAATGTGCAACCCATCGGAGCGTGCATTTCAAAATGTAACCACCCAACACTCACCGTTGCATTATTCTCTCCTGTTTAATACTTTAAAAAAAGGAAGCCTAAAATAGAGGGGTGGAACTAGGCCAGCATTAGACCCAGATTGCGTTCAGCAGATAACGTGTGGAAATATGGGACAAAAGCCCTGCAAATCAAAATGACTGCCTGTCAACGATGTCTTGGAGGCAATCCTGCCTCTACAGTATATTCAGAAAGATGTATGTTAAACTGCTACATCAATAAACCAACCATGTATTTTCACCATCACAGGTCAATTTAACACTCACAATCTTGGAATCCATCAACCCTTTCAAAGCAGCCGTTGTGTGTATATTTAATTTGAATAGAGGTATGTTCATTTTGGAGCTCTGTACCAAAACATGACTTCTTTTTTGCAGGATGGAATTTTGGGGGGAGTAGCTACACCCACACCAAACAAATGGATTTCTTCCAAACAAAAAATATAACACCTACACTTTAAAGTAGGAAGAATGTGGAAATAAAAAAGGACACTACTTTAACACCAGTTTAAATTCTGCCTACAGTGGCTACCACATAAATACAAATAAACAGTACATGTGCACTTGTTTACCTAACACATCCATAAATCATTTCACACACTCAAAAGCCCCCCCTCCCCGTTACACACAAACCCCAAATGCACCACACATGCAAACAAACACACACTTTGAGGGACTCCAGTCCCGGGTTCAAACAGCGAGAAATTAAAAATGGCCTCCCAGAAAATAAAAATTAAAACTGAAGCATGACGTGACCATCTCAGCAGAAAGAAAAATGGCAGTCCAATTTGGGTTTGAAAAAGGCCATGGCTGCATTGAGCCCAAAATTGGAAGAGATTGGGAAAGAGGCAAAGTGGCAACAAACAGACACGCCTGATTAAGCTGTGTAAATGGACCTGCTGGCGCTGCAGATGAGGACCAGCAGATGGTTATCCACACCGCAGGTTTTCTATGTGTGTGCATGTGTGTGCGTGTGTGTGTGTGCGTGTGTGTGCGTGCATGTGCACGCCCCACCCCATGCACCTTGGCCCTGCGGTATATATCTCAGTGTGGTGTGGCCCCTGCTTAGCCCCGTGGCCTGGCCCCTCACCTCCCTCCATCATTAGCATGTGAATGAGGGCCACGGATCCAAGCTGCGATGGTTGATAGGCCCCATCAGGCCTCGCGATCCGGGCTCCATTAATATCAGCCGTTCCATTGTGGAGGGATTAGACTGGGGTTTCAGTTAGGTGTGGGGGCAGGGAGGTTAGATTGAATCCGCACATAGGGAAACACATGGTTGGATCGCTCTTCATGGGTTTTAGCCCAGTGTGGATTTGTCTAAGATAAAATGTACATGTTCATATGAAGTCTATACAATGTGTTAGAATTATATGGGATTAAATCAAGGTTTGGAGACGAAAGGTGAATCAGTATGTGTGTGAGAGTGTGGATATGTTAATAAGCAATGCTGGGTTTATTGCTCCCATTTTATTTTTTTTATTTGTATCTTTGTGTTCTTCATGAAGCACAAACTGCTCCTTTTCATCAAGCAAGACTGGCGCTTGACAAAAATGTGTGCTTAGATTTTGCTCCAAGGTGCAAAGTTTACTAGCTTCACAATCAAAGGGAAATGGAATGCACCCTGAATATTCAAGGAGATATACACAGACACACACACACACACCAGGTTATTTTTTGCTCCAGAAATGGATCCACAGAGAAATACAAGGTCATGGAGTTTAGATAGTTGCTCGCTGAAGTTTGGCTTAGTAAGTGCTCTTGCCACTCGGAGTGTTTTTGTGGACGGTGTAAATTATTGAGGAGACAGCCGTCATCTCTGAGAGAGTCCAACAGCGTCTTCTGCACTGAGCTCTGAGCAAGGCAGACTGGCCTAGACCATCCCTGCCAGATAGAAAATGGCAAGGGCCTCTAAATCTATCTCAAGGCAGCTTGAAAGTAAGACGATGAGAGGGAGAGAGAGAGAGAGAGAGAGAAAGAGAGAGAGAGAGAGAGAGAGAGAGAGAGAGAGAGAGAGAGAGAGAGAGAGAGAGAGAGAGAGAGAGAGGGAGTGTAAGGTTGCTAGCTTTGTTCACAGTCGCACTGACACACCAACAGCATTTGATGAATCCTTCCCGAGGTCCATGATAGCGGCCTATTAAAATAGATTGTTCTGGTAACTCTCTGTGTTTGTTGGTCTGGAGCAAAGGCTATGTCGGTACGGCAGCTATTCCAAACCAAAGAAATGGCCGAGCTGCAGACAGAATTTCAGGACCGTGGACAGGCCAAACTGGATGCACACAGTGACAAGCCTGCTCGCTCCTCTCCTCTGGCCTGTCAAAGACAGCTCTCCATGGATGCTCCGTCATTTAGAACGTCTTAAGTTCTTTCTTCCTCCCTTCCAGACATAACAAATCAACCGTGAGTCGAGTGACGGATGTTCACGAAGTGTTTTCTCTCCAACCTCCCTTCATTCTTTAAGACTATTCTCATCCTTTTCCATGTCCTAATCTATTTCTGTTGATTTGGCCTGAACCCCTCATGCCATGCAATCAACGCTATATATTTTTTGTCTGTAATGTTGGCTATGCCTCGACGGAATATCAAATAAGCACTTCAATATAATTTAAAACACTAGATGTAAATTTGTGGCTAAAGATAGCATTGGACAAAGTAAGTGTGTGCATATTTGGAGATAGCAAAAAACACTTCCAAATGGACAGATTATGTTTTCACAAATGACTGTGACATAGTTACAGACTCTTCTTTTCCTTCAATGTTTCTGCCTAACCAGATGGCCTTGCACACTTTCGTTTTTTTCCATGTAAATCAGAAACTGCAGAAAAAGTAATTTCCAACTTCAAAGGGAAAAAAGGACGATGGTTTGAAGCAAAAGCGTAGTTTCAATTAGGCCAATAATCTAGCTTCCCATGTGTCAGCAGCAATTTGGGGGGATCTTGTTTTGCGTCCTGACAAAGGCTGAATTAAAAAACTGTGAGTGTCTATACACATGACCACATGGTAAGCCTGCATAGCAAACTTACAATCTACTTGCACGCACTTTCCACAAGTCAGTGTCTGTAATGCAAGTCCTCCTCACAGACACACTATTTTCTTTTGTTAACTCAACAGTCAATCTTTCGAATAGTTTATATGGATCTGTAATGCTAAGCGGCAGATAGTGACTGAGAATTGCCTCAGGCTAGACAAGATTTCACTAATGAAGACAAAACTGCTTTGCTTGGGTTCACTCTGATGTCTCCAGACAGCAGAATGTGTTTTCTTATCCCTCCCTCCCAGCCCACAACACAGCGGTAGTAGACAACTTTTGAGACAAAGAAACACCTTCCCCTGTTTGTTTTTTTGTGCCCCTCTATCCCTCTGCAACCACCCTAACACTTTAATTAAAAGCACAGCAAATTACGTTGTAGATCTAGCATACTAATTATCAGGAGAGAACCCAGGGAATACCTGATAAATATATGTATTGCTTGAATTGGTTCGACCTCAAAACCATAACTGAATTCACCTTGTTCAGCAGTAAGGACTCTCCTGGAAACCGATTTTTTTCGAATGGGTAAGCAGCATTGCACAGCACAGAAGCACAGTTGACATAATATTCCATGTTTTCTCTAAGATGGAAAACGGCGTTGGCACTGTAATGGAGGAGCCAGAGGTAAATGTCTGGGAGCACAGCTCTCATTCAGTTGTTGATGAGATTTGTCAACAACTCTCTCTAGCATAGAACTTGACACCGGCTTTCCTGAGTTTATTCACACACCCCATTACGCAATTTAATTTCCGGCAATCTCTGGCTGAGTGTCGTGGTGATTTATATCCTAAATCCATTCTCGCTCTGGATTTCTGCCGTCACGGATCATTAGAACAGGCATAATAGATCCGCTGGAGCCATTCGCTCCAGAAGAGAAAGTATGTGTTCCTTATTATACACAAGTTTAGCTGGTATGTTGTGTTCCCGACAAAATATTCCTTAAAGTTTAACTGGATTCAAGCTGGAATCAGTACATTTAATGCTGTTTTGCTTTAAATGTCCTCTAGTCTAGAGCCTTATTGTTCTAATCACGTTCCTTATGGCACATCTTTTATGAAAAGCGTGATATTTATGCAAATTGTGGTAATATGGTCGGTTATTGAAGAGGTTGAATGATTAACGTGTTTCGCTGGCAAGCTTATGAAGGATTGTTTTTCAACACTAGCTAGCCAGCTTAGACCTCAGTTCAACATAGTCATCTCTGGTAAGCGAAGTGCGACATTTTAAAAAGTCTTACCTCGACCTCCCTAACTCAGTCCACGGTATTATCCTAGGTACACGGAGAGAAAATAACTGTAATTCTTGTTCATGCATAGTCAATATCTTAGGTTACTGAGGTGAATGCTCTGAAATAGGGTATCATCCCCCGCCAAAGAAAAAGAACACTGTCATCTTGGGATAAGATGGACGTTTTTTTTCTGTGCTTTCCACTGTGACAATTATGTGTTGTGTGAGAAGTGTCGTGTCACATGACGCGATTCACATTCAAAGTGGTACATCTAATCAGCAATCTGTCCACTCAGTTTTTCCTCTGTCTGCATTAGTTTGAGTGTGTTCTCATATCTATTCAGGCATGTTTTGAATCGTATGTTTTGAAGCTACCTCACACATATACATACACAGTGTATTCACTCCTATTATTACAATAAATAGTTGACCTCACAAACCCCAAATTTGGACATTGTAAATTTTAAGCGACATCACAATATGTTTTAAGCCACTACTTACTTTTTTCTTACTAATAACGCCCCAGTAGAATGTGGCCTTTACTAGCCCCATCACCCACAGACAATATCTAACAACCCAAACTTTGAGGTGTACCGCTGGGAGCGCACAGACGACGACAGAGGAGAATCTGGATGAATTGGCACCGGAACTGAGGCAGTGGAGGAACAGCAGGTCCCTGGGTGCTCCAGCCCCTTCAGCTGGCTTTGTTCCTGCATCTCCTTTGCAACATTTCAAAAGCAGCTTGCACAAATTAGCCCCATGGGGCTATATGTGTGTGGGGGTGGGGGGGTGGGGGGTTGTGGGGGTTCGACAGACCACTGTGTGCAGTGAGCTACTGTCAGTCACAAGGCCGTGCAGTGAGGAGAGAAAAGCAGGCGGGGAACGCTGGATAAGCAAAGTGTTTGGGCAAGAGATGAATTGGGCATGAGGGACCAGATGTTGCTCCTTCCCTCTCTTTAATAAGCGTGTGGATATTCTTTTCCTTTTGGTTCACTCCACTTCAGCTCCCAAGGGATTCGTTATTATTTGAATTTTATCGTTGTGCAAGTGGATGTATAGCTTCTCAGGAAGAAAGAAAAAAAATGAAAATAGAAAAAAAAGACAAACTGTTCAGTTGCACTAAATAAACTTCATGAGGCCACCCGTCGAAAATGTCTCAGCATTTCGATACTGAAAACATTCCAAACCCGCTATCTCACTCTCCATCTCTCTACATCTCTCACACACGCGCGCGCGCACACACACGCACACACACACACACACACACACACACACACACACACACACCCCATTGGTTTCTCAATTACAGTAATGAAAGCAATTTGACATCACCCCTGACCCAATGGATCACAGGTGCTCTGCTTAGGAGTAGGCAGGAAAAAAACCGGACATCATGCTGCCTTGGACACACACCAGCTGAGAACTGCAGTCAATGTAGAGATTTCTGGCGAGCAGCAGGTTCGATGTGTGAAGCTGTCAGACAGCAGATGAATCCTTATAGCTGTGGCTCTCTATTCAGCTTTCCTCATCTTGTGATGTCTGTAACCAGAAAATTCTACAGTGTATGTAAAAGACAGGAGCATTCATAAACAGGCTTTGTAGAGCAAGGGCTCTCAACCTCTTTTTGTCGCTGTACCCCTGATACATTTTTTAACATCCATAAACACCTCCTGATATACGTACATGCATATAATATTACAAGAAGTTTCCCAAATAGCCCCTCGGGGTAGGCTACGTGCCTCGTTGAGAACCATTGCTGTGGACCATCTTTAGAGTATAACTCAAAAGTCACTGTAATAGTAATTCATACAGCTTTCAATTAAAACATTTAACACATTTCAGGCTACAGTATCAATAAGTTATCAATATTAAAATGAGAAATCTGAAATAACAGATTGGTTTGTTTTCTTCGCACACCCTGCCCAGAGATTTTGCTGGAATGTTCGACAAGGTTTTAAGGAGCAAGAAAGGAGACAGTAAAAGTATGCTTCCATGACAGTGACACGGACACGGATCAGACAAAACAAACAGCAAATAGCTTCATAAAAAGAATGAATATCACAATAAAACATGTTGTTTACTTTACCTCAAACAAAAATTGCCTGCAACAATAACTTTTTTTTTACTGTGATCGCCAAGGACGGGCTACAGTTGGTGACGGCAGCCAATTCTAAAGGCTTTTCATCCTGCAACATCAAAGCGTTTGTCTGTCAGCGATGGTGGCTGGAAGCAGACAGGCAAACCTGCCCTGGAGAGCTAAATCACACACCACTTTCCTCTTAACAGCCATGGCTGTCATTGGAAGATAGACGGCCTCTGCTGCAATCAATGTTGCACTAACGACCTTCTACCTTGGTTAATGCTGAGACACTAACCACCCTTGTTTCATTGTGGACTTAGTATTGGCAACGCTGATCAATATGTCTTAGAGTACATTCACTTTAGATGCAAAAATAAATACCCTGTCAACTTAATGCATAAAAAAATGTGTGTTTAAGGGTTGTGTGATCAGAGCAGATGTCTTAGTCTCTGCATAATATCATCGTGTCTTTTTTCCACCTGAGCGGCTGTTCTAAGCTTAATGCTTCCTGACCACCTCCTGAGAGAGTTGGATATAGCACATATAGCACTAAAGTGACTAAAAGCCCTCCCTCCCCAGCCTTGAAACCACACACACACCCTCTCACACACACACACTCTCTCTCTCTCTCTCTCACACACACACACACACACACACACACACACAGATACACTTGAGCACACACACACACACACATACCCAAGCACACATATAGAAAACACACGCAGACATGCATTTTTTCTCGTGAAACACCCAAAGGCAGCAAGGGACAAACGATTCCTGGGCTGGGACGGGGGTATATTTAGAGTCTTGCGTAATATGCTTTTAACACAACGCAGAGTGGATGAAATTTTAATGCCACATGAGCAAGTGGGAGAGAGAGAGAGAGAGAGAGAGAGAGAGAGAGAGAGAGAGAGAGAGAGAGAGAGAGAGAGAGAGAGAGAGAGAGAGAGAGAGGGGACAGTAAAAAAATGAATAGTTAAGTATTTAATCTGTGCCCTTGCAAAGGGGAGGCGAGACAGAGACATTGAAAAGCAGCACATAAACATCAGCCGGAGTGTGCAGGACAGCTGCCATGGTCACAACTGTGTACGAATCGATGGAGAGGGATGGATGGTGGGGGTGGCCTAGAGAGTGAAGATACGTGGGTAAAAGAAGTGGATGGGAATAACCCATCACATCTAGCGAAATCAACGTCATGCTAGATAACCTGAGGAAAAATCGGCAATTCTAAATCCACTTTGGCAGCACAACATGCTTTCTCTCTGCTGAATGTTTACAGTACAGCATCAATACAGAACTGACTTCCTCCCTATATAAACTGTTTTTGTGTGTGTGTGTTTGTGTGTGTGGTGGGGGGATTGCTTCGTGGCTTATGGATGAAGAATCTGCTCCGACGTTTTAGAGATGTTTTCTCTTCGGCAGTCTCCTGTATCCCAAGGCCATAACATTTAAGTAGAGCAAATACAGAGTTGGGCACAGAAGGGACATTTCTACAGTAGAGTAATGGCATGCTTCCCTGCCTGAGCCCTGCCGGTCTATCTTGATAAGCTCTGAGGGAACCTATCTGTATTCACTCCTATTTCCACATTGAGGGGGGAAGGGGGAGTTCCATTCAGAATCTTCTAAATATATCAGACATGAAAAAATATATTGCATTCATACCTCACATTTAATGCCATGATACACAGTGCAAATTATTGCTAAACCTTATTCTCAAACATTTTGAAATATGGCGATTGGGCAGCAAAACACAGCAAGTGGCCAAATAATTCAATACAAAGAGAAAATTACAGATTCCTACAACCATGTTTACCATGACATTAAAGAGACAGGATGCCTAGCCTATTATGCAGTACAGCATGTGTGAGAGTTATGTGTGGCGGTCTCTTCAACTGAATTGCACGAGCATTCCAAGTTGCCTGAGTGCCTATGGACCGTCACGCAGGGACAGCCGGGTCATTGCTGGAGGTTATCTGAGTCTGTAAGGGAGAGGGAATAACGATCACTGACACTGACCAGCAGATAGAATGTCTAACCGTGCTAATCCTGTCCACATGCTTATCTCTGTAGAGATACGACAAGAAAGGACAAGCAGCGAAAAATTACACGAACACTTACAGAAGTTGAAAGTAGCAAAACGTTTGCCCAAAGTTCACCTTAACCTGCAATGTGTTGTCTCCTTTTGATAAGAGTAGGTTGATTGTCTGTAATTTGCGACACTATGGGACACTGCCTAATGTGGGACACAGAAGCTCCAATGGGTGTAGGTCTTCCTCAAACAAATAGAAGTCAATCAAACTGTGGGTTAACGCAGGCTGTGATGTCACGCTATCAAAATCAATTGACTCTAATCTATATCACATAGTTTCATATACCCAAAGAAACCTGGGTGTCCCAGGCAGTGTCCCACATTACAGACAATCACCTCATTTCAGTCAGGACAACTTAGGATATCTTTAACTGTTTACTGTAATAACGTGGCAATACATTGAAAGTTGGCGTCAAGGGTCTGCTGCTCTGAATTACTTTCCCGGCCAAGGACATGGTCATATCCAACATTCAGTGAAACCCACAGAGATTTATCTCTGTGCTGGTGAAACCACCGGTTGGGATGTCTTCAGAATGCCTTGACAGATTCTAAACAACAGCCGGAAGTAGGCGGAGGCGGGTGCGTAGCAACAAGCGCAGGCGTGTTGTGTGGTGCATCAGTGAGCATACAGTTGATGGAGCTAATGTGGTAAGTGACATGCGGATTAAGTAGACCGCATGAAACTGTTGAGCATATGCGATTGGTTGATTGGTGTGACATAGATAATTGCTGTTGACTGAGCTGCCCGTCTGAACTAGCTCTGTCAAAGCGTTGCCTCATTTACCCTTGTACATAATCTACGACTGAAGCGAAAAGCCAGATTCCTTTATGAAGAAGTTGGATAAAAGCTTCTTTTTTTTTTTTGTCACCGATGACTAGGCTTCAAAATCAACTCTTTACACACAGGCCTTTTGTTTTCTAATAACTGGTTAGCATATAGTCTTACTAACTTTTCTCTCTTCAGCACTCAAATATGAATACAAATACTACGTCTCTAGCCTCCAAATTGCTTTTAGAGGGCATCCACCAGTGCTGCTAAAAACGGATAAATTATTCAATCACTGATTTTACTCGCACAAAACGAATCCTAATTAAAGTTAAAAAAAATTATTTAAAAAAAGAAGGTAGTAAAACTTATTTCATCATGTTCATCCCTGGAAAGTGAGCATCTGTCATGCATGAATATGATACTGCATTACTGCAACTCCTGCATGGTGATCAAAACAAATGCACATACTGTATACTGTACACACACACACACACACAAACACACACATATATATATATATATATATATATATATATATATATATATATATATATATATATCATTTATTTTCATCATTCATTCCATCATCTTTTTTCTATTGGGTCGATGCGTCCTTACATTCACTAATGAGCCTCCATAAGGATTGATCCTGGCAGACTGTAGGTCTCTATAATGAGTCCACTGATGGTGGACAGAATTTGCCAAAATGACTTGCTGAAATCGAGGGGAACCGAGGGTTTATTCCTTTTCCACAGCTTCCTCTTGTTCACAGAGAGCCTCAGACTCTCTCTGTCAGAGACAGAGCGACAAAACTGCCAGTCACAGGGGTTCTGCTAGAAACTGTGGCACACAGAAAGAGAATGATTAATACCCTGGTAAAAACATGCGTGATAGAATATCACACCGACTGTCCAAGGCACCAGATGTTTTGCTATGGGGTCTTCTTTCAGGAAATACGATTTGATGGAGATACTGCCGAAAGAATAGAATCAATAGAAAGCAATATCCCGGTAACTTAAAAAATAACAAGAGAAGAACCCCCCCGCCAACCCCCCCCCCACCCCCCCCCCCCCCCCATAACCACTCCTACACTTGCACACACATTTATACTGTTGGAGGACAAACACTGTGTGCTGTGTGCTCTGTAATGCATCTCACTGGAGCTCCCTCTCCCATCTCCACCGCTCCCTCCGCTCAGCAGAGGGGTGTGAGGTGCTGGGCCTCGTGCTGCCTGTAATAGCCCAGGGGAAGGTGGCTAGCTGTCAGTGGTGAAGCCAACCTCCTGCTCCCAGCCGTGGCCCCAGCCAGGTCCAGATGCACTAATGAGGACATTATCAGATCAGTGTCGTCAACCTGACACAGCGCAAAGCCGCAGGCAGCGAGCAGATGACCTTTTTCTTTTTCTTCCCTTCCACCTGTCCCCCGCTTTCAAGATAAACGACCACGTTCTTAGGTAATAATCAACACTCGGATGGGGAGATGGAGAGAGAGAGCTGATTCGGTTTGGATGCTTTATTGTTCATCTGAACGTCTGGTTGGAGATTTTTTTTATGAACAGTTCCAACAACCAGGCCTTCTGTGTACCTCAACACATTAATTGAAAAATACATGAAAATAAATAATTTGTATAATTTCTATTACATTATTGAACTGGAATTAAATGAATTTGTCAGCATCATTTGTTTACCTTGTGGAGTTGGATTGGTAGGAGCCCATCAAAAGCAATTTGTTTCAACGGTTCATTCAGAACTCATTTTAATAATGTATTCACTGCAAGTACAACATAAACTACGTAAAACTTTGCCCCATTTGTGTTTTTCACAAGATTCTTCTAATTATAAAGTGTCAAATTGCCGTGTTTTTTAAAGGCTTCATCTGTTCTTGTTGTGATGCTTTTTAATCTGGGTGTGAGCTAATCAGAGAGCGGACATGCCTTAGGTAAAGAACGTTCCCCTAAATATTCCTTCTTGGTGACGGGTAATTGGCGTGTGTGTGTGTGTGTGTGTGTGTGCGCGTGTGTGTGCGCGTGTGTGTGTGTGTGTGTGTGTGTTTGTGGGTGTGTGTGTTTGTGGGTGTGTGTGTGTGTGTGTGTGTGTGTGTATGTGCGTGGCTCCGACAAACCAATGATTGCAGTCATCAGTAAACCCAGCAGCCAGCTGTATAGAACCCAGCAACCCTTCCCGTCATACACAGTGTTTTTCTGTTCAAAACATTCCCTCTGAGCATGACAGACTTGCAAACTGTTTCTGAAGAATAAAGGCAGAGATTTCTCTGATGTTGCCCTTTTCAAACACATTCCAGCAACAAAGCAACATGTTATCATTTTGTCTATGAGCCACACTAGCTGCTGTACAAAACCTGGGCTCTAAACAGTAGTAATCTAAGAACTATTTATTTTTTTGGGTGCAGCGGAAATAAAAACTGTAGGATAGAAAGTCAAATAATTGAAGAGACAATTCAAAACGTCATGCCATTACAGTTAGCAGTTTTTTTTTAAACCATGGAGGAAGCTGAAGTATTTCTTGGAGACCGACCTGGAGTGTGCCTGAGCATGGGTGTGAGTAGGAGTAGCTAGAGTTTTTGTTTCCCTCAGTAATATCAACATGGCTGATGTGTGGTGGGAGGTGGACTCATCATCCAGAGTTGATTCCTTTTTTCTCTCCCGTAGAGTTACAGCAGAGACAGAGGCAAAGACAGATTGACAGCACACAGAGAGAGAGAGTATTGCGTTTCTGCCCCTCCATCACAGGATGACTATGTGAACTGAATATGGCCACTTACAGAGGTTTCAGCACAAGTGAATTGACTTATGAATGAAAGAAGCCTTTAGCCTTGTATGAACAAACTGATAGACTCACTGATGGATGCAGAAAATACCCCAAATTTGTTGATAAACCATATTTACAATCACCACAGCAAAAGTGAGCCCTTTCCATTCAAAGTTGAAATAGGTTTCAGAAATATTTAGCTACAGGTGTAGTTTAATAACATTGGTGATTATTGCTGCATTATTCACACTTCTTTTGCGATCACAGAGGAACTGAATGCTTACAATTAACAATTATATTAAACATTGCCAGACTGACTGGACTTTTGCAGAAACGAGCAATTGATAACTGCTGAGCAGATTTATTTTATATACTGTATAGGTGTGTTAAAAACTTAGTTGAATCGTAACATTTATGAAATATATGTATACTTTCTATCCCAATGGATCGATCCAGTCATATGAATACCAGATTTCTCTATATGGTTAGCTAGTAGATGTGCAACGGGCCCTGTTCTCAAATCTTTGTGTGTGTGTGTGGTGTGTGTGTGTGTGTGTGTGTGTGTGTGTGTGTGTGTGTGTGCGCGTGTGTGTGTACACAGGAGGTAATTTTCTTGACACGCACAAACTCAACAAAGTGCCAGGAACATCATCAGTACTCATGAATAAACCAGCAAAATCGTTCCTTTCATAGTGTAATTCCTAAATAATTCAAGATATTTTATTTGCAATTCCTTTTCACAAAGTGGCCCAATCCAAAAGTTAAATCTATAGCTGAATAGATTATTATATTGAATATTTTAATATGAAGTGACAGTCGTCACTGGTTAAATATATTGGTGTTTACCGTTTGTATAGCAGGGATTGGAGTGAATGAGATTGCTTCAAATCCATTAGAAGACAGATGCTTTTCTAGCACACAAGACTAAGTTTTCTATTGTCAATCCATACTGGCTGATGTTCAATGTACTGATATTCAATTTTTATGCAGAATCAAATTATGAACAAGGTAGTATACAGAGTCTATTCTATGCGTTAAAATCCATCTTTCTCCATCATTAGAAATAACCTTGTTGTGCTTGTGATCATTACCAAGCAATCTCCACTTGTGTCAAATATATAGCTCAAGGGCAAATATAGCAAATACCACTGATGTAGTGGTGCCTGAAGAAGCGGGTATTAGAGATAGAGTAGGGATGAAGTTAAAGGGGGATTTGCCACACCCCACCACAGGCCACAGATAAAAATCACCCCCCCCACCCCCCTCCTCCTCCACCCACCCCCATGGCAGAAAGGGTAGAGGACAATGTGAAGGTGACAAGAGTTCGATTCTCCATGCAGCGCTTCGCCTCCTGTCCTAAACAAAGGGTGAGCTGGACCCCTATGCTTGGAAGAGCCCCTTTCTTCGTTTACAGTTTTGTGTTTGCAAATCCACAGCTGTCTGTTAGCCGTTGAAATTAGGTGGTTACAGATGGAAAAATATTGCCATCAGTAAACCATGAAATATAACCTCCTGTAGTGGTAATGGAATCTCAATTAGTGGCTCATGCCGTTAACAGTTGTAAACTATCTTTATAGTTACCAGTTTAGAAAAACTACAGTGAATATTTCCACACACATAGGCCGACTGTAGTAGGGAACTCCAATAATGTTGTGACTTGGTTGCAAGTACATTTTTTTTTAGCTTAGAGGAACCAAGTTAATAAAAAAAAAAGCCAAGGTTAAAAAAATCTGGAATATCAACAGCCTGCAAAACCCTGTTTAATTGGCTTAATCGCATATACAAACACACAGCCACGTATCCCCAGCCTTTGCTCACTGGCGCACCCAAACCTTCAAACACGCTCATCTTTCAGTTACCGCAATTTCCCCATGGATGGGTACCACCTACCAGCACTCATACATTAGCAGCCTTCTCTACAGGTATCGCTACAGGTGCTCAGCATGTACACGACTTGGCTTGCTTTTTTTAGACCCCATTAAAACTCGAATTAGCTGGGCGGACTCCCTAATATGAGTTCATTAGTTTTGTACAAGGACACATTTTGCATGCATAAAAGGAGTAAAAAAAAAAGCAGATACTGAGACATAGAGGAAGATATTGCATACTATGTGTTTATCTTTCAATTGTGAAACAGTCGATGAACGCTGCGTCAGGTAAAGTCAGTAAGGACAAAGGATGGTTTCAGTGTAGTAGAGGTGCTGTCCTCGCAATAAATACGAGTAAAAACAATCCTGATGTGACAAGCAACAAACAAACAAGAAGGCCATAAATATATCCCACTTTAAGTACCAGTTGTGAATTCATTGCCGACCGTGTATGCCCAAAGTAAAGCTAAACGACTGCCTATACATAACAGTGGACATTGCAATAGGA
Organism: Aplochiton taeniatus; assembly: GCA_017639675.1. Taxonomy (NCBI): domain Eukaryota; kingdom Metazoa; phylum Chordata; class Actinopteri; order Galaxiiformes; family Galaxiidae; genus Aplochiton; species Aplochiton taeniatus. The sequence continues at coordinate 48,956,852 of CM030172.1, forward strand.
GGAGATTATTGAGCTGGCTACCTAGTGTTGTTATTCCCCAGCAAAGATTGTCAGACCGAAATCAGTCTGCAACACATTCTTGGCATGATAACAATGGTTGGAGGAGTTAGCAAGGCTACACACCGTTGGAACCTGAGCTACTGTAACCGTTGCTGATGGAAAATGTAATTTTTAAAGGGGCAGGAAGCAAAGCTAACCTAACAGCTAGCAAAGCTAGTTTAAACTTTAAATAAGCCTTTGCTGACTTTATGCAAAACGTATGCAGCTTTCTAGCAGACAGAAAAAAATAAAAATAAAGATTTTGTGGACAGTCTCATGCACCCATACTCTACCAGAACAGTAATGAGCCAAGGGCCTGTTGGAGCTCTGTTTAATTACTTAGAACATGGTCATAGTCCTCAGAGAGGTGACTCACCCCTCTCACATAGACACAGCTGCACACACACACACACAGGCCGGGAGGTCAAATGTTCCGAAAATTACAAGACTTGAAATGAAAATCACTCCACCCCACCCAATCAACTATTCCCTGCAGGTGCGTCCCTTAATTAGTAAAGTTTCCACTTAATACGTTCCACTTAAAAACACGCTCTGTGAATGCAGATTAAGGGTAAACATGACTATCAAAAGCATAATAGTATTCTAGAATCCTCTAGGCTTGGAAATCTGCCACCTTGTCTAAATGAGCATGGCAGCATTAACAAAATGGCACAGTAACAACCTTGCCAAACCGGTGCCCTCTCCCTTTACAGAAACAAAGAAACACAACTTCCATCCCGACTTTCATCATTAAACTGTGCGCGGGGACAAGAGGTTTTTAAGGGCCTGGCATTATTGAGCTTGGCTGGCTCATGAAAGGAAGCCCGCTTTCATTTCGTGGCCGTACGCAGATGATTTGCATTCGGGGTTTTGATGGCGACGTGTGATGTTCAACAGGGTAAGCTGCTTCACTCAGGTAGCCCCTCTCATCTTCTCTGTTCATTGATTGAAGTCGATTTTCCCTTGAACTCTCAGGGCTCTGGAGTTCAGAGGGCTGTGGTGGGTGTAAGAGAGAGGGTGGAGGGAACGAAGAGAGAGAGAGAGAGAGAAAGAGAGAGAGAGAAAGAGAGAGAGAGAAAGAGAGCGAGAGAGAGAGAGAAAGAGAGAGAGTCCTCCATACATTTTTTCCTCCAAACATATTAATAAAAAGTTTGTTAACCAACAACCCAAAACATAACATCAACCAAAGGCACTTTAATATCTTGAATTTTGGGAACAAGCCTACCATTGCCAGTGAAGGTTGTCCCTACTATAAGACTTACGATGTGACTTGTGAGACTATCCACCTACAGTCCATAGTTTAAGCTTTGAATGTGGTTTAGACCGGCTTGTTGTTCAAGGGGAAACTAAGCACAAATGGACAGCTCAACAAGGGTAAATGTGTCTATTATGTACCATTTCCGCAGGCTAGATGGAGTTAATAAGACGTGCTATATAAATGCATCTCTGGAGCAATACATAAGAGCATTGAACTATAGGCATATGACATTTTTCTGCTCAACAATAACACTGGAGCTGTATGTGACAAACGCAGAATGATAACGACGATAAAAGCCATCCGTTTCACATCTACACATCTAGAAATCAGTTTGATTGGCATGTGCTGTAAAACCGAATTACCTTTTTCTTTTCACTCTCCCCTGGCGGGAATGATCATTTATATCCACAGCTCAGAATCTACACAGGAGATGGTCTTTGTGTGGATGCCGTAACAAACAGGTAGGCCTCAGAGAGCCATCTCTTTAAAGAAAACGCCATGGTACGCTGAATACTAAGGGACAAAGATGCTGATAAACAGCATACACTGCCAACTCAAGGATGTGAGCCCACAGTACCACCATCACCTGAAAGGAAAGGTAAAACACTTCGAAGGGAACTTTAGTCCAAGCAAAAGCAACAAAATCACATTCTGTAGTAGGATTTTAACCTCGATAAGCCCCTTGAACAATTAGCAGACACTGCATTATTTTCTAATAGGAGAGTAAAAGACACAGTGTCAAAGTACTGGTGGAAAAGTGTTGCCCTGAAATGTTGGCTAGGCATGTTATCTTTTTCTTTTTCTTTTTTGCATCCAGTAACTGAATAATGCATGCCAGCCAGCCACACACAGCAGCACCAGCCTGTAGCCTGCATCTCCTTTCCTCTCAGCTAGACAGCATGTGCCCCTCATTTGACTACCTCCCCATTAGTGCAGCCAGAGAGATGGATCACAGTGCCAGTGGAATAACCCAATTGACTGAACAATACGGCAACTACATTTGACCAACACACTTGCAGAGAACTATTTGATGCATGCAATACCATTTTATAAGCATGCAGTACAATATTCTTAAACATATTTAGAATACACCAATAATACTGTCACCCGACATGATCTGATGACTTTGATTTAGCGACAAAGACCCGGAATAACTGTAGAACTTTCTGCAAGCTTCTCTGGTTGAAAATGACTCGTAAACCCTGTATCCACAGCAAACAAGGCCACATTTATAGGCGTAGGTTTCACCTGGGTGTGAATATATCGATTTATGGTAATGTTCAGCAGATGCAAAAGACAATCAATACATAATGAACACTCATTCTGATAGGAAAAATGGGGTACCATCTAAAAGCATGTGGTACCTCCCTACATGCCATGACAAGATGGTCCCAATCCAAGCACTGCCTCTGTCTTCATGCTTTGACTGACGAGTGGTCAACAGATGTGGCTGTGTAAAACAGACAGTGAAGAGCTCCCAGCTCTCCTTCCATCTCCCGTTGACTGACACACAGACAGGCGCTACTGTTCCATTTGCTGGGGCTCAGTTTCTGCCGCGGGCAGCACTTTCGGGTACCCGACAGCTTTGCCACAAGGTTGCGTGACCTCTTGAAAATCCCTCCAGAGTTGGATTTGTTCTTGTATCCACTGTGTGCTATGGAGCGGCAGTGAAGAGTGGTGTTTCTGTGGTGGCTCGGTGCTGAAAGTGTGACGTGCTGCCAGTGTCCCATAACATACGGACACCCTAAAGAAACCTCAGATCAAGCTTTGAAACGGTTTAGAATGTATGTATGTGTGTACCCCGATACATCACAACTTGTTTTCATAAAGAGAAGATTTACCATGTCGTAATATTCAGCACATGGACTCTCAACAGACAATGTTGAACATGTACATAAACTGGTGATGGAAAATCAACTCAGATTGTTGACGTTCCAACAAGTTTTCTGTAGGACTACAATTATGTTGCAGTAAGTGGTTTAGGTAGGTAGGATAAATATTTGGACTGGATTATGTTTCCCAGTGTCAAACATTGATACGTCACACTTTATTTGGCACCCAGCCTCTGACTATGTGGATCAAATTGTTGAAAATGTTTGTCATTAACCTGTGGCTCCGAGCCTCTGAGATAACAGCTGTGTGAAGACAGACGATATAATTGAAATGTCAAATTCCGTTATCATACATTTACCAAGGTTTTTCTGCCAGGCTCTGGGACTGGGTATAGCTTGATGTTTGACTTGGTGAATACAAATGTTGAATCAGGTTTGTGGCTGTTGCAGCAGGATGACTCAGGCCTGGTTTTGACTGAGACAAATAGCATTTGTCAGACAGATCAGGCCACTGCTATTGCAAGATCTCGGGGGAGAAGTGAAGAAAGTAATGACACAAGAAATTTTAACTGAAATGAATTACTGTGCCACTGTGTGGGTTTTCACAAAGGTTTGCCTTCCGTGGAATTCCCAGAAGAAGGGCTCGCAAGTATTATGAAAATAGACAAGGGACCCTTATCTGCGAGAAGAATTGCAAGTAGCAGAAAAGCGAGCCATTATCTGTTATCATTTAGGGGGCTATCTGAAACAAGACCTTTACATCGCTATCCTGAATCACCCCTCTGTAGCCTGTCTCATCGCTAATAAACTGGGCTTTCAATTAGCGCCTATCTGGCAACGTAACAACGATAACACAAAAACCAATTACACGCTGCGCTGGAGATAACTCCTAATCCACTTAATAAGTCTGATTTGACTCCCCCCCCCCCCCCTCCTTTCTTCTTTCTGCCATCTTCAGCAGGCACAGAGGTATTCTTCTATTCTGGAGACCCATCTTAGATAGGAGAGAGCTGCGCCTATCTTAAACAGCCTGTGGACCAAAAGGATTTTCTTTATACAGTGGGATAAAAAATGTGTTAGATGTGTATGTGTGTGTGTGCTTCAAGGAGGGGGGATATCACCATACTCCCAATGCTAGCCTTAGGTCCTTACAGTCACTACAGTTAAGTGGCACTGGCACACGTCCTACAGACTAGAATGTCCCTAATGATCATCAGGTTAACAAGTTCATCCCACAACTGTAAATACACCCTACATTATATATTAAGGTATGGAAAGAAGTGGAAATCCCATTCCCAACTAGTCACAGATAGTGCCAACTGTCTATTTTGTTGAAACAAACGGCTTTTACAAAATTACCCCACACACGTCTCCTGTGGTTATCAAACTCCTATACGATCATTACAGTCGGGAGGAACAGCGTGTCACAGAAAGGACACTATCCGCGGGGGAGCTAGAGGTGAACAGCACAACAGACATCAAGCCAACTACCCTCACCGGAAGCTGCCTAATACTAAAATCGGTCATCATCAGTCAAAATATACAGGCATAGAAACCTGATGGAGATGATTTGATTGCCTACGCATTCGCCTTAATGGGTGACCCACTGTGGTTGGAATAGTACTACCTATTCTCAGCTTGCACAAAACACTTGTCATAGCATTTTATGTCACTACTGCAAATGTCAATGTACACCAAATTTAAATGCTTTTTTTTTTTTTACCAGAAATGTTTTCATTACACAAAGTCAAGACAATTGTACACATCTGATGCCACTAATGTGAAAGTGTCCTACTCCTTGGCCAAATCTTTACTTGATATTCAACACGGAATCAGTTCAATGTTGCTCTAATGAAGTAGGAAATTTGCATCAAAATATCACTTTTGTCACATCTTTTGTCAAGATAGTTACGTCATGCAGCATCTTCCTGTTTTGGAAGGCAAACAAAAACCATTTCCCTTCAGGGCTGTTTGTAAGAATGACTGAAAACAAAGGGGCAATGGAGGCATTTATCAAACATGGCAATTTGCTTAACGGACTCTGACAAAGCCAGCGGCTGTCTTTATTTAGATGCAGATGACTTCCTGCATGGAGGACTCCTCTGCCACTGCTACTGCCATCAAGAAAAAGACAGCCCCCTCCGTGACTGGGCACAGGCAGTGCTGTTGCTACCCAATCTGTAACACCCTGACTGTGATTGCTTGCCTGTCTATCCATTTCTCACTCCCAATCTCTACCCAAATGATTACACTATCTGTCCCTATTGTCATCTCACCCTTTGTCCCTTTCCTTCGCTCCCTTTCCCTGAAAGCGTTCCATTTATGACGAAATAGAAGGACACATTTTCTCCTTTTAGAAAAACTGCAGGGGGGTTGGAGGGTGGGGTGGGGGGGGGGGTGGGGGGGGGGTGGGGGTGGGGGGGGGGGTGGGGGTGGGGGGGGGGGGGCTGGGTGGTCATGAAGCACAGTCAGAGGGACAGTCATCATAATGGCCACCACCATGAACCAAACCAGGCAGTAACCACGGAAACACACATGAATACACAGAGACAATCGAGAGTCCCTGATATCACCTAATAACTTATTTGGCCAATTCTTTCATTGTAATAACTATATTTTAAGTTGAGGAGATTTAATGTGAATGATATGCCATAGACTCGATTAGTACTAGTACAGTGCTTTCCATAAGACAGACGTGGACCAAGGCAGTTTTCAAAGCTGTGACAACACTGCCCTCTTTGAAATAACTACAATTTACTGATGTTCTTTCAAAGCTCGGCTTGTGGATCCAGAAAAACTCCATCAGAAGTCATTTCGGGACTTTAGTTTTGCTAATGCCGCTCAGTTTGTAAACACACATTTAATGAATCATTCCATTGGGTTTACAGCTCATTAATCGGAAAAAGTACACACCAGTAAATCTAGAAATTAGCCCAGCAGCGTCCGTCTAGCGGTAGATATGATAAGTGTTTGCATCGGTTCTCATGGGGGCCAGGGTCCACAGAGACCGAGACAGATGGAGGACCTGGCTGCTGCCATGGCAACCGCTAGCAGCAACAACAAAAAAATACCCAGCGCTAAAATTCTAAATATTGGGAATTATTATTAATATTAAATTAATATCTAATGTAATCTAATGTCAAATGTGTTTGTATAGCATGCCAAATGTATTTGCATTTTAAAACATAGGCAATTCATTGTGCTTTCAAGCAAACAAGTATTACCTGTGTAGTAGGGTTAGCTAAACGCAATGGCTGTGATAAGTGATTGAGAGAGGGTTGCATCCTTTGCCATGTCTGTTGCCACTTCTGTGGGCACCCTTCTTGTTCTCTCTCTGAACACTGATTCCCATTTATCCTACTCCAAAATTGCTTTAATTGTGCAATTTGCTGAACTAGACCCACATTGTTATGTGTGAGGCACTAGAGTTTGACAGATGAAGTATCTCATTGAAATTCATGTAAGCTCTACATTCATAAATTGGCTGCTGGCTTGACTCCTCTAGCATTTCACAATCAAATAAATGAAAGGAAAAGGAAAGCTCTAAGTATCATCTCCTGCATAAGAAACTATAACTGAGGACAACATTCCAGCATTTAGATAATTAACTATTGTGAAAAGCCACACATCCCAACAATACAGTACTAGCTAGTTAGTAGCGTTATACAGTGATTAAGGTGTCTCGCTCCGTATCATTAGTGTGCACAATCATGCTGACGGAAACAAAGGTATGTCCTTTCTAAGTTTACAATTTTACTTGAACACCCAGTGTATTTAGAAATAAATATGGTGTGTGTAGTTTGTATCTTGAAAGTAATTTAGTACATTCAGATATTTTAAAAGAGTTCCTTTGTTTATTTACATATTTTAGGTAGCTTAGTGCGTTGCATAGGCCTACAACTTGGCGACAGCTTATTCACCAACCTATTATAGTCGGGAAACACGGCTTCATAAAACTCATTTGCGTGGCTGAACGACAAAAACGTTCTCGAATATTGAGAACTTAAAGCTGAACTCAAAGTGAGGCTCACAACTTTGTTTATATCTGTCTAAATCCATGAACAACATGAAATCATTGACACCAAACACATTGTAGAAGATTTGTGCTATGGTCCCACAGCGACTTCTAGGGGTCTGTCCATATTTCGCGAGGAGATAAACCCTGGTTACTAAGCAACGAGGAAGCAAACAACCACGAGCTGTACTACGAATAGTATTAAACTCCTAAAGAAAGACAACTTTTTGTTTTATTTCCTTTATTTTGCTGTGTTACTTTTCAAATGGCCGGCAAAAAGAAAGAAGTGAGCCTTCAGGTTGGTTCAGTCTTACGTTTATAGTTCATGAGCAGGTATGATGATGGTAAAATGAGACATTGTATCCTTTCAGACCCCTGTCACAAACCAAGAACAATGGGATGAAATGCTTACAACTAAAGGAATAACAGGTAGGAAGTCTAATGGTAAATGCATTTCACTGGTTTCCCCTGGTTCCGTTTGCGGGTCATTGACTATGCATGCACTCTCACAATTATCACTTTTTCATGACAAATGGACTTACTGTAACTGTAGTTTATATTGTACACTGCTGCCCCAATGTGTTCAATGTGAGTAGTGCATGACTCATAGTTCCCTTTCATATTCTCTAAAATCATAGATTGAAAACCGTAGTTTATGGCTAGATTAGTTAGATTATCTTTTTAGGAAAAAGTTTGCCTGTCCTTCTACAGTTGTGGATGTGTACCAGCAATGGTGTGGGCCCTGTCGAGCTGTTGTTAGTCTCCTCCGTAAAATAAAGAATGAATTGGGGGACGACCTGTTACATTTTGCCACGGTAAGCCCCACCTGATTTGGTATAACCAAATAGTAAGATGACGATATGGAAGGAAACATCATTTTGGATCCTCTTCCTGTGCAATGCAGGCAGAAGCAGACAGTATCGATGCTTTGGAGAGGTATCGAGGGAAATGTGAGCCCACCTTCTTATTTTACGCGGTAAGTGTATTGGATGTGTTTCACTTTGTCCGTCATAACAACAAACCAATTGCCCCCGGAAGCTTCAAGCTTGGTTGTTGCACAGGGAGGAGAGTTGGTGGCTGTACTGCGAGGGGCCAACGCTCCTCACCTGCAGAGAATGATCTTAGAGGAACTGGCCAAAGAGAAGTTGGTCCTGGAGCAAGGAGGAGAACGTAGAGCTGTGAGTGAGCTCTTTGATTTCTTAAGACATGCTGTTGGTCATCACGTAGATTACTGTTTTAGAATGTGCATTAAAAACTTTTGGAGTTTTTGAGCTTTTTTTCAAATTTTGTTTTGTTTTTTGTTTTTGTTTACAAGGTAAAAGATGAGGGTCTTGTTGATGAGGAGGAAGAGGAAGGGTCGGAACATGAACAGAGTGACGAGACAATACTAGGTACTGTAACAGCTGTCATTGTGCCCTTGAACCAAGCAATCAACAGTTACATAGTCCAGAATCTCTGCACTGCTGCTGACTTCTGTGCAACATAATTTAAAATGAATTCTAGAGATGGCAAGATGGCACTCTTTAACACTATTTGCTCATTATGGCCATCAAACTTTAAATAGAAAAAGTTACCCTTGGTGTCATTTCTTGATTTAAACAAACTGAATGGCCAAATATAGTAGCAACCACAATACGGTGCAAGCTTTGTAATACATTTCCTAAGCATTTTAAAAGCCATGTCTGCTTAAAATGTAACCCTGCGTCAATGTAGTCAATATTTGCTGCTGTTGTTCACTTCTGCTGAGTTAGTGTTTAGTTTTAGTTTTTAGTTTAGTTTATTATTAGTCATAAGTAAGTTAACACAGGGTCAACAATACAATGAAATGTGCGGGACGACAGTCAGGTCTGCTCAGCAGCAAAACCAAAACAAAACAAAAACAAACAACAAAAATTACTTTCGTTTGTATGTGTATGTGGGTGGGACGGATGAAAAGGTTATTCCCTCATTAACTCAATCTTGTTTTTTTTCCACTGTGCTACCATATACTCTTAAGAATACTTTGAGCAACAGCCCTTACTCTTCTTCTCTCTCCAGTCCCTTCCAGTAAATCCTACACAATAGCAATCATCAAACCAGATGCTGTTGCTCACGGCAAGGCCAATGAGATTATAATGAAGGTAAAAACACTACATGTCCTGTCAATCAAGACAATTACCTACTTTGGAATTTTCTCTAGTCTCAAAGCTTGCCAACTGGTCATGTATCTGACAGTTATTTATAGTTTGTTTAATATAGTTTTGTTAATTTGTATCCACTGCTATGCCATTTTAACCTCCTGTTTACTTCATTTCCCTTGGGCAGATTCAGAATGCTGGATTTGAGATTCTGGCTCAGGAAGAACATATGTTGACTGAGGTTGAGGCAAGGAATTTCTACCAACACAAAGCATCTGAGGTATAGTGAGACAAATCAATGAATGAAACCCTGCACTGAAACCATCCTAGGCACAAGATACGTCTCAAACTCAAAGGCAATTATGTCCACGGTCCTTCGAAATGGAAACACTTAATACGCAGCTTGATATGCTTATGAAGCAGTAAATGATGAAAGCAAAAATGAAAAACAAATTCAGAATTACAAGTTGTGTGTTTTAGGGTTTGTATTCTAGGTGACATGTTGAAGAGGTATGTGTGTGTGTGTGTGTGTGTGTGTGTGTGTGTGTGTGTGTGTGTGTGTGTGTGTGTGTGTGTGTGTGTGTGTGTGTGTGTGTGTGTGTTTGTGTGTGTGTCTGTGCATGCGTGTATACATGCATGTGTGGTGAACCTTTGCAGGCTTGTTTTGAGGATCTGGTAAAATTTATGTCCAGTGGTCCCTCCCACATCCTGGTGCTGTCTCAGATGGAAGAATCAGCAAATGTTGTCCCCGCTTGGAGAGAGTTCATTGGCCCTGCGGATATAGATGAGGCCAAAAGGGAAAAGCCAGAGAGGTAGCTACACACAGATAACACAAGCCGTGTTTGCAAAAGCATATGCTGTATAAGAACCTATTAAGCTGAGTGGAATACAATTACAGTTTGGTCATTTGGTAACATGATATAAAAAAAATGACACTTCAATTTATCTTATGACTCACCATTTTGAAACACACCATTAAATCCACATTTTTTTTTCTATCTGTGCCTGTTTGTGTTTTATCGGAGGCGTTTTAAGGTCTCTACAAAAACAGTCAAATAAGCAGGATACTGTATTTGAGCTCAAGCTCAGACACACCCAAAAAGCGTTGCGCTCCTCGTCTGGTTCGGCCAACAGAGTCACCATCTGGTCTCCTCTCCCCTCTCTCCCCTCGGCTCCCCTGCAGTTTGCGGGCGCAGTATGGCACACAGACGCTACTGAACGCCGTGCACGGCAGCGAAAACAGCGACCAGGCCAGCAGGGAGCTGGCCTTTTTCTTTCCCAACTTTAGAACCGCCTCCGTTGCGGAGCAGGGTGGGGAGGAAGAGCGTGTTGAGAGGACGCTAGCTCTCATCCGGCCCGACGTTGCCAAAGAAAGCAGAGGTAGGGCCTGTGCCAAAGGCACACGTATTTACGCAGACAAGGTGTTTTTTATGTCAGCGTTACAGGGTTGGACTAATCCTAAATGAACATACGCTCTTTGAATAAATCCCATAGGCACATCATGTGGGTTGGGGTCAATTGTTTATTTTGTGCATTTCCCACAATGTCACACTTTATCCCTTGGTTGGCCACCATACGTTTGTAGCTGATATCTATTAATCTGCAGAGGAGATCCTGTCTAGAATCCACGATGCCGGGTTCACAGTGGCTCTGCAGAGAGAGCTGATGTTGACCGAAGAGCAGGTGGGACAGTTTTACAGCCAACATGTTGGAGAGGACTACTTCCCTGCACTGCTTCGAAACATGACCAGGTGACCATTCAGGCAGGGCTTAAAAACTTGAATTCAAAACAACTTAAATGCACAGAGTATAGAATTTAAAGCCCTACACTGCTTCACGATGGTATAAAAAACTGTTTTTCTGTTGGTATCTTTCTTCAGTGGGCCAGTTCTTGCTCTGGCTTTAGCCAGAACAGGAGCTGTCCGTCAGTGGAGGACCATGCTGGGTCCCGCAGATGTCAGCAGAGCCAAGGAAGAAAATCCTGACAGGTTGAGTCAGGTTCCAAACAAATTGCCTCAGAATTGACGGAGAAATTACAGTTTGTCTCCTCACGTCGTGTGCTAATTCTGTCCCCTTCCTGTCAGCTTAAGAGCTCAGTTTGCTGTGGAGAGCGAGTCTCTCAACCAGCTCCATGGAAGTGCAACACGCGAGGAGGCCCAGCAAGAGATCAACTTCTTCTTCCCCAAGCAGCAGACCTTAGCCCTCATCAAACCCGATGCCTTGGAGGAACACAAAGGTAACACAATCATTAACATCACTCCGTTTACAGATCTGAATGATCATGCGGGCTATATGAAAAATGTGTCTATAGCATGATATCAAATATAGTATTTCTAGTTGAACCCTCTTTTCCTGTGTTCCCTCTGTAACTCAGAGGAGATTCTGGAGGAGATCCGTGCGAGTGGGTTTGATATCACCCAACTGAAGGAGACGGCCCTTTCCAGAGAGGTGGCAGAGGAGTTCTACAAGGAGCACAAAGACAAGCCTTTCTTCAGTCAGCTGGTGGAGTTCATGTGTCGGTTGGTCTTGCCTCGGACACAGCAAACAAATTGCACACCGACCTCAAAGCTAGAATGAGCCGGCTCCAATTTGTAATGCCGCTGCCAGCTACAGTTGACCTTTTGACCCCAGTCTTATCGGGGCCCCGAGCGAAGGGAGCCGCAGTATATCTACATTGCATATTCTCCTACGGTGCATCTAGATGTAGACGTGACTTGGATTAGTTCCAGTTCCGATACAGTGAGCAGAGAAAATGGATGCAACTGGATGCTACCGCCTGAGAAACTGCCTTTGCTTTTGCTCTCAGGCCATTAGCTCAACTTTTGCGATAGTAAAAAACTGTGTTTTAAGGATATGAGTCAGACAGATATGGAACACGTACAAAATTGACTTTTACTACACAATACACCTTTTGAATATTACGTTTTTTAACACTTTTTTTAAATCCCTGTCCGCACTCTGAGCACATACATTAATATGTATAGGTCTAGATTGTATATTTATTGCATATATCTCTGGCTCAGTGGTCCCTGCTTGATGCTGGTGCTTACCAAGGAGAATGCAGTGGAAGAGTGGAGAGCAATGATGGGCCCCACAGACCCCAGCAAGGCCAAAGAGGAAGCCCCAGGATCCCTGAGGGCTCGCTTTGCCTCGGACATCCTCCAAAACTCCGTCCATGGCTCATCCACTGAGCACCACGCACAGGAGAAAATCCACTTTGTCTTCGGCGACATTTCTACAGAGGAGAATCTCACTGGTGACGGAGAGATCAACGCCACTACATCCGGTAAAGAAATACTGAAACTAAATACACAGCAGTCGGCAAAGGAATATGGGTGGTAGATAATCATACCATTCTTCCGGACGCCAATGTCTTGATTTCCCACAGTAGAAGCAGCAGGGAGTTCTGCAGAAATCACAGGTTCTGTTGAGCCAAGAAGTCCAGGTGCGTTGGGCACAAAGGTCACATTTCTACACTGGCCTGTTAAAACTTAAGTGAGCAGAAAATGAAACGGCTGCCTTTTTTGAATGCTGCCATTTTAGAGAGCCCCCATGAGCATTCAGACGTGGAGGTCTCCACATCCGAGGAGGCGGATCGAGCCGACACTCAAGGTGTAACCAGAGGCAGTCAACAGGGCGACGGTAGTTTGCACCCACAGAATGATTCAGATCACATGCTTATGATCCTGGATATTGCTTTCGCGCATAGAACAGGTTGGTTTTTGATTTGTTCGTTTTGATTGTCCTTCTTTTGTAGAGGACAAGGTGCCCCTCTCAAACCCTCAGAGCCCCGAACCATAGAGGTTGAAGAACATGGAAACCGAGCATGAAACGCCTGTCTCAAATTGGGTAGGTTTAGTTAAGAACTAACAGACATAAAACTACAGAAAAAGCAATGACTAAACAGTTGAATAGCTAATACAATTTCTGTATTTGTTTCTTACCCAAATAACGTTCGCAAAAAAATGATATTTCCACCACTTTCATACTGATCAATAATGCCCGGATTGTTTAGATATGGAAGTTCTCAGCAGATAATGGAGCCAGTATTGAACCCATGTGGAAGTGAATAGTCAAGGCATACAATCTGTGCTCAATACACTCTGGCTGACTCCTGATAATAGTGTATAATTTGACAGTGTAATAGCGTACTTTTTTTTAACATTGTACTTCTTTTAATGGCTCTGAGCCAGCTTGATTAACGAAGTGCGAGTGCATGATTTTCCAACGGTAACAACCCATGTCACCATAGCCACACTCCTTACTGCGGGTCCAATGTGTTAGTTTGCAAGGGTTCATGCTTCTTAACCATTCCTGGGTGATGGGTTCACCAACCATATGAAAAAGATATCTATGGGAAACTGCTACATCCGGTGATAATATCCATAATTATATTCTCAGTTAAAATAAGTCACATTTAAACATGCAATGCATGTTACATAACAGGTAGGTATGAGTCCTTTATCTAATGCATAGGCCTATACCGTATTGTGAAAGAAAGTTTGGCAATACTGCTTTTACACTGATGATGGCCTCTCTGGTTTGCATGATGCTGTTGTTAAGACCATAATAGTGGGCCTTGTATGAACTCCAGCTGATCCAGTGAAGTGTATATAATATTAAGTTTAATATTGAAACCCAACACATTTAAAAATCCATGCAAGGCAAATTTATTTATGAATATCATACAAAAAAAATTATCTTTCAGAAAGATATTCTCATGATGTAAAAACAATATTAACAATGAAGGTAGTCACTGAAGAAAAAAAAAATCTAGTTTGTCTATACATCTTTACTTGGAAAACCGTGAAGAAAAATAAGATTCATCTGTGAACATATGTGTCTATACGTCTCTTTTTGCAAGGGCTCCCTGTATCCATTTGGTCCCCAGAAGTGCTTCCAGGGGTGTCTTCCTCCCAATCATTGACTGCCTCCAGAAGAAGGGCCTCATCCAAGTCATCTTCCTCTTCATTAAACGACCTCTGGAACATTTCAGTTATGGTCCTCTGCTTTGTCCCTTGAGCAGAGTCCTGCTCAAGCCAAAACAAACATTAGGAAAAGATCATGGCAACCAAAAAACTACTTCTACAAAATTTCATGTGTGTAGTTTCTTTTCTAAATGAAACCCACCTTTAAATTAAAGCTGGCACTAACAGCGTTTTCTGAGAGGTTTGATTCTGAAAGACCCACTTGCTCCAAGACATTCATTTTTTCCTGGATCAAGGGCCTAGAGCAATAACGACACAGCAAAACGCAACTATTCATCAAGGTGTAGTAGCAAAAAAGAAAAAAAAACCTCTGTCACATTAGAAACCCTTGGTTTTAGGACAGTGGGTTGTAGAGGACACAAACCATAGGTAGTCATCAGCAGTTCCTTTAGCCACCAGATAGTGAATATCCACATTGCTGGTTTGCCCGATACGATGTACTCTGTCCTCCGCTTGAAGGAGTACCTAAAAAGGAGGTGGAACAAAAGTTTACAGTTCACCATTTTTACGCCACTTGAGCTACGACACATGCAAGCCATACCCACCTCAAACACAAGCAACTCCCAATACCAAACCTCACAAGCAACAATCTTAAACACAAACGTTGTCGGTAAATAGGTGAAGCGCGTTTCTCGGACAAGTTCCCCCTTACCCCTGGGTTCCAGTACAGCTCGGCAAACACCACCAGGTCGGCTGAGTGTAGGGTGATTCCCATGTTCGCTGCGGTGATGGACAGAACCGCCACACAGCTCTTGTCAGAGCACTGGAACTTGTCGCACAGCCGCTGCCGCTCGGCCGAAGGGGTGGAACCGTCAATGCGGATGTGATTGATATTCTGCGGGAAGAACGCCACCCTTTGTTGAGATCGTTCATTCCACATTCAATTACATTTTGTATTCGCAGTCGTGCAATAGTCCGGCTTACTTTGTCTCCGAGCTCTTTAGTGATGCTATCCACCACAAGCTTGTGATGGGCAAAAACCAGGAACTTGTCCCTGCATTCAAGCATGTCCTGGATGTATTCCCTGGCGGAGACAAACAGCCGAGCAGTGAGCCAAGTTGGAGAAGGAGCGAAGCATGAGGGATTGCAATGCAGTGCTAAGCATTGCTTAGAGATTAATCTGTTTACATGATAGATCATCTTCTCAAGAAACTCCCAAGATTCGGTATTTGAAGTTATCTATAAAAAAAAGAGTGCTAAGCCTGATTAGAAATATTAAAATGAAGCTCCTGTCACCTACTCCGTGAAAAAGTTAGTCCCTGATGGTAAAATGGTATTACTTACATGATGGCTGGAATTTTTGCTTCTGCTGTGTGGTTGAAGTATACAAGGAGAGCTTCCTTTTCTTTAATTTTCTGAATTCATGAGAAACAATAAGAAACAGGTGATATAGGAAAGATGAGGACCATTTGATGGACGATACGTATAAAATGTATTTATTTTTTTCATGTTTCCGGAACGTCGCTGGGGAAAAGCAATGTCACGTGTGCATTATATTTCAAGTTGTAAATTTACTGCATTTCGATACGACACATATTCTTCTACATAGTGATGTCTTGACTGACGATACTTTTAAAGATACGCTTCCTCCCACCTGCACTTCTAATCACTGAAATGCTCAAACAATGAACATCCTGTCCTTTAAACTGCCACAGGTTACTGTGCCTTGTCCAATGTGTCTTCCTTGCCTACCATGTCGCCCAACATTAAACTTACATTGTGCTGTCCCTGCGCCAGCTGCTTCGACGCGGCTGAGAGGGCAGCTTTCGTGCGGCTGTTGACCCCGTCTGTCGACACGGTGACGACCTTGCGCTGCTTGGCGGGCAGCTGCGTGAGGACATCAGACTTGAGGCGACGCAGCATCAGGCACTCCTCCAGCAGCAGTTTCAACTCCCCCAGGTTCGACGAGCCCGAGTAGTCCCAGCCCCACGGAATCTGGATGTTGGAGGGGGGAGAGAAACGATAAGAGACAAATTGAATTTCCATTATCCATGAAGAGGGCACTTATTCCTTTGAGACGGAAGGACTTGGAAGAAGAAAAAAATACTACTCCCTCTAAATTCATAATTACAAATCGCGGAGCCACAAGTAAAAAAAGTGCCCGCTTATGTAAAGATTAACAAGGGAGGATAAAGATAGACAGCCATAGTGGATTAGACAAGCAGATTTGTACCTCAAAGGAAATCAATTTGAATGAATAATTATATGAACAGCCCCAATCACTGTGCTAATCCTAACGTGAGGGAAAAAAACAACAACTTCTCCCCATGGTCTTGTGTACCACACAGCAATAAGATCGCATAATCCCTCTGGTGCTCTCAACTCTTTTTCAGAGAGTTCCAAACAACGCGGAGCATAAATACGATGGACAAGAGAGAGAAGATAATCCCAGGACTAATATACTGTGTGCACTTAGACACTTCTTCCCATCCCTACCTATCAAAAGACTTAAAGACTCCTACGCCTCACCGAGGTACGTTTGTCTTCATTTCAGTACTTGAATAATGGGGATGTTTTTATAAATTTACAAAGAACATGAATTATGGATATAACAATACGCCATTTACCGACATACTGAGTCTTCACATAAACAAATGTTTTTGTTATGATGGCAGGTTGGAGATACATTTTTTTTTAAAATAAGTTGGTATTGAGTGCTGCAAAGTACTGCAGACCTACTTGCTTGGCGTCACAGTATCGCGCTCCAAACTCATGGAAGCGTGGGAAGAGGTTGGGTTTGACGGCCAAGATCTGGGTGTAAAGCTCAGAAGGTCTGGACATAGCTGGAGTCCCAGACAGTAAGATCACTCTCTTGGCTGCCTGAAATCAAAAAGAGGCGCTGATAACCATAGACTTCCAGTATATTATAAACAGGAACTGAGAGAAGTAATAACAGACTGATCTGGCTGGCTGCCATGGCTATGTCTACTCTATATCTAGTGCCTAGTTTCTATCAGCTTGAAGAATGGTTGTGTCATGATTGAATTATGAAAAGAGCCAGAGAAAGTACCTTTAGCAAAGGCAGCGCAGCTTTACAGCGGGCAGTCTTTATGTTCTTTAGAAAGTGACACTCGTCCTGTGTAGAAAACAGTGGACATAAGTATCATCTAAAATAAAAGTATTATTTTTCCTTAAACCTCAAACTAACAAACAACTTTTAATATAGGCATATGTGAATAAAATTCCAACAATTAATTAAAGAAATCCAATTCAATATAAATCAACCTTTTGTTGTTAAGGCAGACCCTTAACCCCATAACATAAACCTGAAGTCAAACCCCTGGCAACCAACTGCGTTTTGTGTGCGTAACGCGAAGTCTAGGCACTCACCATGATCAACACGTTGAAGTGGTTGGCAGACTGCTGCTTGTCGATGCGGCTGAGCAGATCGTAGCTGGTGATGTTGACCAGGCCCGAGCAGAGGTGGTCCTTGGCCTTGACCACCACGTTGATGTCCTCGGGCTTTAGGGAGGGCAGCCAGCGTATGAAGGCCTAGAGATAACACACGCCACGTGGCCCATTGTAAAAGAACGATCAAAGCCGTGGGGTTATGGATTATTGTCATAAAGTGTAAATGAGCGCTTTCAGTGAGAACAGAACTGGTCGATGGATTTAATCGTTATTTGGCCAATAAATGTAGCCAACACAACTGTGTTTCCAAAGACCCGTTCACCCGTCAGGCCCAAATCCTTATGACAACTCCCCTCCTTTCTCAACAATTCTCTGTCAACCTCACTTTAACTCAAAAGTTATATCTTCATTCCTTTGTTGAACATCTGGCTCAGTGCAGAAAAAAAGAACAGACAAGAACAAAACCCAATTCTGTAACGGGATGGCATTCAAAGACTACAATATTGGAAAGAAGCCCTGATTAGGAAGCCGATCCCATGCACCGGCAAAGAGAACAGACTGCTCTTGTTTGTCCGTAAGAGTATTGTTAATGCAAGTCTGTTTGAAAACATAAATGCATTAGTGGCAAATGAAGCGCAGCATAAATGTACAATGATGGATGTGCTTCCTTCAAGATGCAGCTATAGAGGCATGGGTCACGGTAGAGAGAGGGATTGCAGTGCGTTGCGGGGATGGTTAAGGGGGGTATGTGTCACCTGGGAGTTGCAGGGTGGGCAATAAAATAAATTACTAGAGGTGTGCAGGCAGAAATCCTAAAATGCTTATCTGTAGCATCTCGAGAGGAATAAAAACTTCAAAATGAAAAATATGTGTAGGCTGCAAACAGGGCTTGAAGATGCATGAAGGCAAAGCCAAACGGTATATGTACACACTAGCAATTTTCCTGAAACTTTATCCCCCATTTATTTGTTATAAATCTGTAAATTCTTGCTACAACAATGATTTATTTTTTATATTACGAACTGTACCCTTAAAACAATGGAACTCATGCATGAGGACTGAATTTGAGTCTTTATGACTGAAGGTCAATTAGGATACATGCAAGTGTGTCAACAACAGTTACATGTTTTCTAAGTTTTCTAATCAAAATAAATGGACCTTAGTCCCTAAAACCAATGGAATTGATAGTGGAACTATGTTTCTGTAAAATCTTACACAGGGACCACTTTTTGGCAAGAAGGTACATTGATGTCAACGGACAATTTGCTTAGATTTAAAGGAGCAGGCTAAACACACCCTATAGGTCTTTTACCTCAGCCCAGGTGAATCGTACAGAAGAGGGAGCTACCACTAGCAATGGCCACTCTTTCTGGTAGTAGGCTGCTATGCAGATTGCCTGGATTGTTTTCCCCAGACCCATATCATCAGCCAGGAGGAGGCGGCCATCTCTGAAAACTGCAAGGCTGTCGAGAGACTCTTGTCAGAATGTAACTAGATGAAAAAAAACAAAACTTAAAAGACTTAAGTATCTACAAATTGTTTTACCTATACCTAAGTCCAGTATCGAACCATAAAGATTTGCTGGACATAAAACATTCAAACATACGCTTCTGATCTAGCCATGTAGCCATCAATTCCCATGGACACTAACAGCTGGCTACTTTGGCTGTGTATGGAAGTAGCACAGCACAAGCACTCACGGTCGAAGGCACCTACTTGACTCCATCCTTCTGAAATGGCATCAGGCTGCGTGTGAGGGAGGGCTCAATGCTGGAGAGGTCTGCCTCAGGGACCTCTGCAGCCCTGGCCTGACTCCCGTATAAGCTGGCTGAGAAAACCTGGATCACTGCCCGGGGTAGAGGCTCCACCTCGACTCCTGCCATCCCACTGAGGGCATCCACTGTAAATTGCAACATGGTAACAACTGAGACAAGGTAATAATAATACGGCACACATATATATGTTATAACATATTATAACACTATAGATAAAGACCAGTAGGGATGGAAACTTCAGGGAATTTGATGGAGAGGGAAACGTTCCCATTGGAATAAATAGCAAAGGGAATGCGCTAACTATTAGCAAATAACAATTACTTGGAATCGGTGTCTAGTGTCTGTGCATGTTGTGCGTAGATTTGAACTGATGAGATTATGGTGGAACTCATCTGGCTGTTTAAGACTTTATTCTAGCCCAGGCAGCAGTGCACAAGGGTGACGAATTCCAACATTTCCAAACTGAAGTTGCCATGGTGCTTTCCAGGAACTTTCCACTCAATTGCAACATTACTCAAGAGCGAGGAACATATTAATAATACTCACTGAGCCTTTTATAATCCGTCAGTGAAAAGCTCCATTTCCTTGTTTTCTTGTCTGCACAAGGACAAATTCATATTGAATGTAACCATTATAAACATGGACCTCAATATACGATTGCATACATTCAATGTTTCCTATTCACCATAGTTTTTGCTGGGCATTTGCTTAAAAGCAGCTATAGCGTCCACATGGTAGGGGAGATCAACTTCAAATGTTGATTTGGACACCAGAGAGCATTGGCCCTGTGAAGTGGCCCCAGGTTTTTGCCACCCATTGCACAGCTTCAGCAGAGCCCCCAATGCTGCACTGTCCAGTGCATGATTGGTGGCTGCAGTCACATCAACAGCCTGCATGGCTTCCAGAGGTTGCAGGGCCACAGAGGAAATGGCACCTGCTGCCTCCACTACAGCGCGGGGAGGAAAGCAGGGAAAAATGGAACAACATATTGTTCGACAACATGATCAAATAGATTTGTAATTCACAGGCTAGTAAATGATTGATGATGATAATGAGTAGTTATTTCCAATAAAACGTGGTTGAAAGTTGACATATTTTCCATGATGTACATACTTAGCTTCCGATAATCTTTAAGACCGAAGTTCCACATCTTTGTTGCAGGGTCTAAACAACACCAAAGGATTTGGTAGTTATTATTTGCTCCATTGAAACAAACGTGCCAGCAAAACTATATAAAAAATACCCCATCAGATGGTTATCTATCAAGTCACGTACCATAGATCTTGGAGGGTATGCTTTTAAAAACAGCAATGAGCTCAGCATGGTAGCTCACTTCCACTCTAAATCGCTCCTCTGTGTGAGTCACGCATCTTCCTCGCACGGAGAGAGCAGGCTTCTTGATAGGTACAGTGTTCACAGCATTGGAGTTCAAAGAAAGGTGGTAGAATATGAATATGGTTTATTCGTTAAAAAAGCACACACACAACAACAACAACGTAGCATTGAGCTTACATCCAAAACGATAAATAACTGGATCATATTCAGTACTTCTGCATACCTGTTTGGAACTGGCCACGTTGGACGTTGTCTGACCACCGTGTTTGTTCAAACCACCCAAGAAAAGATTTGAGTTACGGTCTTGCTCTTGATGCATCCGATTCTTGGAGACATTGTCTTGAGCATATTTCGAATCTGAAAACGTAATTATTTCCTCCAATGGAACTAAAGGAATAGTGCCTTTGTGGGAAGTTGGTTTTATAGCAGCAGGTGTTTTGTTGATGTGGCACGATAATGTTTGCGGAATATTTTTAGGTGTCTGTCCAAGTCTTTGAGCTCTTCTTGCTAGAGCTCTCTGTCTATTCTCCTCAACCTTCCGCTGCTGCTCCAGAGTCAATGCATTAGACATGATTGTTTAAAGGTAGCCTAGGAAGTTACCGTTGTATATCAGGCTGCTATCTCATCTGACATTCTTTGAACACACGAGAGGATTCTTTCGTAGATAACGTAATTAGCTAGCTAGCTGAAGTACACGTTAACTTTAGCTTGCAGTTCTTTGCCGTTTGCTCACCAGGACTTGCAAACACCATCAGCGTCTCAGCAATAACATACTATTCTAACAATTTACAATAATGATAAGTCCAGGGTCGATAACAGACTCGTTACAGCTTGATGTAAGGTTAACCGTTAACCCATACGAACAATTTAACAGAAGTTCATGAGTTTTGAAAACTTCTTTGCTAAACTAGCTGAAACAGGCGCCTTAGCCGCACAGGAAATGACGTTGAACAACAACAACACATCTTTTCTTTCTTACAGATGAGTTCGGACGTTAGCTCCTTTCATGTTAGAAAATATAGTATTAACTTGTATTTTTAGTTATTTAGCTTTCAGTTGTTAAATTAAGTTTGTATATATGCTGGTAAACAAACTGGCCAATCATTTGTTTAAACACATATTCCCAGAACGTTATCTTTATCTTGGGATATTAGGAGTTTTTTTAATTGACATGCAAACTCGGATTAGAACAAATTCTCAAATGCTCAAAGTACATTTTTTTGAAAGAGCGTTGGCTCGCGCGCCCCTTGCATCACCATGCTGTGGTGACGTGCCGTGCTTGGGAGCTGTCCCAGGAATAATGGTGCTGAAGCTGCAGCAGCAAGTCTTCGTCCAATAATCACATATGTTAGCCTACCAACGCAAAAGAAATTGATTATCCTTACATGACAGTTCGTGAATCGTGTTTGAATCGAATTCATGGATTAAAACGCTTGGACTTTTCGAGTTATTCTGAAAACAATGTTCCAAAAAGATACACAATGTTTATTCAAAACGGCATTTCTACGACGAGTCTGACTTCGGATCTATCAAAAGGTCTCCAATCATTGCTTTATTAAAATGGGATTTTAAATCATAGCAAAGTATCCAGGTAAGACACTGTTACTTGGCCTGTGGGCTTGCCTTTTATATTGCCCTAATAATTGTTAACAGTGATTTTCTTTTCTTCTTAGAGGTTCTCCCCTACTGTGTATAGAAGCTTTAAAATAATTGCATATACTACAGCATTTTTTAAAAACTGATTTAAGCCTATACTTCTTGCGCTTTTACCAACGTGAAGTGAGAGGGAAATTGCATAGCCTGTAAGTATAGTCCTAATACATGCACTATCAATAGTAAGAGAGAAGTAAGCTACCTTTTGAAAAGAAATACCTACCCACTCAAATGCATATTGATAATTTAATTTGCATGGCCTACATGTTTATTGAAAAAAAATTGTTGCGCTTATTTTTGGACACAGGAATATTTATTGATTTGGGGATCGTGGAAATAACCTTAAGGACATTTAAAAAATATAGGTTAATGGAGAATTAAAAACTCACAAAGGATTTTCATCTTCGAAGCTCCCAGAAAAAGGAATGTTATGACGGGGACTGCCTCCAGTAGGCTATATGGTTCAGTGATACCTATGATTTTTTAGTCATTGATAGACTGATGCTGCGCAGCCAGGGTATGCTGAAGAGTCGCTGTTGCGTCTTGCTCAGTGACCTGCGGGTGCTCCTACTCGGGCCACCGGCACAGACGACCGCACTACCTCAACTCACCCCCATGAGTGGACTAGCAACGGAGAGTCATGAGAGCGGGAACGCTCTCACAGTAGTCAGTGTCTCTGACAATAACAACACATTATCGCGGCCCCATCAGCCTGCAGGTGACTGGACTGCCCCACCTGCGGGAGGAGCCACCGGACCAGTTGAAGATAGACAGGTGGCAGGCTGGGTTGATGCCGCAGAGCTGTCGGTGGCTTTGCGTGGTTGCAGCAGTTCCTCTGATGACTGCTCAAAGGGCAAGCTGGAGGAGAGATTTTCTCTCACAAGCTTCTCTGAGAGTGGCTTTAGAACCCCTGTGTGCAGGATCTGTTTCCAAGGACCAGAGCACGTAAGTAAATAGCTTAGATTCTCCTCACATAATGCAAAAGTTATACAATTCTATGTCAGGTTTGTACAAAACAAAGAAAATTGCTCCATCTGAGTCTTATTTCATTTTTGCCATTCCTGGGAACTATGGCCATATTGAGCTGAGGGATATAAGACATTTGATAGGTCACATACGCAGCCCATACATCCATGCAATCTACATGTGGTCCTTTGGCCATTCTCCCTGTGCTATATCTTACAAAAAGTATCCCAGTCCCAGCCTTTGTGTAGATGTTGCTCTCCACCCTTTTTGTTTTCTATTAGGCTTAGGATGCCTGACCGCCTTTGTCTTTTAGGCCTTACAAGGCACGGAATGATGGGAGGATAATAAAAGAGTGTGTCCCACTGGTTGCTTAATGTGGAGTATAAATAGGGAAACTGGAACAAATGATAGCAACCAACACCCTCATTGTAAATCCCACCACATAGAATCAATTACACACATGAAAAAGGTAAAAAAAAAAAAAAAACAACAGTCTTTCTGGATGTCCCCAAAATGTATACATTAAAGTGAATTGTAAACAGCGTAGAATTGGACTCCTTCCGGTAAGTCTTTCTTCCTGTCCCTGCCCTTGGAAAAATATTGATAAAAGAGTCACAGCTTAGTTTTCCTTAGGGAAATGCAACATGGTTATTATTGAACATTGTTAAATGAAATGCCAATTCTCATATTGAACCAATTAAATCTGGTATGTAAAACTCATTGAGGTAATATTGAGCCTACTCTGTTCTATTGAATCAATGCCCAAGGTATATGTCTGTATGCCCCCTTTTCTCCCCTCTTTGTTACCTTCAATACATATTCTTGTCGTATTTGAGTCTGTAGCGCAATAGCTAATATTATCTAACCATTGGTGTCATTGCGTCTAGTTATTACATTGGATCTTAAGACCGTTATTTAAAAAGCTCAAAGATAAGCAGCTTCTGCAATGCATGCTAAACGCAGAAAGGCTCTGAGGTTTGCGGTATTTCCCATGGCCTTATCCAAACCATCCTATCGAAGCCTGCGGGAGACATTGCAGCCAGTCAATTCCATACCATTGTGTTAATCGAGTTGTTTTCTTTCTTTTGCTCACCAAGTTTCTGCTGTTCATTTGCTGAAGTGTAAAACTGTAAGTGTAAAAACTCCATTCCACGGAATAGCGGTGTGGGCTCTGTGACTATATGATATAGACAGTATAAAGGTGTTGGTTATCCTCTGTTCTGCCTTTGCCTCGAGGAGGTAGTGTGTCTGATCTGACAATCCACCTCCAAAACATCTTCATCCCTTTGCCATTGATATTCTAGATAGTGTTAGGCAGGGACTATAGGGAGTGACATGGGACTGATCCCTTGAAGCAATCAGCTAGTGGTGCCTATAGCTGGCAACAATACAGAAAACTTAAGATGCACTTTTAAACTCTTCTGCTGTTAGATAGGCTACTTGTCCCTCCCCTAAGCATAGGCTATATACATAGCAGAATCAAGGTATCCTATTGAGAGCCCTAACTAAGGTGATTCACACAATGTTGCCTAGCCTAGCGCTTGGTTTTATCCAGGAGGGTGCACTCAGGCCTAACCCTGTCTGGACCATACCTCGTCATTCATAATTCCACCGTAAACAGTTCCACCACATCTTTATTTGATCATACAGATCAGAAAATAACACAGTAGCTCGTGCCCTTGAAGTATGCTAATAGCTGGGCAAAGCACTGGGAACATTTCCATATTTGAGATGTCCTCTCTTAGTGTTGTCGGCACTATTACTTCTGAGTGCCCTTTGGGGCAGACACTTACACCGCGCTGTCTCCACTTGAACAGCATAAGATTGAGTTAGTATGCTGCCGGAAAAGAAGCCTGCTTTCAGTTCTAAATCATCACACAGATAATGCACTTGCTCAGTTCACTTGTCAGTGGGACAATGGGAGCCCTGGAGGGCTTTGGCTTCCTACTCTACATGTCCAAGCAGTGCTGAAGCACAAAGCTCTCTTCATTACACATGTTAGCTACGTAGCCTTTACCATCCACAGATATAGAGTTACGTAAGTGAAAGAAACACTTTTGCCCTCACTGAAGCTAGGTATGTTGGCAGTGCTTGTGAAGGCATAAACTTTAAACATGAATTCCTTAAGTTACGCTCTGTTCACTTGCTTTTCTGTGTCATTTAGAATTATGGTAATTGTTTTCTCTGAATAAACAATAAGGAGCTGATTTGGCTGTTTTGTAGTGGTTCTTCTGGAAGGAATGAAGAAACACACAAAAAAAATTACATTTTTATAATTTTGTGTTCTTTTCGTTTCAACCTGTTGGAGGTTGTTATCAACAATGTTCTTAAGTTTCAAGTGAAAAACCTCATTATTTAGCTCTTTAGGTTTTGTCTTGTTTCTTGTGGTTTACAGGCTGAAAAAACAAGATTTACTTGAAGTAATTTTCTCTCTAGTTCAGATTTTTACACCTTCAGAAAGCAGAGTTGAAAAACACAAATGGAATAAGCAATTTATGGACATTGCAGCAGGCAGCCTATCTGTTTTTACACCAAACGCACTATGATGCAATTAGTCAGGGGACATTTTAGTTTATTGGAGGGCTCATTGCGGGTAGAAGGTAATGTCACAGTTGTTACCAGACACCATTGCTCACCATCCGCCCTCTGTTCCATGGGAGTGGACGTAGGTTGCCTCTCTTGGCTGTAATCAGTTCTGTCACTGTGAGCAGTCAGTGTCCCTCTGGACAGGCCAGAAGTCTGCTGGCACTCCTGCCAGCACACTCCCACCACGACCATCTGTACACAGGCCTCTTCTGTTCCAAAGCTCCTTTTGTGTTCTCCCTAAACAATGCCTGAGGTACTGCTTCTGCTGTATTAGGCTCAGTGCTTCTACTTACAACAACATATGTGCTATGTTCAGCTCCTTCAGTACGTGGTAGGATTGGTTTATGAAGACAATGTGAATACTAAACTTCTTGAATTCATTGGAGGCGATGGGACTATTTTTATTCAGTTCTTGATCAATCAAAAGACGGTTTACGGGGAATGATGGATTGCTCAAAGGTCTAAAGCCTTTGGAGTACAAGCAACTCAAAGTCAATTAGGAGGCTTTGATTGTAGAGGCTGTGAGTTTTCCAAATTCAAATCAAATCACATTTCTGGAATGTGTCAGCATTGATTCTGCTTGTTGTTTGGATCCCTAATATTATGATAAAGTTGGCTGTGTGTGTGTGTGTGTGTGTGTGTGTGTGTGTGTGTGTGTGTGTGTGTGTGTGTGTGTGTGTGTGTGTGTGTGTGTGTGTGTGTGCGTGCGTGCGTGCGTGCGTGCGTGCGTGCGTGCGTGCGTGCGTGTGTGTTTATGTTTATGTGTGCTCTTGGTCTCTTTGTGTGAATGTGCAAGTGTGCTTGGCATTTAGGTATTCAGCTCTGATCCATTGTTCAAAGTGACCGACATTAAAAATGATTTCAAATTGTTTTAAGTACATTGTGTCATATCCAATTGTCCATGGACCAATAATTGCCATCCTTTTCTTGATTTTGTTTTCTGACAGAGGCCTCGCTAGTAAAGTCATTAGCCCTGCCAGTAACCCAAGCAAGCATCATGACTGCCAACTGCGAGCAATAGAAATGATTGTTTGAGCTGGCTGTAGTTGTGTCCGCATTTGTGTGAGGGGGTGTGTCTGTTTGAGACAAAGAGAGCTTAGTAAAATCAATATAGCAATCAGTATAGCAAGGGTCTTTGAACACAAGTTGAAGACTGCATTATACGTTCCGATTGTTATTCCTATTTTATTTATTTACACAGGGGTAACTTGCTTTAGGCTAAAATACTAGCTATGTATACAATGAAATTCCCGCATGCATTCCTCAGGAGGAAGTTTTCTGCCCTCAATATGCCGCAGGAAATATTTAGTCACCTAAATCTGTAAGTTAAAAATGTAAGTTTTACACCTTGCGTGTGCTGTTGTAGGGGGAGTTGCTGAGCCCGTGCCGCTGCTGTGGCTCTGTCCGCTGTACCCATCAACCCTGTCTCATTAAGTGGATCAGTGAGAGAGGCTCCTGGGCCTGTGAGCTGTGCTATTACAAGTACCAGGTCATCGCTATCAGCACCAAGAACCCACTACAGGTGAGCTGTCAACAAAGGACACAAAAATACATTTGGTTTCTAATCTATCCCTTAAACGTCTAGTGCGTTATGAACGTCGGGAAATGTTGTCGTTGTAATTGACGATTCATCTTCCAGGAAAGAGCTTCGACATATGACTCAACACGAAGTTATTCGCTCCGTGAATATTAACAGCACCATGTACTTGTGGGTTTTTCTTCTTGCAGTGGCAGGCCATCTCCCTGACGGTAATAGAGAAAGTACAGATAGCTGCTGCCATCCTGGGCTCCTTGTTCTTGATGGCCAGCATTTCCTGGCTGGTGTGGTCTTCTTTCAGCCCCTCGGCCCGCTGGCAGCGTCAAGACCTGCTCTTCCAGATCTGCTACGGCATGTACGGCTTCATGGACGTGGTGTGCATCGGTGAGACCTGGCCTTTCAGTTTAAACGTCCGATCACGTTCGGGGTCAAGTAGCCAGTTTGCTGTTGGGACTTGTTACAGCCCCGTAGGTGAGTTTAGATATTTTTCAGCAGACGAGAGAATGTTCTGAGGTTTGTTTGGTGGTAAGTGGAACGTGACTAGGACTGGCTGCAGTATCAGTGTGGAAGGCAGAAAATGAAAGATTTTAGTTGATATACTGTTTTCTGTGTCGAGCCGTGACAAGTTAAGGCTCCAAACTGGCTAGGATGGTTACCTAAGCTCACATTGCATGTAGGAGAAAATACTGAACATGTCAGGTTTAGGTTACACACCTTTAAAAATGTAAAAGTTTGTTGGAATGCGAGCCTTCTTGAACTTAATATGACAGGGACTGAAAAATGTGCAGGCGCTTGATGTGGCAATGCAACCAGAATCAATCGAACAGTTATGTTGCATTCGATGGTAAAAGGACAGTAAATAGTTACTGAAAGGCAGATGAAATACATAAATTATAGACCAGCCTTTGTCAGTTTAATATGCAGCCCGCACACAGAAAGATCTGGGTCCATGCCGGGCCACCACCTCAACAGTGTGATTGTGGGCCCCTGTGACAGCATGTCGGAGTGAGAAAACACTACCTGTCACTGCTCTAAGGAGCACACAGCAGGATGAGAGGAGGACGAGATTGATTGTCTCCGGTTTGCTAGCAGGGATGGACTGTGGAGTCATTAAATCTGCACTTTACAGAGATTAACTTGTCACCTGGCTGACACGAGGCAGGAAGGGGCTGACTTTCTCTTATCAGCAGACGGAAAGAGAGAGAGTGGGGAACCAACCGAGAGCCAGGAGGAGGTTTCCTGATCATTAAAACTCTGTAAATAGAGGATGGGGGAATTATGAACTGCCCACTATAAACTGAGCAAGCAAGTGCCTCACTCCAGCATTGCCATAGTGTTCAAACCTTTCAACAGAAAGGAAGCAGTTAGTTTACCTTTGCGTTACCTTGCGACTCTTTCACGATCGGGCGCATTTCATATAAAAGATACATTCTTAAGTGGCAAAATTAAAAGGCCATGATACGATTTCATTCTCCTGAAGATTTTTACAATCTTCATGATCCAAACATATTTCAAAAGCTATTGGACATGTTCGAATTTACCCTAGAGACTTCATGCCTCATCTATTTGCTTGCGCTTGCATCAAACTGCCTACGCAGTCAAAGGACCACTGCATGTCTTGTTACGGATTGATTCAAATGTTCCAGTATTCTACATTTAATCTGGACAGATCAATAAGCAATCTTGGGCTGAAAAAGTTATTATCGAACAAACACACAAAACAACATTTAATCTTTTGAAAATGTAGTATTTCAAATGAGCATGTGGTGTCTCACTGTGTGACAATTGAAAAAATATTTAGAATTAGCATCAAACAGAGATTTTACTGAGGGATTTTATTGCATAGTAGGATTAGCATATTAGTTTTGTCTGTCGACAACCATATCTCAAGGCACACCCAAAATAATGGATTTATATAGAAGTAATCTGTCACCACTGTGCATGTTTTTTGTTTTTGTTATTGAGTTCTTCAGTACCGTGACATTGTTATTGCTATACATCGTCTCCACAGCACTAATTGTCCACGAGGGCCCTTCTGTCTTCCGAATCTTTCATCGCTGGCAGGCTGTGAACCAGCAGTGGAAGGTTCTGAACTATGACAAGTCACTGGACAGTGAGGACTTAAAGGCTTCTGCCACAGCCAGGACTCTCCCTCAGGCTGACCAGGGCAATCCGACCGGTGTGAGGGTATCCACCTCCACCTCCTCCCTGGTGGCGTTGGCCTCCACAGCCCAGGACAGCACTTCTACAGACACCGCGACAGCCACTGGACTCTTAGGAGTGAGCACTCAGGCTGAGCACAGCCATGGCCCAGCTGTACCAGATCAACACGGCCCTTATATGATCCTCCACCTTCTCAGCCAACTGAGGCAGCCAGAAGCCCGGAGCCAGCCCAGCCACAGCTCTCGTGAAGTGGTGATGAGAGTCACGACAGTCTGAAGAGGACTTAGATGAAGCCTTAACATATGAACAATTTACATAAATTAACTGAGTGACAGAGAAAATGGCCTTGCCCTACCTGGACTAATAGAGCTCAACACCTGTTTGTTCCAAATGCATCTTTGATGTCCTAACGTGATCAAATAAAAATGGAGGTTGTTTAATTTGCAAAAATTACTTTGACATTTCAAATTTGGAAAAAAAGTAAGTATGGTCATCAGCAAAGAATGGTTTATGCATGAATGGTTGATCTATTTCTACCAGAAATACTTTATGTCCATAAGTTTATTTAAAAAATCAAGCTGCTGATAATTGGATCCACCTGTCACCAACAATCACTGTAAGTATAAAAGGAGGATTGTACACACATTGTACCACCATCTATTCCATGTAAAAGCTATCGTTTTCGGCCTCCTCTTTTCAAAGAATTGGAAACCGTGGATTCTCTTTGATATTGGCTCAAAGTGAATGTTTCATTGTGTCAGAGCGACACCAACGTCACAAGGGACAGCAGACAGAACAGACAGAACAGATGCAGACAGCGGGGAAAACATACACTTAAGCAGAGGGTTCATCCGGGATTCGGTTGTTTTCAACGGCGCCAGCATGGTGATAATTCTAGTCTAGACAGAGTGTAAGCAAACCATCCGGAACAATTTGAACCCCTGTCTATGGTGCATGATGATTTAAACATCCCTGTGTAACTCACAAATGTGAGGTACCATATCTGCGTGATAAAGCTGCTGTAAGTGGCTACCATAGATATGGTTTGGTTGCAAGCAATTCATACTCTTTCTCTGCCAGAGCCGTTTCAGTCGTCCACTGTAGTCAGTCAAACCTAAATGCTGTATGTGCATTCATTGATATAAATATTTCCTTGGTCAACAACTAGTACAGTACAAGTCCAAGTACAGTACATACGACACTGTGAACCAGTAGAATCAACCACAACTATAATGCGTCACGTTAAGACAGGCATGAATGCATTTACAATCATTCCAATCATCTGTTTTGATTTGGTATTCTGAGATGAATGCAATAGCCTACCATGCCATGAATTAACGTCTGCGCTAATCAATATAGCAATAGTGCTGTAAGCTATCTCTTCGTGCCAGGAGGACGGTAGTGACTGTAAAGCCTCAGGTGGCTCAGTGATTTTCTACTGAATTATTCAAGCCATGAGGAGCTGATACCGATGGGTAAGGTGCCGTACAATAGCAGCTTCCAAGGATGGGGAGGGTTGCTGAGAGTTCACCGTGAATTCATTTATCTCAGCTCTCCTCAAATGTCTGCTGCCACTCACTTTAAACCGCCACTTAACTCCGACATAGCTTTAGTGACGCAAAGTCAAAGGTAAGCTGTATGTGTGACATCAAACAAACCAGGTCATTTAATTAAATTATTATTATTTGATTTTAATCTGTGAGGAATCCTACCTTTCTATGTGGTTGTACAGTATGAACAGAGATACATCTGGAATACGTTGATGTTCTAAATACTCAAGGAATGATCACGTACGGGGACAGGGTGGATATGAATTGCTACTGCTGTAGAAGCTGTTTGAGTATTTTTTGGAAACACACTATACAGCCTCTATTGTTTAGTGCAGATTGAAATGTTGGATTTTTCATTTTCTAGTCCATAAGTGAAGTATAAAAACCAAATCATGGCACATTAAATCAGCTTGGTCTTCGACGTTCCTCTACAGCGAAATAGCAGTCATTAAGTACAATTATAGTATCTTCAGTTATACAGAGTCAAGGAAAAGAAGATGAGAGAGGGGGTTGAACTAATCTGATGGATTTCTTCTGCTTAGGAGGTTTCTCCACTTTGGTATGGATTCTAGACTGCTGGGCTGTGAAGTCTAAAGCAATCGACGACAATTACCTGAAATCTGCCATTGTTTGATTCAAAATGAAAGAGAACCTGCAAACACAAAAATAATGTATTTGCCTCTCTGGTCTGTCATGATGTAATTGTTGGGGAGGGTGGTATCAAGAACATATCTGCTGCTTTAATTTTAGAGGATTGGACTCCCCCTGGTGGCAAATGTAGGCACTCCCCAAGGCTTAAAGCTGAAGAAGGCAAATGCAAACTGTAGGTGTGACATGCATACATGCAAGTTTAAACTTTTGTGGATGTAGCTGATAAAGCAACTCGTTTTCCTTATGCCATCAACTGCCGCGTGTATAAAGTGTCCTCTCAGGGGGATCAGAGGAATGTCATCCTCGTGCAAGACAGCATCCAACCATAACAGCAGTAGTCGCACTTCAGCTCTGCACGACCTCACAAACCAATTTTGGTAGGTCGCAGCGCAGTTTCTCTCCCTCCCCCCCCCCCCCCCCCCCCCCCCCCAACCCCCCCCCCCCCCCCCCCCCGTGTCTCTCTCTCTCTCTCTCTCTCTCTCTCTCTCTCTTCAGTTTCCACATCACACTGCCCCGGGCACAGATCAATGACAGGGCCAATCAGTTCCTCTAATTGACCCCCTGATGAGGGTCTTTCAGATCGACTGCCAATAGCTGTCAATAGCCAGTCAGCCTCTTGTAATGTCAGCCCTGTTATGGTTCCCTGTAATGGATATGTTCACAATCACCCCCAACTAAAATCCACCAAATTATACTGTATCCTGATATAATTACTGTATCCACAAGGAGTTAGGACAAGAAAAGAAAAAGGAAAGGGAGGCCTTGTGCAAACAGCGCATGTTTTACACAATTCAGCAATACTAAAGCAATGTAGGCCCCTATTTTAATATATCACACAGAGACAAACTCCATACCACAGTCTTGAAGCATGCACGTCTCACTGGCCCTTTCCATGTAAGGGTATAAGTCAGGCCCAGGATAGCTACGGCTGCACTTTAGAGGGAATCAATCTCCTATGTTTGTAACATTCAGTGAGACGCACTGAAGAAATAAATGGATGGTGGAATTCTTTCTATTCCTGAAGTGAAATCAAATATACCCATGCGCAGAAAGTAAATTCAGTATTAAAACATTGGTTTGTTAAAGTAGTACTAAAGTGGCATGGCTATGTTGCCTTCTTTCTAAATAGCAAAACAAACAAACTAATAAATAAAAAGTTTAAAGAAAAGAACAAAACTTCTGAATTACATTTATTTGACAAATAATGGACCTAATAGCATGCTATTTTGTAAAACTGGGTCTCACTTATACATACAATGCGTTGTCGGGAGTGACCATGGCAGTCCTTACACCTCTGCGCTTCTGCAATCTTCCACTCCTCATCTCCAAAGCTTATGCGGCGCACACTCAGTTTCCTGCAATTGAGTAATTTTGTCCAAAGATTGACCTTGAATAGTTCGTTGGTATGCTATTTTCCGGTGATGAAAGATAGGCCAAGTCTTCCGATTTGAAGTTTTTTTTTAAATAAATTAGTTGGCGCAGTTTTGTTTTTAGTATTTGCTGTAGCAGCAGCGGGTAAGTAGCCTAATCTTTTCGTCAATTTCTCTTCATTCATCTTATATACGGATCGGACAGTTAAAACGTTACAATATCCGTGCCTTAAATCGTATCAGTAAGGTAGACCTATTTGTTGTTGTTTTTTTTGTTGTTGCCAGTATGACTATTTATGTATAGTCTACGCTGTTTAAAAGGTTTTGTAGCCCAACATGCACGAATACAAGTTTTGTAATGAGAGATTAATATAAAAAAACGTGTACAGTATATAAAGTATTATTATTCATAAACGTTTCAACGGCCTTTCCAGATGCGTTCTGGCAAGACTTCATTTGACAGCTATTTCCTGGTTTTCGAGAGAGCAGTGTCAGTGTTCTAGACATTACACTTAATTTTTTTTATTTGACTCCCTCAGGATTGGAAAAGAAGTATAATGAAATCAGGGTTCATCTTGCTTTGTATTCTACAAAGTGCAGTTCCTCAGTTAGTACCTCGTGGACCTCGTCCATTCCCTGGGCCAGGAGACGAACCACAACCGACTCCACCACCCAGCCCACCAGACCCAAACCCAGGTTGTGAGAGTGAGTGATGCATCTTGAGCATGAATTTAATCTTCACAGTCTGAGAGCATGGATTGCAATCATATAGCCTCACTCACCACTGCTAAAAATCTTAATTCTGAAATACACCAGGGAACACGGACATAATCTCAATATATCAAGCCAAAATGAATGACTTTCAATTGAATGAGGTTTACGTTCTGAGAGGCATGCACTTGTTCATCCCTTTCTCAATATTATACTATTTTTTATTTTTATGTTTTTATAGAGAAAATTGATTGCCCCATCCGACTTTACTTCACCATCGACACTTCTGAGACCATCGCCTTGCAGGAGTCCCCTCCTGGCATCTTGGTGGAGAGCATCAAAGAGTTTACCAGGATTTTTGCTCAGAAGCTCACAAATGAGGACTACAAAGGCCAGGTCCACCTCTCCTGGTCTCTCGGTGGACTCCACTTCTCCCAGAAACAAGTGGTCTTTAGTCCCATCACCACCAAAGAGAACTTCATCAGGAGCCTCAATGGGATCAATTACCTAGGGAAGGGCACCTACATCGACTGTGCCCTCACCAACATGACCCATGAGGTGACTCGCCATTTCCCTGGTGAAAAAGCGGTGCACTTCGCCGTGGTCATCACAGACGGCCACGTGACAGGAGATCCTTGCGGAGGGATCAAGGTGTCGGCGGAGAAAGCCAGGGAGCAAGGCATCCGCGTGTTCTCGGTGGCAGCGTCAAATAATATTGATGAAGTAGGGCTTAGAGAAATAGCCAACTCCCCCCCTGATGTCTTCCGTGGGGACTACATGGCTGTGGACACCAGCTCTGGACGACCAGAGATCAGGGTCTCATCCATTGATCGTATAATAAAAGCTATGGTAATTTTTAAAATTTGCCTAATAATAGTAATCATTTTAAAATATTCACATTAAACTAAAAAGAATTGTCAGTTGCACATTTTTGGTATCTCCAGGGCCATTATAGTAATTGTGTTTCCTTGTTTCTTTTGCAGAAATATCAAGCCTATTTAGAGGTAAGAATGTTGTTGACTCAATTTGTGTAGCTTAATGCAGCCTGACTGACATTGTAGGTTATAGGGCTTCTATGCATTGCCTTGGGGAAAACAATTTGTTCTATAATTTTTATCAATAATATGTTTAATTCTGTTTACATTTTTACAATGATGGATTGATCTGAATAAATCACATAACAGAACACATCTCAAGCACTTGAGATATAGTCAACTTTTTTAGAGCACCCTCATCCCTTGTCTTCGATCTGTCACAAATGCCAGAATAATACAAAAAAAAATCTTTGGTCACTCAGTGTTACCAACAGAAGTGTGTGGAGACTTTTGGCAGTGCAGGTCCAAAAGGTCACAGAGGCTTAAAGGTGAGCTTTAGAGAATCATTTTGAAGTCTACTCACAATAATAGCATTTCATTAATAGTTTCCCACTGTACTAACTATGTGTGTTTATTTCAGGGTGCTAAAGGGGGGAATGGTCGTCAAGGGGCTGATGGTGAAAAGGGCTATCGGGTAAGCTGGGGTTCTCATCAGAACCTACGCCATACTGATCAAGATTTATAACGTTTCAAATATTTTGCTTAAAGTAATAAATGTATGTACAAGAAGTACTATAAAAAGGCTGTAATGTGCTGAAATTACATTGTTTTCTTTGTCATTGTTAAGGGTGATCCTGGTATTGAAGGTCCGATTGGACGTCCAGGTGGAAAGGTCTGTCGTTTGATATGGATCAGATATTACCAAAATAATTATTTTTCGTATTAAAATATTCTGTGTATATGTTTTCATTATAATTATCTATTATCCTGTGCTGTCAATCCAGGGTATGGTGGGCTTCAAAGGTGACAAGGTAGGAAGAAAAAAATGAACAAACTAAAAAAAACAAAAGATAAACTGAAAAATCGAAACATTTTGATTGATGGTTGGCATATATATTTCAACAGGGAGAAATTGGATTGGATGGAAAAAAGGTATATAAAAAATATATTGTGTGGCACACATATGAATGTTTACTTGCTAGACTGTAACTAAATGTGTTACTGTAAAAACCAGGGTGTTGTGGGACAAGCGGGCAAAAATGGAACTGATGGACAGAAAGTAAGTCGCTTCTGGTCTTCTTGCAAGTCAATTATAAAGATTTAGCAGGTGCCATTTTATTTATGAAAAGTCTGTCAAGCTACGTACTGATTTATGTGTGATTTCAGGGGAAAATGGGTAGAATTGGTGCTCCTGGTTGCAAAGGTGATCCTGGTGATAAGGTAAGTTAAATAGGTAAGGTAAATAGGTAAATTTGCCAACATGGTTGTAATTTTTTTCAGCAGTAGAACCTGTTGAAATATTAATCACGTGAGAGAAACATGTTTCCGACTGTGCTTCTCTAAGGGATCAGATGGCTACCCAGGAGAAGCTGGGGAGACTGGACCATCTGGAACCGTCGGAGAAAAGGTAGTTGACAACCCCTGCCTTCAGTTGAGACAATAACAAATCCAGTTCCATCTGTATGAACCTCCTCTACTAAATGGCTTGGTTCAATGACTGGTTTCCTATTTCAAGGGGGATCCAGGACGACCAGGCAAATCAGGGCCTACTGGACCAAGAGGGGAACCCGGATCCAAAGTAGGATGTTGTTTATCATTGCATTGCACTAAACTTTTTAGCGTTTGGATGTATTCATTTGATTGTTAACTTATCACTATAAAGTTGTGAAAACAGTTCTGACTGTTTTTGCTCAGGGTGATCGTGGGAATCCAGGCAATCCTGGGCTACAAGGAACGAAAGGGTTAACGGTATGTGTTTATACTTTTGACTAAACTGTTTGTATGTGGCTAACAGATATACATTTCTTAACAACATAAACAATTTGATTTGATTTTTACAGGGGGAAATCGGAAGACCTGGTGCAGAAGGGTCACCTGTATGCTACTTATAGTTAATTAATTAGAAACATATTTTAAGTGCTTTTGTCTGTTGATGAATGAACATGTTTGTATAAATATTCGCAGGGTCGACCCGGAGATTTGGGACTAAAGGGAAAACAAGGGCCTATCGGAGGAAAAGGAAGCAAGGTAATCTAATTTGACAACCCACTGCCCCGCAATGCTTCAAGCCGCAATTCCAGACAATTTCAATATTTTCCTGATGTACATAGAATTAAAATACCATATTACTGTCCGTTTGTACAGGCAATGGTCGGTGATTAATGATCGATGTTGCACAAAGTCTTACACACCTTTTCCTCCTCAGGGAGAGCTAGGAGCTGAAGGAGAGAGAGGCCGTCCTGGAGAAATTGGACTCAAAGGATCTAAAGTGAGGGGTGTGGTACAACGAGTGGGAGGACTTCACTAAATTGTTCTGGGAACTTGGAATCAAAATAACATAGTTTATCATGCGTTTGATCTCCTGCCAAAATAATTCTAAAACAAACTTTCTTTATCAGCAAACCTTACTTTTTTTTTTTCATTCTAGTCAGACATTTTGTTAAAGGAAAAAATAAAACCTTCCACATTTCTATTGCTGGTTCATACAGTGAGTAAAGTTGAGATGAGGAATGTTTTGTTTGGGCCAGAGTAGAAGTGAACTCATTGATGAATGTTGTTTCTGTCTCTTGTCTCTTTCCTGTTCGCCTAGGGGGGGGGGGGGCTTCCTGGTCCCAGAGGTCAGCCAGGACAGCTGGGAGTGCCTGGGTATATTGTAAGTTGTTTACACTGTGTATACATTCTGCTAACTGTATACACTAACGTCTTCTTGACGTGACAACGAGAAAGCCAACAACTCCTACTGTTGTACCTAACCCCTTTTAGACACAGACATGTTTATTAATGTTTTTTTTACAGAAGTCAAACATGTGAGATTAATTTGACACATTATATTTGTCACAAAACAAAACATTGTGTCATTGTTTAAATATGTGCATAATCAGTGTGTCAAAATCGCGTGATAATTTAACATTTTCTGCTATTGAAGGGCCCTTCTGGAGACCCTGGAGATCCTGGGCAGAGAGGAGATTTGGGTCCTCCTGGACAAAAGGTTGTATCACAGTGCAAGATAATACCTCAAGTTGTTCAACAACAAGAGAATTTAAAACATTTAGTAGACATTATCCTTGTCAAAAAGGCAAATATTTTCAATTTTGGTCTTTTTCATTTTTATCCCCAAGGGTGACCAAGGTAGACACGGGTTCAGCTATCCTGGAACAAGAGGACCCACAGTATGGTTTCCACTGGCTTAACTCACAACCACCATCTGTGTTGTCTTTTATTGTCGTCCTTGACTAAACCCTGTTCCTTTCAGGGAGTCATGGGGGAGAAAGGAAGGCCTGGGCCAACTGGGAATAGAGGAGACTGTGGTCCCAAAGGACTGCCTGGGAACAAGGGAACTCCAGGAGAAATGGTGAGTTCAATCACTGATCCGATTTATCAATTTAAATGTGCAGTTATCTCATAAAAAAAATTACAGATAAAAACATATATATATATATATATATATATTAAAAAATAAAATGTCATTTCAAAAGGAGAGATATGTTGTGTAAGAAGAATGCTTACATTATATGTGCTTTCAAAGGGGGAGCCAGGGTCAGTAGGGGAGCTAGGGAAGAGAGGACCTAGAGGTGGCGTTGGAGTGGATGTAAGTACTAAAATAATATCAACCCTAACGACATAAAAGATGAAGTGCTATTGATGGGTCTGGACACAAAAGATGGAGTGCTATTGAATGCGGTCTGGTTTTTCACAGGGTAGTGCTGGACCCGAGGGAGACCCGGGGCTGACTGTGAGTAAAGTCAAATTTTGACCAAATGCAATCTATATCTACATAATCTACTCTACAATGTATTATTTGTCCATGTATTGTATTCTATTTGTTTTGATATGGACCTGTGTGTCTGAAATAACAATTAACTAATTATTCTATTGAACTAAATGGAGGCGAGTCGAATTCTAACCACAATCTGTTTTGTCTGCTTTGTGATACAGGAATGTGATGTCATGCATTACATCAGAGAGTCCTGCGGTTGCTGTGGTATGTGGGGATTGTCACAAGGCATTTACATTTTAAGGTTATTGAGGACACTAAGATACAGTAGCTACACCATAGCTATGCTACCAGCCATGTCTTCCAACCTGTGCTTTTGTTCCCCAGATTGTGAGAAGCTTTGCGGACCCCTGGACATAGTCTTTGTGATAGACAGCTCGGAAAGTGTTGGGCTGATGAACTTCACCCTGGAGAAGAACTTTGTCATCAACACAATCGACAGATTGGGTTCAATTGCTAAAGACCCCTTCTCACTGACAGGTAATGTGCCTATACTACAAGAGGAGCACTCTTTACAAACGATAGGCCGCATAACTAAAGTTTGACCTAAAAAAAAAAAACGTACGTAAGTCCATGTACTGTAACTGAGATAGACGCAGTGCTGTAACTGTACAGCTTCACCCTCAACCACTGTAACTGCCCAGGGACCAGAGTGGGGGTTGTCCAGTACAGTCACAATGGAACCTTCGAGGCTATTCACCTCAACGACTCGACCATCGACTCCATGTCCGCCTTCAAGGAGGCCATGAAGAACCTGCAGTGGATCGCGGGAGGCACGTGGACGCCGTCGGCTCTCAAGTTCGCCTACGACCACCTCATCAGGGACAGCCGCCGAGCCGCCGCCCAGGTGTCGGTGGTGGTCATCACGGACGGCCGCTACGACCCGCGGGACGACGACGCCTTGCTGACCTACCTATGTGACGACAACAGCGTGGACGTGACCGCCGTGGGCGTTGGGGACATGTTCGGGCAAAAAGGGCAACTCGAGAGTCTGGAGTCCATCGCGTGCAACCGGACGGGGCGGGTGACTGGTATGAGACGCTTTGCTGACCTGGTGGCTGAGGAGTTTATCAACCGAATGGAGACCGTGCTCTGCCCTGGTGAGTGCCGTTCAAATTATATTTGATGTCCTGTGTGCGCCTCTTCACTCTGAAAACACTCCCGAGGCATCTCTTTTCTTTTCTCGCAGAGCCTGTTATTGTCTGTCCTGACCTTCCATGCAAAACAGGTATGTGTTGGTATCTTAAATGTCCTTTTGATTCATTTTTATTATATGAATGATATTATTTCATTATGAATGTAAAAAAAAAAATATATATATATATATCTGTGGGTTCTTGATGGTCTTTCTAGAGCCTGATGTGGCCAAGTGTGTCCAGCGGCCAGTTGATTTGATCTTCCTCCTGGACGGTTCGGAGCGCCTCGGCACAGACAACTTCCGCCACGTCCGTGGGTTTTTGCAGCGGGTGGCCGACTCGCTGCCGCTGGCTCAGGACGGCAGGGACCGCATGAGAGCCCGCATGGCTCTCCTGCAGTACGGCAAGGCCGACGAGTACCACGTGGCCTTCCCTCTCACCCACGACCAGGCCGTCATCTCTGGGGGCCTGGCCCGTCTGCCTTACCTGGACTCTTCGTCCAGCGTGGGCCCCGCCATCTACTACGCCCTCGAAAACCTCCTGGCCAGCCGAGGAGTGCGCCAGGCGAGGCAGAACGCCGAGGTCTCGTTCGTCTTCCTCACCGACGGCGTCACCGACAGTGGCGGCCTGGTGGAGGCGGTGGAGGCGATGCGCAGGGCACAGGTCGTCCCCACGGTAATCTCGGCGGGAGGCGACGTCGACGAGAAGGTTCTGGGCACGTTGGCCATGGGGGATCGGGAGGCCATCTTCACAGGGGAAGACTTTTTGGAGCTCACCCAATCTTCTCTTTTTGACCGCTTCATCCAGTGGGTGTGTTAAAAGGAGAGCCGTGTAATCAAAGCCTTTCATCCGGTGTTCATAGGTGCTCTGCGAGGGTGATATTTTTTGCTAAGGCTGCTGTATTGCACATTTCTTTAACATTGATTTGAAATGATCTGCTTGCTCAGGGTTCAAGCATGCACTGTAAAAGCTGTAACAACTGACTTTCTTGTTAAGCAATTTGGTGGATTTGGCATAACATTCATACAATTAAATAAAATAACTCGCCATGAAATGATCTTCTAGTTATGTTTTAAAGCAATAACATAATGCTGATCAAACACACAATTGTACAGTAGAGTGTGCATACAAGATTGAAGTGCCGTTTAGTACATTGACAAAAAAAAGCAGAGCTCAAGTTTTGTTACCGTTGCAACGTTGCAATTTCTTTTCGAAACACAAAATGTACATAAAGACATTACAGTGCATTAAAACAAATCTTTAAATCTACATGTAGTGAAAGTAGAAAAATATCTTGGCCGCTTAGTTACACTAAAACGTATTTCGAGCAATGTGTCACAAGCATATGACGGCTGAATCTATTTGGACCCTGCGTTGGCTGTGTTCTTCCTATTCCTTCTGTCCAGCACGAGATGTTCCACTCCCACTGCAACACCCACCAGACTCACATCATGTCCAGCTGCACAGAGGGAGAAGAATCACATTGTGTTACCACACACACACACACACACACACACACACACACACACACACACACACACCTTGTGTACTTGTCTACTGTGTTAGCCACGTAATTGTTGGGTGCTACTATACACTCCAAGCTTACACTATGCTTTACAGTTCAACAAAGCAACAACGCTAACTAATCCATTTGAAGCAAACATTTACCAAGTCGTCCACGTCTCCAAAATCATCCACTGCAGCTGGTTCTGCTGCTTCTTTTTTCTCCTCTGTAACCAGGAACTGAGAAAACAATAAGGCTTTACATCAGTACTGAAGACACTGAATGACGACAAAACCATCATCCTAACACCCTGTAACATGAAATTGCCCCCACCCCCTTCCTACCTCATTAGCTTCTTGTTTGGATATGTTGCTCCCTTCAACCTCGTCCTTATGGATCAGTGTCAGGGCATCTGTCAATCAAAAGAACATTCATTGACTTTGAAAAGTTCACTGGTCTGGAAAATTTCCAAATGAATAGTAGTTTGTATAGTGGCAAACTTTAGAGATTGAGGTTATCATTTTCTTTAGTGTGTTGTTTGAGGACTGATGGACAGAGTTTCAAAGGACTCTACCTTGGACAAGCAGATCCCAGAAGTCCTGCAGGCCTCTGTCTGGAAGGCTCCTCTTCAGGGACTGCATGTAGCCGTTGTACAGTTCAGCGTTCCCAAGCTGCATTAGGATAGACACACTGATCAAACCGTTTCTCACACACCGAAATAAAGCAGAGTTGGCAAGAGGCCCAACTGTGAGAAGAAAGAGATATATATATTTCTTTCTCTCTCTCTCTCTCTCTCTCTCTCTCTCTCTCTCTCTCTCTCTCTCTCTCTCTCTCTCTCTCTCTCTCTCTCTCTCTCTCTCTCTCTCTCTCTCTCTCTCTCTCTCTCTCTCTCTCTCTCTCTCTCTCTCTCTCTCTCTCTCTCTCTCTCTCTCTCTCTCTCTCTCTCTCTCTCTCTCTCTCTCTCTCTCTCTCTCTCTCTCTCTCTCTCTCTCTCTCTCTCTCTCTCTCTCTCTCTCTCTCTCTCTCTCTCTCTCTCTCTCTCTCTCAAAAAAAATATGCAAAGCAGCACTTCCAAATGATTTCACAGGTCGTTTCGATGACTGCCTCCTCTGAAACTAATTAGTTTACCACTAAGCGTCGGGAAAGTTTATTTAATTAAAATATGTATGCATTATCATATTACAAACTCAGGCTGACACAGCAATAATCTTCAGAATAGGGGATATCAGACTAGCCAACGCAAATAATGATCTGCATTCTGTGTGTGCTAATTTGCCAACCCTGTTATAGACCTCAAGGAACAGTGAACGGTAGGATCAGGGAGCGTTCACCTTAACAGACAGCTCTCTGAAGGCCTCTACACAGCTGATGCTCTTCATATAGTACTGGGTGTTCTTGTAGGTCAGCAACTGCTCAATCCTCTTCGTTAGCTGTTGACAGACTGCAGGAAAAGCCAGGGGGGTCATGAACACTGACACACACACACACACACATGTTAAGGCTGATGTGAAAAAGATGATTTATTCACTGGAATTGCAAGCATACCGTATTGCACGTGTACATTGAGCGGATAAATTGACAGAATGTGTGTTCAAAACGCTTCATATCGATAGTTAAAACAACCCAGTTTAACATGGAATATCCTAGTTCAACAGACCAAGACCCACCCAACAGATCTCACCTTCTCCGAACGGAAGAGTCTTCCGTTTGATCAGACTGCGGAAGTCTCGTGCGGGATCTACGCTGCCCACCTGGCCAGGAGGGAAAAGAAGGAACACTTAAGACAGGCTTTTAAAGCAGAGAGAGAGAGAGTGCTATCCCTTTACATGTAACGGGTGTGATTCGCTGGGTTCTGACTTCTTGACCCCCGTGCTAGCGAGAACCCAGACCTCCTCCCCTGTTCGCCACTACCTGGGATCGAACCGGGGGTCTTACTGCGGCTCACCAGCACTGGGGTCAGCGTCCTTGACGGCTCGGCGGTGGGAAAAGGCACTTCACACTACCAAGCGATTGTAGTTACTGATGATGGCGAGTTTATACTGGTCGGTGCACGCTCTCGCACTCTCGCACTCTCACACTTGCACACTCTCACACTCTCACACTCTCACACTCTCACACTCTCACCGAGTTGATGTTGCCCTCTGTGATGCGTGCCAGGTTGTACTCCTCCTCGTCCTCATCCAACAAGGCCTTCTTAGCATCAGGCTCCTCGGCACTACAGAAGGAAAGGATGACTTTGTGAGGGTTTAGAGGAAATACTGACGGCTCTATTGGCACCTCTATTGAATGATACACTCTTAGTATTGAATCTTAGTAGAAGATACACTGGATTTAACCAGATGACAGAGACAGAGCGTTAAACCTAATTCCCTGAACACGGATCAATAAAAAAAACAAAACGTTTTTTTCTTCAACGCCAATCTTTTTGATTTGTTTTTGTAACAACTATGTAAGTCTGCCAGTAAACCATCACGTCGGCCCGGTTCTCTCCGGGCTGGCTTACCCCTTTCCAAACACCTGGGCGCTGGTCTTCAGCTCCTTCTTCTTCACCACATGGAGGGGGAACTTCCTCTTCACTTCCTCCAGAGGCGCCTTGCAGCCTGCTTCTACCACGGGGGGGCGCTCCAGGGCAGCCTGCAGCCACGGTTCCAGTGGGGGCAGAGGAGCGCCAGGGTTCACCCCTCTATGATGCAGGCACTGGGATTAAATATGGAGGGTTGGTAAGACGACGGACAGGGAAAACAGTGAAACGGGGGCGACATCCAGACATTTATTCTAGAAGGTAATCACAAATGGGCCTTAATCACAAATGGGCCTTAATCACAAATGGGCCTTAATCACAAATGGGCCTTAATCACAAATGGGCCTTAATCACAAATGGGCCTTAATCACAAATGGGCCTTAATCACAAATGGGCCTTAATCACAAATGGGCCTTAATCACAAATGGGCCTTAATCACAAATGGGCCTTAATCACAAATGGGCCTTAATCACAAATGGGCCTTAATCACAAATGGGCCTTGTCAAATTTCGTGGAGTCACATTCTGTTAACCAAAACGGTAGTTCAAAACACAAATTGAATTAATTGCATTTTTATAGGACTTTGAATTCCCCTGGATTAGATTACATGCGAGCGCAACCACAGCACAGACCAGAACAGTACCTGCCATAGTCTCTGGTGGGCAGGATTGGGAATGTGGTGGACCTTGAAGAGGTCTTCCTGCTCTCCGTTCACCTCTTTCACCAACATCATGGAGTCAATGAGAGAGTCCATCGCAGACAACTGAGCCTCTGGAGACATCAAATCAGAACTGTGAAATCATAACAACCCTCCAAAAGTAATAACTAGAGCGTCATCTCATCAAACATCCAGGGGTTAGACCTATGGGCAACACTTTGATTTTAATAAAAACGACTCTGCT
Organism: Aplochiton taeniatus; assembly: GCA_017639675.1. NCBI lineage: Eukaryota > Metazoa > Chordata > Actinopteri > Galaxiiformes > Galaxiidae > Aplochiton > Aplochiton taeniatus. Next base: position 49,001,621 of record CM030172.1, read on the forward strand.
GACAAGTACATTGCTTTTATCCCATGGCACCCCCGTCTCTCAAAGTTTGTTCGAGAGCATTGTGTGTTCCACTTCTGAATAAACAGGCAACAATGATTTTGTGACAGTACAATTAAATGTCAAGTAGGAATACCTAGCCTACATTAGGGACACTAGTTCCAGTATGCAGTGCATACATAATCTTGCTAATAAAGTACAGTGATACTTCAGAAAGTAACTAAACACATTTATATATACCTGAAGGGTTGAACTTTTTGTTTCTCTCCAAAGAAGGAAACGTGAATTGTCGAAGGTCTTCCATGTAGGGCAGCTGAACATACATCAAGCACTATGAAGAGAAAATAGTTTGATCAAAAGAGGTTTTTGATTGCATTTCTCAGGGAACAAATGCCATTTTGGTGCTCAGAGGGCATACCTCATACTTCTGTTTGACACAGGGGAAGGCTGCCCCGACTTGGGGGTTGCAGTTTTTGGCATAGGCGTAACGGACAATGGCCACCATCTTGAGTTCATCCAGTGCTTGGATGACGGCAGATAGGGCGACTCCTGCATGCTACTCATACACAGACCAATAAAACAACACAAAGTTAGAAGGAACAAAGCAGATTTCTGTCTTGCAATTGGTCAAATAATGCAGCTTGTTTTTCATCCTCACCTCATCATCTTTTGGGGCAAACACCTTTAGCACCTGATTGCCCATGAAGTGTTGCCGATTTATCTGCAAAATCCAGTTTTGTTAGAGAGAAAACATGCAACAGTGCAAAAAACAGAACAAGATTTCAATTTTTTTTTTAAACTTAACTATTCATTTATCCCCATCTACATTTGTTCTTACCAGACTCTGTTTGGCAAAGCCCAGCACAGAAAAACTCTTCCCCTCGTGCTTGTACTTCATTTGATCCTGGTCTATTTTGGAGAAGGGAATAATGTCGCTTCCATAACGAAAACCTTTACAGAAACAAAAGAGGGGAAAGAAATTTACAAACCAAAAGGTTTCTCATAAATTCTGTTTCCTGGTAAACAGCATGATCTGTGTGTGTGTGTGTAACTTCAGTTTTCTTACCCTGGATAATATCATCCTTCTGTACCTCAGTCTCATTGTCATCATTCAGACAGAAGACAGTCTCCTTCTTCACATCCTCTTTGTTGTTGGACTGAGCATCAACGACAGACCAAGTCTTCTTTATCTTTTCGTCTGTGACCTGCACAATCAGTCAGAGTAGCTGTTTCTAGAAATATTCATAGGCAACCTACTGTTCAATAGCACTGACATTCAAGCGCATATTCAGTGCCTGCGCGCATTCATGTATATTTATTTTGTATGCCTCAGTTTTCTTTGAAGGTCCTCAACATAGTAAACATCACTCCTGACAGGCCTCTGTACTCACTGCTTTGTATGCCACGATGCGAATGGACAGACAGCTGCCAATGGTCAGCTGACAAGGCCATGCAGTGGGCCTCCTCTCAACCTTTTTAAAAATGGACAGCTTCTCCATGGCATCACTACAAAAAAAAAAAAAAAAAGCCAGTGAGGGATGGGCACGATTATGTCAGGACACATCAAATTACCTTGGTACATTTTCTTAAAATATCTCACAAAGTTGGCTTCGAATTGATGGTAAAAATACCAATACCAGCCTATGTTTACATGAGCCATTCTTACATGGGACTGTTTTAGCGAGGCTAGACTGGCGAATGGCTTCCTACCTAAAGGTATAGACTTCATCCAGGCCATCCTCCTCGTCAAGAGTCAACATGACCTGTTTAACCATTTCCAGACCCTTCTGCTGCTCCGCTGACAAATCTTTCCCTCTTTGACCAGGATGGCTGGAACCTCTCCTGTTCTCAGCGCCATCACTGCTACCATCCTCGGCTTCCTGATCCACAGGAAAGGGCAAGCTGGGAAAGGAAAAAGTTTCAGTGCATGGAAGGGTCGTTAGACACTTCAAATAGTTGCCCGATGTTTACATAATACTTGGTTTTTCCAATCCGTACAAGAACTGTAGGGTGATGCCAGCTTTCTTTAGGTTTCCAATGATGATATCCAGCTGGTCAGGGCTGACTTGAGAGTTGAGGTCAGTAAGAATGGCAATGTTGAGACGGTCATACTTCTTCCCTCTAAAAAATAAATAAAACGTTAATACAATTTTAACTTAGACGAATAATTTAATCATTTGATGCTTTAAAGTACAATCTGTAGAATCTTACAATGTTTCCTTTTGAATAAGGTCCATGCATACTACCAGAGCATCCAGCCCTGATGGGGCAGTAGTTAAGGTAAGTAAAATGTAATATTCTTTAAAAAGTCACTATAAATGTGTTCAGCTCATCTTACGATGTAAGCAGCCAATGTCCACAGGAGGTCAGTGTTGTGATCAGTAAAGGATACAGTCTGCTTGTTGACTTCCAGGGTGAATCTGGTTATGAATTTCCTCTAACAGATCAAATTCCGGTATCATCAAGTGGCGGTGCACAGTTATGTTCTGGTACTCACCGTCTTTTGCCAATGGGTTTTTTGTTGTGTCTGAGCCAAAAAGCACCAGACCCAATTCATCCTTGTTCTCAGCAAACACCTTTATGAGACATGCAGTGCAACGTATATCAACAGATAATACATCATTCAACCTGTGTACAATGTGACAGCTAGGAACGAACGTAATTATAAAAAGCCTTAAAAACGAAAGAGCCTTTATATTACCTGGCGCTGAGCAAACTTCAGAATTACTTTTTTGGTTTGTTCAAAATATGATTCTTGTCCTGGGGCAGAATTGGACATAGAGAATCCCACGTCCATGCAAAGCACTACTGCTGACTACATTACAAAGAGGAGAGAGAATACATCCAGCCTGTTTAATCATTTTGTAAGTTTGAAACATAGACAAAATCAATAGTGTTCTATTAATGTATGTCTGTCCCTTTTCGTTTTGGACCAAAGCTAACATTATTAATATTAGCACAACTACGTTAACTGGGGTGTGGGCGTGCAAGCGATGCCAACATGTCACAACATGTCCAAACCAAGGCAACGTTGAAGGAATAAACTATTTCGATATTTAACTAGGTGCAGATTTATATTTAACTTAACATGATTTCGACATTTTTACCAGCATAATATATCTCAGATTCTTAGAAAACTTGCCTTCTTTGATGCCATTTTTCTTCCGTATTTCTTTCGCTCCGTGTCTGTCCTCCTCTGTTATGACGCCGGTAGGAAAACTTACCACTGTTATTCTTCCGTTCCGCCTCTAACAAACCTAACACCCACACACACACACGCACACACGCACGCTCGCACACGCACGTACGCGCGCGCGCACACAGACACACACACACACACACACACACACACACACACACACACACACACACACACACAGCAGGTCATACGCCCCCCAGCGTTTGCCGGATTGTATAATGCATGAATGCTCTACTACAATGCACATTGAATCTCGTGGTTTGCAGAGAATTGGCTTGGCGATGGTGATTTGTAAATGCTTCGCATGCGTAACACAAACCACATGAACCGCTCAAAAACGTATGCAAAAAGTTACCCATGAAAACATGGCTGAACTACTGAATTTGATTTAGTTTATTGGGGGGATTTGCATAGCGAATAGCAAAGCTAGTTTACAATATAATTATCTTCACATTTAGAGGTTTATTAAAAGACCATCAGTCCAAAACATTGAGTGTTTTCATTTGTTTATTACCTTAAATAGTATCTTGTAATCAGCACATGATTTAAACAGTGAACATCGCGCATATTTTAATTACCCATAAAGGATTACAAGTGGAACACTAACGCCAACCTTTTCTTTTTAAAATTCATGCTTTGTCCGTCACAATACAAAAATATGAACAGAATACACTATAACAATTATACTTTGCCGAGTTAAGTCAGGATTTTCTGACTTCAGCGCAATTGCTGCCGCAAAATTGTGTGTATATTCCTATCGATCATGTCTTTCTGTGATGGGACATTCCATAAAAACAATATACAATGGAAAGCATATATTTACAACACTTTAAGCTAGTCAACCAGACGAAAACATATGAAAATAAATAAAACATAACATGAAAGCTGTAACAGCAATCCCTATAAAATATTTGTATGGTCCATTGTGCTGACAGCTTTCAACAAGAATGGTGAGGAAAACAGCAATAGTAGGTTTAGTTAATCCAGTGATTTTGGTTGGAGTGAAAAATAATTTAAAAAACAATTAATTCAAGTCTCACATCCGTCACTTTAACATTGTGACCCTGTATTTAAGAAATTCCTAACGTATAAGTTAAAGAGAACATAGTTTAAATATTTTTATTTTTTCCTAATTTCAGTGCAATGCTCATTATATGTTTGAAAAATAACTACATTTACTATTTGAAATTCAATGTCACTTGCATTGGTTTAAGATTTCATATGTTGTAGTGGTCCTGCTTTGGGAGGGAAAAACCCTGTCTTCTGTGTCACCCATTCTCACACAGAAGATGTCTGAGCAAGCTCACCGGGGGCCTTGCTCTGCAGGGTCCCACAGATGGTGTCAGAGTCCAGCAACTCCACTATGCTGTAAGGGGAACAGTCCTCCAATCCCAGCTTCCCACAAGCCCAGCCACAGAAGCCCTTCTCCAGGTCTCTCACTATCTGCCACCACTCGCCAAAGGCCCAGGACACTTGCACCACCGCAGAGTACAGGGCCAATGACAGTGCCATGGGCATGATTAGCATTGGGTAGAAGATGATGAGAAAGGGACAAATTGTTATCTTGTGCCAAAACGTCCGCTCCTCATTGTACACCAGGAACACGTTGTACCAGGTGAGGGTGCCGTAGTAGAAAGAGGTGATGAAGGACAGCAGGAAGACCAAGGGGGCACAGGACAGGCTCCACAGAATCACGTGAGGGCCTTGACAAAAACCAAAACCACAGGTTCGTTTGGAGCCTTCCCCTGCCTCACATTCAGCATCCAGACGTTCCTTAGACCGAGCCATGTCCCTGAGCTCCCTCTCTGTCAAAGTGACATGGATGTCTACCATCTGACCCTTCTTTTTTCCTCTGGTTATGGTGCCTGTCAGTGTCACATAGCGGCTGTCTGGAGGTAAACTCCAGCCTCCTCCTGTTATACACACACACACACACACACACACACACACACACACACACACACACACACACACACACACACACACACACACACACACACACACACAAAATCAGAGAATGTAAAGATATGTAAACTGGATGTGGATGACCATTATTAATAATAAATGACCAGACACTTGGGGTGAGAGTTTTTCACCTTCGTTTGTTGGTGTGCTGAGGAATTTAGCACCCTCCTCTGTGCTCCTTTCTGCACCCTCTTCAGCACCTTGGTCTTCCCCAGGCGCCCTCTCCGTTTCTGAGCGGTATACAATAATAGACTCAGGCCGGGGCTCTTTCTTCTTCTTCCTCTTCCTCCTCGTTGCAGGCCCCACTTCTCCCTCCTCAGTGTGGTTCCCTGATATGTCTGACCTCAGGGAAATCATCTGGGGGCTGCCCTCACCTTCAGTATGTTCCTCTGCTTGAGCCATGCTGACACTGCGTGGGCTGAACCACCTATGCTTCAGTTGCTAGTGTTAAAAAAGGAAACGGCTACATTAGTCCATTCTGTGAGTCTGTGTGATGTAATGTTTTACATTTTCGTCGGCATGGGTTACCAATAGGGTACAACATTCACACGAATCAAAAATTGCACAAGGCAGCAATTAAAAAAATCTTTAAAAATTAAGATTACGAAATGAGAGAAAAATAAGTCTATATAATGTGCTTTTGTTAATACAGTTAACGTAATACCGTATGACGGTTTTTGCGCCGACACCCTTTCGGGTCACATTTCGTGCCTATAGCGTGCATTATTATTTGGGCAGGGCACGCATGAAGCAGGAATAACATAGGCCTAGACTATGTAGCCTAACCATCTTCAGTTAATATGTGTAATAGATACAAATCGTTTGACATGATGCATCTTTTGACTGCGAGGAAACAATGTAATCTGTTCCAGGGTTGATCCCCTCCCTTTAAATCACTCCCCTTTTGTCTGAAGACATCGGCGACTCATATTTTTTTTACCCCCGATAAAAGCATAACTCTTACCTTTCCACGTTTGAATGGTGAATTCAGAAGAACAGGGCACACAAATTGTTTTAAAATGGAATTATTTCCTACATTATATCTAGGTCAAAAATACACTCCAATGCCGCGTTGTTGCGATTGCAGATGCGCTCCGCAAACCTATTCCAGAATACCACTAACCCCGCCCTCCAACCTGTCAAAGCAATCCTATGAACATGCAAAATCAAATGAATAAAATACATTAGTTCCCAAGAACAAAGTAATAATAATAATAATTCATTTAATTTATATAGCGCTTTTCAGTCACCCAAAGCACTTTACAATTGAGGACATACTAGAACGGATACGTAGAACAAACACATATGAAAGAAACTAAGAAACACATTTGACAAATGATAACATAGACGATAACAAAGTAGGCAACTTCCATTGCTAAATATAATAAAACAACATGGTCAATCACATCTGAATGACAACCGCCCATCATTCCTTAAATATAACTAGCCTATTATTGTAATTCTCGGTGAAATTAACGATTCATTCTTGAAAATACATAGCCTATAGCATTACTAAATTATGAATAAACTATTTAATTTAGAAAATGTACAAAAGACATCCATTAAAAGTAGGCTTAGGCTACTTCCAAACTTGAAGGAGCTATGTAGTCCCTTTAGCTATCAAAGGCTTGGAAGTTCAGCCTAGATCATTAACTGTAGCCTATATGGACGGTATCACAGAAAAGTGTATGTGTCGTCCAACAAAATACTAAGGTCATTATAAATATTTACATAGTTATATATATAGTTAATATATAGTTACAACAAGTAGGCCAAGGTCTAGACTGACACCCCGATATAAGTTTTTGCGTTGATTCACATCAGTTGTTTATGGTTGAGTAGTGTAAAAAAAAAAAAAAAAAACGTGTTGGGTCGCCTTACAATTACATTTTTAGTCATGAACGTGCCGCAAACAATTATTGCTCTCGAGCCCGCAGTTAGTGCTTGCTCCAAACAAACAGCTCAGCTGCACGGGCTTCAACTGCAAATCGTAGTTTCAACGGCTCTCTTTTGTAAAGCTAACTAGCTAGTTACTATACTCTTCGTCGTTATTCATGCATTTACATGGAATGCCAAGGCTCTCTGTTTAATTTGGACAATCTCCTTGTTCAGTTAGGTAAGGTTTAGCTGTTATCGGTAATTTACAGACACTGCTAACGTTATAAGTTTACCTTTAGATGAACGCTAAGCTAACTAATGTTAGCTAACGAAACATTTGAAGTTATCTGTTTAGCTAGCTAGATAAAGTCAATGTTAGTAAATATATTTATGAATGTTGACCTTAATTTCAATTTCATTTACTATATCAACAGCCCTTCAAACACGTGAACTCTCTCAAAAGAAAGATGACCTTAATCAACAAATTCAACGTGAGTTCAGCTTCCAACCACTAAATTAGTCCCTGTGTGGCCTGAAAGTCCGCAACTTTTCATGTTTATCATTTTTTCTTTTCTTTTTTTATGAACACTTACGGTAATATATCAATTGTACATATTTTGCCAGCATCAATTTGTTTTTTATTAAATTATTTTTGTCCCTCCATCATAATTCATTACCCAGATTGCAAAGCCAACATTGCAGAAAAGAAAACTTATCTTGAAACAACTCACAAGAATATCGGGAACCTTGGAGAAGAAATACATCAGAAACAAAATACTGTAAAGCATTTTAAAGCCAATGCTAAAAGGTAAGGCTGATTGATAGCTATTACTCCCAGTAATAATTGTGCATTACCTGTGTAATTACAAGAAGCACTATGCAAGATTTACAGAATTCCTAATATTACAAGAGTTAGGATGTCTTTATAATGTTTGCCTTTTGTCACTTTTAGCATGAAAGTCACCAACAACCTCCTTCATCAATACGAGAAAACGTTGCAGACAGAACTAGATACTAGGAGAAATAACTGCAATCAAGAAATGTGAGTTAACCATTATCCTGGTTCACCTTGACTTGGTAAAGACACAACTAAAAACTGAAGCTACAATTTAATGACTTTTTCAAAGGAACATTTACCAAGAAAGAATTGAAAGCTATTGGAAAGTTTTACAGCAACACAAAGAGCACTACTGCCAAAACCCTCTTGCCCAAAAGCTCCTTGCTAAACAAGCAGAAAAAGAGGACATTGATTGTCGGATTAATGCATGTGAGGAACAAATTCTTGCCAAACAGAAAGATCTGGACACTCTACAAGGTAAATCAAGTTTATGTTACGTTAAATTCATAAAGTTTTGTTTGAAACCATTATGTAACATTGTGTAATTAAAAGATATTCATATTTAAAATATTATGCCCCTCAATTTTCTCACTATAGGAAAGTTCAGACCATCTTCAACTATTGAAAACCCCCAACAGAGGTATTCCTTGGTAAATACAAGCATGATTTAGATTTACAGCATAGACCAAAGCTTAATTTTGTAATTACTTTCACCCCTGCTTCAGCGTCTCTGACCTACTGAACGTTCTGGGGCCCAATGGACAATCACACAATCAGTCAGAGACAGACATTCATTCTCCCATTGACATATCATCCCTGCATCTCAGCCAGCCAAAGGTGTCCTCCTACCTCAGATTGCATTTAATAGTCTGACTAGTCAGCCTTGAAGCTGTACAATTTTAGTACATTTTTCCCTTATTCGGAATATAATTTTTGCTGTTATAATGCTTTGTGTATTGTCAGGATACGTTTAGGAAGGAATTATCTGATTGGAACCAGGAGAAGAGCATTGGTGAACAAACAACCTCTTACACGTCATTATCGGAAGATTCAAGTTTTGGAAACTGGTGCAATCCTGAGTTAAGAGGTTTGTTATGTGTACAATGAATTTGTCATGTTAAGCAATTTTTAAGTATCATGTTATTAAATTACATCCAATAAGTGCTGGATTTTTGACTCATTCTCTAGCACAAGGGGAGCAACCAGATACGACTGAGACCACAGATTGTGACCAGGGAAATTGGACAGAGGTGCATGGTTATATTTGTAAAATAGTATAGAGAAAAAATTTAACCAATTTCTAAAAGCTGTTTATCCCAGGCGAATGTATTAGATATTGTTTTAATACAAGGCTAAACTCGATATGAACATAATTAAATATTTTATACATTTATAAATAGGAGGTGCATGCCAGAATATCAGAAGCTGTGGAAAAACTGGAAAAGGGACTAGCGCAAAAAGTTACTGGCGGAGAGGAGCAGACAGAACTTATTACTGATGAGGAAAATGAAGGAACGACAGCATTGCCCCAGTCTTCCCCTGCCAGAACATATCCTCATACCCCTCCCTCAAGAATGAAAGCAGTTTCAACTACTCCAACCTTCTCTCTTAAGTAAAGTACAGTAGTAACACCATTATAGCACAGCTTTGATAGTTTTTGTCTTCACGGAAAGTAATATAATGTCTCTTGATACCCTGCAGCAGTAGCCCCAGTTGCTCTCCAGGCCGTCAGGATGCATCAGATGCAAAATCTCCTGCATTTCTGTTCTCTATTAACTCTGAAGCCTCCACCCCAGGCTTTTCAGGGTTTGGATTCGACGTTGGTACAGCACAAGAGGTAAGTAGAACAAGTATGGGACTATAATGCGAACCATGATCACTTACCCTAAGAATATAACTTTTCCAACGTTTTTTTCCTCCCCCTAGGACACACCTTTCACTTTCACAAGCTCATATTTTGGCGACAAGGTATAAGAGAAAACATTTTTAAGCAATCCATTATTATTATTATTGGATTTAACTACATTAAAGCATAATCTTAAGAACTTATTCCTTTTGTATCTTTGCTTTTAGAAAACATCTGGATCCAAATCATCAACTGGTAGTTTTCAAGTGCCATTGAAGTTATTCGAAATTCTTGTTATTGTATTATTCTGGTCTGTAATGTACTATTATGTTGCCATCGTTTCAGAAGGATTCCCGTTTGACCAAACGGAGAGAACAGAAGAGGATTTTGAGTTCTCGTTTGCTGCAAAGAGTCCAGAGCCGACCACAACAGGCAGAGATAAAGGGGCTGGGGATGCTTTTCCATTTGCTTTCAATTTTGGTCAATTTTAGGGAATGCTTTTTCTAAAATAGAAGTACGTTTTTTTTTTTCTTTCTGCGAATATTTAAATAATTTAAATCTCTATTTTTGGAAAGACTAGTATTTAAACTTTGATGTGTGAAATTGATGTAGTTATGGATTATTTTTTAAAGTTTTGGTTTAAGCTTAGTCTTAACAATTGGTGTTTTATAAGCAGACTACACTAGACCATATTATATGACACAAAATGGTAGGTACAATAAGATGTGCTTTAAAAAAAAGTGTGAAACTAAGTTGAACAAATCATTTTATTTCAGTGATGTTGCCTGTTGTGGCAGTATCAAAATAAATCACATTGACACATTCCTTTTTTCAGTAGTTCCATATATGCTAACGATTGTTAAAGCTTTAATTTCTCCAAGAATACTGGTCTTTAAGGAAATTGCACATCATGTAGTGTGGCATATGTATTTACCTGCTGTTAGAATGCTGTTCTTGGTCCCATTATGATAAGATAGAACTATAGAGACATAATGGTGTGTGAGGAACCTGTGTGTGCATGTACATTACACACACACACACAGTCACAGGTTCCACACGTACCCAAAACAATTCACATCAATACTTTTCACAAAACAATACAAGCATGTTACAATACTGAACCTTTCATGTCATACAGCAACACATTATCTTAATACGTGGATTGTCCATTGAAATATTCACCAAATCATTAAGTGATACATTTTTAAACTGTTACTTATGTAACAGTGAGACAATCTACAACAGCACTAAAGATTGATTTAATAATGAATAAACATTCATCTTAGTGTTAGTATTTGCATTATACCGGACACTTAAGTATGCATTTAATATAGTTTAACATACTATTAACAATCCCCACCTCTGGTCATTGTTGAGTGGTTAAAAGGTAATTGGGAATAGAATTAGTGGAAAGCTTATCATTTTTCAGTCTGAACCTCAATAGATCTACAGTAGGATCTACAAGATAAAATAACGACAGACACAAGAAATACGTGTCAACAAATACATTTGACAATTCGGTAACATTTAGAACCCAGTGTCAATACTCAGAGATCGGCGAGTCACGTGTTCTATTTCTCCAGAGACATACTCATTGAAGCTTGTTTGGTGCTTTGCCAACATTTTCAGCATTAGACGATGACTCATCCACCACTGTACTTTGGGCATCCTGTGCCTGATAAAACAAGGTTTGTAATATGTTGTAAGGAAAAATATATCAACCATTAGATGATGGACAAAAGGATAATTTTTTATGTGGTTAGGGACTCACTCAAAATCAGTTTGGTCCTTCAACTCCACAACAGGACTAAACAAGAGGGCTTTCTTGTTGAGGCCAAGGACACAGGCTGAGTCTGGGGAGTTGGAAAACACACGACCTGTTGGAATAAAGCAGAGATTTACAATACAATATTACCTTATATTATTTAAAGATTCTCATCTGCGCCACTAGTTAGGAATCAATAAGTTGATATGAAGAATTTTATAATGTACCCTGCTGAAAGTTGCCTGTCATCTTTTCAGTCAGCCACTGCAGAGCCTTAACTCCTAGCTTGGTTCCAAAATTTCTGTCAAAGGGAGTTGGTGCCCCTCCCTGGGAAAAAAAATTGATCACACATACATCAAAAAGTTGTTTGTAAGACTGACTTAAAGCATTGCTTTGGAAAGAACATTTTGACATGTACTACATGTATTTTCATACCTGCTGCAGGTGACCAAGCACGTTAACCCGGGAGTCAAAGATGCCTTTGCCTTCGGCGGAGTACAGATTGTGAATGAATTCGGTAGTGTAATGCTGGTGACATTTTTCATTCCTGTAGAAACACAAAACCAAAATGTGATTTTCTACAATGCATGTCTGCCTTAGTACAGGTTTTAAAACATAATTGAGTAGGGGTTGTTTATGTTTAATTTTATTTTATTGGAATACACTATTTACCTGAGCACCAGACCCCTCTGAATATCCTTCTTCATCTTTTCTTTCAAATGTTCCACGTTTGTCTGATAAAGAGCATTGTTATTAACAAAACAGCACACTTTAAAATCACACAATTCATTAGTCATCCCATGGGAGAAAATTGAGATTTGGTACACTTGTTTATTCTACCTTCAGGTCTTTGATGCTGAAGGGCTCTTCGAATATGTAGGCAGCATCAGCACCAACAGCTATACCGGTGGTGGTTGCCAGATAACCACAGTAACCCCCCATTGTCTCCACTACAAACACACGTCTTTTGGTTCCACTGGCAGACTGCTTAATCTTGTCACAACCCTAGAAGGGAAATAACATAACAATGATAAAATATTTGATCATAAAATAATAACATTAAATCAATAAGATAAAGGTTACCCTGTATAAATAAATAAATAGATACCGCAACAAAATGTATGCTTTGTCATGTTAAGACAGAGCAGGTATGTAGGACCCCAGTTAATTTACTTTTCAAAGTGTCCTATTCGGGCCCTTGTCGTCTTCAAACCCTTACCTCCATGGCAGCGTTGACGGCTGTATCAGCACCTAGGCTGAAGTCAGTTCCAGGGACGTTGTTGCTGATGGTAGCAGGAATGACACACATAGGAATGCAGAATTCCTCAAAGCGGTTTCGGGCCTCAAACAGCTCCAGCACGCCTTCATACGCCTACCGCACAGAAACCATGGAAGACGAACAGGTAAAAGCATCTGTATATCCTAAGTGATTCTATACGGAGTACTACATTCTATTTTATTCTAGGTATTCTACCTCAAAACCACCAACTATCAGCAACGATGTGATGCTGTGTTTGGAGATGACCTCAGCGATCTTCTGCATGCACGTGCTTGGAAGGGTGCTGTGGAGAGAAAGGGAACCCGAAACGAAACGTACACTGTTATATTAACCCAAAGATACGACAACTGATAAACTAATGACACTGCTGTATAACATGAACACCTATGTTTTGATAAAAGTCATCCTACTGGTCAGTGGTAATTGAGTCTGAGCCTCACCGTTTTGTCCCCAGCAGGGAGCCTCCTTGGCCGGTCCATCCTGCCACACTGTGCCATTCCATCTCAGACACCTGTGGAGGGGGTTGTGAGGATAATCTATTTATTCTGCTCCCTGGCACACAAAACATAACGGGGGGGGGGGGGGGCCGAAAAAAAGAGAATTTTAAAAGCAGGGCGTTATGGCCCCCCTGACTTGAGTCCTGCGGATTTCCTTACCGCTCCGTTGGCCAGGCCCTCGAAGCCGTCGTTGACGGCGTACACTTTGTGTCCGTGCGCGAGGGCTACTCTGACAGCGGACCTCACAGCAGCATTCATCCCAGCAGCCGGGGCGCCCACGTTAATAACAGCCACGGAGTAGTTGCTCTGATAGAAAACAAGCGAGACGTATGTAGGTATGATCCTGTAACCATAGAAAATCCGCGACAAACCGTATAGTAGCGCCACAAGTGTTTACTTAGGCAACGGAATGGAGTGCATCTTTACTAAGAAGCTTTATACCTCAGAAAGGGCGGGCTTCTGGAAGGCAAGTAGCCGGTAGGTGTTCCAGTTGTTCTCAAAGCTCCTATAAAAACATTATTGTATGGTGTATAGTATTACTTATCAGATAAAAGATGAAGTGTGATATTTGCTCATTTATAAGTTGTCTGAACTCCTTTCCGTCAATGGAACTGATTTGACACCAGGTCAGTGTTTATTGAGAAAGTGGGAAGCACTGTCTCTTATTACAGCATCAATATTGGTGAAATTCAAAAGTTTTTTTTCCCAGTTCAACTTATGAAATAGTTTACATGTTACTTTGAAAATAACATCACAATAATCACAATAGAAACTAGAAATGAAATCAATAAACTGGAGCCCATGTGACAATTTTTTCAGTTGAAGAAAGCTGGTTTAAAAAAAGTACTGGGCTGGTCTGAGAGCAGTCTCTGGTAATGGCAAAGGAGAAGACTATAAAGCGGTAGGACAACAAAACCCTGACCTTTTCCTTTAAATATTTGTATTTTCACGATCCCAGGTCTTACCCGCCACGCAGCTTAATGGCCTCATCAAACCTCTTCTCATTCATTGCCTTCTGTACCTCTTTAGTCTATAGAACAACAAAACAACAAAAAAGACATATCTTCGTCCATAAAATGTCACTACGAGTTAAACATTTTATTTTATTTTTTTAGGGCCAGGGACTTACCATCTCCACACATTCCATGAGAGGCAAGCGGACAGGTTGGTTTCCTGATAGACCAATGACACAAGCCGGGGTGTCAGGAGTAGCCTCAAGAAGGGCCACCACTGCCTCCACACCCACCTTACTGCTCTGCATTCATGAACACACACACACACACACACACACACACACACACACACACACACACACACACACACACACACACACACACACACACACACACACACACACACACACACACACACACACACACACACACACACACACACAGGCTTTGTTGGGTTGTTGAACCACAATGTTCAATGCTAGTTATCTATGAAGGATCATTGTTTTAATGGACCGTTAGACGGATATCAACGTTAACAACAGTATGTATCATACATAAAACATAGTATATGTATTTTTTTTTAACTCACTAGGACTCTGTCAAAGGCGGAAGGAGTGCCACCTCTCTGGACATGGCCAAGCACAGTCACTCTGGTGTCATAACCCAGCCTTTTCACAACCAGCTATAGGGGAATGTGGAGACACAACAGGTACTGAAAGGAATGTCTAACTAGAAATGGGGATACATTCCGACGTCTATCCATTCAATAAGACTGGGACTGAGCAAAGGACTGCCTTACATTCTTAATGTAATCCGACGAAATTGGCTCGCCATTCTTGTTGATTGCCCCTTCGGCAACAATGATGATGTTGAGTCTGGATCCCTTACTGCGACTCTGTATAAAAAAACATCATGTGATACATGACGTGAGCATACTGGCTGACACGTTTCTGCAGGCGTGGTTGAGAATTAAAAAGATGAAGGAATGTAACGGGCGTTTGTGACACACTGCAAGGTCACGGCTCGGCCTCAGTCTCACCCTTTCCAGGCGGGCACACATTAGCTCCTCCCAGCCCTCCTCAGGGGGGGCCTCGGGAATGAAGAGCCAGTCTGCCCCGGAAGCCAACGCTGACACCAACGCTAAATAACTGGACACAAACACAGAGTCTGTGTGTTTAAAAAAAACAACGTGCAAAACCAAACAGGTTATGTGGTCATCGAAGTTTTGAGCATCGGAAAATAAATCAGTACTTGGAAATAGGGCTATCGGTAAGGGCATAAAAGGTGACTCACCCACAGTGGCGTCCCATGACTTCAAGAACAAATGTCCGTTGGTGGCTGTGGGCAGACAAGGTGTTTTGTAGTTGGAGTAAGTATTAATCAAACGGTAACTACCTATACGCCATTTTAAGTATTTTAGAGTACAGTATAGTTTGTGAGTCTAATACAGCATTCAGCGTATTGTGTGTTGTACTAGTTATGGTGGCCTTGATTAATGGACTATTTGAACTGAACCTTTATTATCTCATACAATCTTGTTAAAGGTCACAGCATGCTGAATTGCAAAACAGTGTGTTTGGGCAGGATCACTTTTATTAAGAATAGACTCTGAATGGAAAGTCGATCATGTTCTGGATACTATAAATCTTTACCGCATTATATTATATGGTTGGGGAGCATTGAAATCTGTGTAATTTACAGTCCATAAAATAAAAATATTTCATGGTGATCCAGTTTGATTTGAATAAAAAAAAAAAAATAATAAAAAAATAATAGATACCTTCATTAAAGGGGACCTATTATGCTCATTTTCACCTCTTTATGTTTTATTCTGAGACTCCACTAGAGTAGCTTTTCAGGATTCACAGTTCAAAAAAATCCTTATTATCTTACACTGGCCATTCATCTAGCACCTCATTTTATCCTCTGTCTGAAACGAGAGGTATTAGCTCCTGTCTCTTTAAGGCCTCCCTCCCTACAAGCCTACTTTCTTCTGATTGGCCAACTTCACAAAAGCCTTGCTGTGGCCCTGCAGTGCCTGTAGAAGATGACCATATATAGAAACCCGGGGCGGTCAGTTCGCCCCCAAAATATAAAAAACTGTTTAAAACCTAGCGTTTAGAGCAGTCTGAAGCCTGAGGTTTTGCTCACAGGAATTACTTTTGCATACGTTCACCTCATTATTTGAAATTTTGGTCACATCTAATATGAAAATCCGACATTGTAATGTTCTGTTCATGATGACTACAGAAAAGCATAATAGGTCCCCTTTAAGGAAATTGTACATGTACTAAGGAAACTGATATTGTGTATTTTGTATGCAACCTCTGAGCAGTGGTGGTGATGGCATCAACGATCTCCATGATGCGATGCAGAGCAGAGTTTGTTCCGATGGTCATGTCTGTCCCACAGAAGTCGTTGTCTATGGAGCCCACCAGCCCTACGATGTTCAGATAATCATGCTTCTTCGACAGAGTCTCTGTTATCCTCCCTGCAAGACACACACACACACACACACACACACACACACACACACTACAGTTCACAACTTGCAAATTCTTTACAAAAAGGGTTTTACAAAAGAACGCAGATTTCATAACAAATATGCTTGTGTCTATTCGCCATCCTCAACACGTAGACCCTGTTAGAAGTAAAAAATGCCTATCGGCATTACAGCAGTTCAAACGGGCCAAAAGTCTACACAACACAAGTTTCCTACCTTTTTGCACCAGTTCAGCGAGCAGGCCCTTCCACTCGCTCCGGAAGATGTTGGCCCCGGTGAGGCTGCCGTCCCCACCACACACACACAGGTTGGTGATGCCCCGTTTCACCAGGTTGAAGGCGGCCGCCAAGCGACCCTCGCGGCACGTGAACGCTTTGCAGCGCGCGCTTCCAATCGTCGTCCCTCCCTGTGTGGGGGAAAGGCAGCAGCACACACACACACACACAACATCACGCAACATCACAGAGGAAGACATAGCAACGCTTCCTTCACAGTCTACTCCGCCCGAGAGGTCATCCAGCTAGTTCAAACCGCAGAGATTCATCTTTAAATCTGGGGACGTCAGATTACCAGATTACACTGAAGTCAACGAGATGAGGAACAACAATAAACACGGGTGTCACTCAAGCATAAAAGCATGAATGAAAAAAAACTAAAAACACAAGCGTTTCACAATGCTCCTGCAGATTTATATTTTTGCAGAGATGCATTAAAAAGCAGCCAGTTAGCATTAGCATATTGTAAGAAAGGTTAAGACAGATGATAGCTCACCGAATCTGAACCTATACATTCACACAAGCGACTCATAGGTTAACTACTGGCAGTTCACAAGATTGCAACCAATATTTCTACCAACTCCATGACAAATGATTTCACAAGGATCCTCCATTCTATGTTCTACACTAAACTACACACACCAGGCTTCCTTATGCAAGGGAAGAGTACTACATTGTCAGTAGTACAACTCGAAGACAACACAACTTGACAATACAAACACAAGGGACAGTTTCAATGTTTGTAAATGTAGCATTGTACATTTATGGCACAAACATGGACGAATAATACCATAACATCATCGTTAAGCTGTGCAACTTGCTGTTTAAACTCTAGTGTACAATGCGGACAAACGTGCAATAAAACCTCTTACCGGAATAGAACCACAACTATACAGGCAAGGAGAGAAGAGATGTGAAAAGAGGCATGAGGAAAGATAGATTTGATCCCAATTAACTTGACCCAAGAAAAAGAGGGAAGGACGAGTGCTGTGTTCCTGTATTTAGATAAAGATGATAATCACAAATAATAATCTAGGTGGTGTAACACTAACAGTAGTCTAACACAGGTAGATGGGTCCAGAGATCTAGAAAGGTTTATTGCTTTGTTTTAATTATGTTTTCAATGCCTTCTTTCATCGAAAAATGTGTCAATTCTTAAAAGATGCTTAGGCAAAAAGTTAAATATTGTCTTCCAGGCTGACACCACATGACAACACAGGGTAATGTGAAAATGCTTGTTTAGCCAATAGCAACTAAAATGAGTATCCCCATTACCAGCTGGATGATGTTGGTCACACTTTGCCAGTCAGCAAGTTTGATGTTGTCTCCCCCATCGACAAGACCCTGGTAGCCCTGAGGAAAACCAATGGTTCACATCAATCATAATAAATAAACTTAATGACAACACATATGAAATGTTATGGAATGACTTATAGAGTTTTCATCAGATACAAATAATATATGTGTGGTAAATGTATTTGTATAAATAGATTAGATGTATTGTTTTAGTATAATTTGTTTGTTTGTTTGTTAATGTTTAACAGATAGCAGAATAATCAAAGGGCGAGATAACAGTGAGCTGGCAGCAGTACCTCACAGATAAGATACACCTTGGCTCCCACATATATGCCCATACGAGTCACTGCTCGGACAGCTGCATTCATTCCTGATGAAGTCCAGAGAGATTTTAGTAACAACCCAAAGTGTTACATTAGATTCTGTCAACATCTAGAACTCTTAATGCTAGAGTGAGGATCCAGCATGGAAATGAATAACTATTCTGCCTTTCAATTAGCCTTACATATGCAGAACATGTCTAAGCACCTGTTTTAACTGTTCATTGATTTCATTATTTTTAAACAGTCCTGCTCAAAGTGGCAGATATGGATCATTACCATGGTGCTGCAATGATCTGCAAGATATGCACAGCTACATGACTCGCAGCACGTAGAGCCTCAACTACACGCCCACTGACGTTGCTCGAGCGTTACAGAAATGCCATAAATCATGTTATTCAGCTGGCGTAAAAAACGGATACATTTTTATTATCAACGACTTCAATGACAATCTGAGATTGTTTGACTGTTAGTTTTGGTATCTCCTGTTTAAGTTTTACATTACCTTGGGCATCTCCGCCACTTGTTAGAACCGCGATGGCCCTTCCAGCCCCTGTCATTTTCAGTCTTTCAAAATCCATCGAAGACATTTTGGCAGTTTATGTTTGTCCTGCAACAAAGGGAAGCTACAAAATAAGCGGCTATCAGGCAGCTTCTTGCAACGTCTACACGGTCTTCTGAGGCTCAAAATTGGAACTAAGGTGACCTTGCTTCCTAGTAGATCTGACTACAAACCTCTTATCAGCTCTTCGTAACTCGTTGACTCCGCCCCGACTGTAATGCTTGTGCGGCTCTACACCAGTACAGGGGGCGCCCGGTGGACAAAATAGTGATATGCAACCTTACACAATCGAAATACCAGGAGAACCAAGAGCCCAGAACAATACCACTATTGATACCCCTATGAAGAAAAAGGGTTTACAAAAACACACGCAAGAGAGCTTTTGCTGGTTGGGATACTACATAATGTAAAAATGAATAATACATCAAACAATGTGTTTGTTTTCTGTTCATGTGATTTTATAAAGTCACATTCACTTTCTTTATGGCGATTGAAGCATAAGAGACAGATGCTACAAGGTAATTGGTATATCAGCGTTTATTCCATGCAGTTGTTTGCTTTGATTTTATTCTCCCAGATACCAATTGCACTGTACACTGAATAATACAGGAAACTGTTGGGATTTGTTGATCATAATGCCACTGAAGAGGAGAGGAAATAATAATAAAAATAGAGTAAGAAAGAGACAAATGTTAGGTACATTGTGAGGCAGGATGATGTTTGGAGTTAGAGACATTCGCAAATAACAGCAGGTTTAAGTAACTGGTATTTAAATGAGAGAGAGAGAGAAGGAGGGTCAGAGAAAGAATGAGAAAAAGAAAGAGATCATTGCAGAGTTTATAAGACAAAAAAGTCCTACCCTATGCACTCTCAATTTCAGATACCTTGATGTACCTGTACAGAGGTAAGCTAGATTTTCTTCCTATTGCCTTCCTAATAACTTAAGCCATCTAGGATGGAATGAATGAATGAAAAAATGAATATATATATATATATATATATATATATATATATATATATATATATATATATATATATATATATATATATATATATCATTTTTGACATTGGTTCGTTAAATAGATGGATGGGGCAGATACAGACAATCAGCCATGTTTGAAATGGCTTGAAATACTGCAGATGTTTAAACACTATAGATATATCATATTGTTAGATATAGATAACCAGATAATCTGCTAAATCAAGACTTGACCATTTTATATGATATAACATTTTGTTTTCAGCTCCCATTGCCTCTCACGAGAGATGATAAAGAAACAAAGGTTTAATTTGTTGATCTTATGATGATACATTTCCTCTCAATATTTTATGTTCCACCATATCAATTTATTGTGCTTTCGTTCAATTGCCTAATACTTATCAGGGGAAAAACCTAAAGACAAAATAAACTTTCTAAAGCTGCCAGAAATTAAAGGAACACCTACCCATCATTCATAATAAATTATTCAATAATTATGTAGGCCAGCTACAAAACAAAACAAAAAGAAGATAAAATGAAAGTAAATATTACAACAATCATACTTCACAGGATATATGCCAGAAAGACACCTTTGCCTTGATTCCCATTGATTACAGTACATCACTTTTTTCATAGTTCACACGTAAACACAGTGAGGAAGGTTTGGGGGGGAAAGGCCTTCGAAAAGACCCGCTGATGTTTTTCTCCACCAGTGGTATGCATCTCAAAAGCATTGCAGCAATATGTATTCATTCATAAGAATAGGTTTGAGATGCACTTTAAAAAAACAAACCTGAAATCCCCCTAGCTAAAGTAATCACATATACCCTGTCGTCTACAGAAAGCACAGCCCATACCAGCGCTCCTGGCTTCACGATTGGTTGTTTTTTTTACCACCAGTCAATCAATGAGGGTCAATGACAGTGTCCCACATTTCTGACCAGGCTGTACCGGTGAGGGGAAAACAGAACAGGTCCTATAACAATGAGATGGTTTATACACACACACACACACATACACACACACACACGCACACACACACACACACACACACACACACACACACACACACACACACGCATGCACACACACGTGGCTAACACTGAGACGAGGCCGTGTGAACCCAAAGCACAGTCGCTCTATGGTTTCGTTGTGTCTGGCTTATATTCCTAGCTGTGAATCAGAGCCTTCATAATACACTTTATACTTGGGTGCGATGTGTTTTTGTTTTTTTAAACATCGACCTCTGGTTGGCTATTCTAACTATAACATCACAAACATTGAAAACATAAGGGGAAACGCCTCTTAAGTGTACCAAGCTAGCAAAGATGCAGTATCCCAATCCAAAGAGGAGGAGGCAAAAGAAGAGTACTATTTGCTAGGACTAATATACAGAGTGATTATAACCACACCGGCCAACTGGCCTAGAATAGAAAAAGGAATGAAGCCAGAACATTTATGTAACACAAGACAACGTGATCCAGGTGGCCATCTAGTGGACGTTAAATGTATTGCTCCATTTTGAAACAATCAACTTAGGACCTGAGCATCAAACCATATGGCCAAGGCATTTCTTTTTGGGTCTAGTTACTAGTCTGTGCGTGTCCAGCCAGCTAGACACCCTCATGTCCTGAGCTGAAGCATCTGATGTTGCCATGCCCTCCACACACCCCTGAGTGCCAGCGTACGTTATTGCTGTTTCATTCATGATGACACAGGACATCGTTTCGTTGCCTGCATCTCGGACACTGGCTCACGCTGTACTGCCGGCCAACTCTTCGTGTATGCGTGTTACCCTGCTTAGAAAATGGCAAATGTTGAGCTATCTGTGACATCTAGTGGAATCGCTGATGGGATACTGCACCTATATGCAACTATGACACACCGTTTCTTCACATAGTTCTCTGCTAAAACGTTTAGGAAGAAGGCTATCCATACGCACACCCCCCACCCCCCACCACCAAATATACCTGCATGGTCCGTAATATGTGCCACTCAATAACATAGTATTAATGGTCCAGTCTGGTCTCTCACAATCCTGAGATAAGACTCAACTGTAATGTCCACAGGAGTTGCTGCATTATCTTAAAACACTGACACTTTGATATCTGCTCATGACATCTTATTGGTGACGATGATGATGACGAAGTTGGCTTCTCTTTTCTTTATTTATGATTAGCTGGGGGGGATGTCCTCATCTCCTCCTGCTAGCCGGTCCTCCGGGCTCATGCAGTCTTCCGGGCGTCGTTGCATTGCAAGCCGGACGGGCATGCGAGTGTGGTGATCCAGGGCTCTGACCGACGGCGAGACACGGGGCAGTGGTCTGGGGGAGGTTGGCGCAAGCAGCTAGGGGGGCGCTAACGGGGTGGGGGGTGGGGGCTGTTCATGCTGGTGTTCCGACCGGTCCTACGGACCCGTGGCCCGGGGGGCGAAGGAGGGGCTATTAGGGATTTGTATAGGGCGTGTCAACTCGGGGATGAAGCAGGTCATCAGAGCTTGCTGGGGGGGGGGGGGGGGGTTCGCTCTGGCACGGTGGGCAACGTGAGCGCGCCATGTGCCATGGGGTTAAACACCTCCACTTGGCCTGGAGCCGGGCCAACACCTGAGAGACCGCGGGGGGGGGGCTGACACAGGTACATGTTCTGACGAGGGTCCATGAAGAGAACACAGCGACCGTTCTAGTCTATGGACTGGGGGGGGGGGGGGGGGGGGGGGACAGCGGAGCGTCGCCGTGCCCTTCCTTCTCATCGCTCACTTCACTTCTAAACAGACACTCACGTTTCGCAATGTCTCTTTCCATTGGTTCTTCTGCTGTCGTTTATATCATGGAGAGTTTTACAGAGTCCCTGATAGTTCCCTTGGAAATTCAGAGAAAAATAAATTATGAATGTTACACTATATGCTGTACAATATCATTCAAAACGGGGGGGGAATCCCTGCCTTGGGGCTGCCTGGATGCTGCGATGCTGGGTTGGTTTGGGTGGAGAGAAGGGGATCTGGGCTTGATTGCAGAGGCTTGCCTTTGGAGGGGGTTTGTTGACAATGGGCTCCACCTTTTGTAGAGAGAGGAGAGCAGAGGGTGGGGGCTCTCCCCTGTGAGGGGGTGGTTCTCCAGGCAGAGAGAGAGGAGAGGAGAGGGTGTGAGCTTTCCCCTGTGAGGGGGTGGTTCTCCAGGCAGAGAGAGAGGAGAGGAGGGGGTGGGGGCTCTCCCCTGTGAGGGGGTGGTTCTCCAGGCAGAGAGAGAGGAGAGGAGAGGAGAGGGTGGGGGCTCTCCCCTGTGAGGGGGTGGTTCTCCAGGCAGAGAGAGAGGAGAGGAGGGGGTGGGGGCTCTCCCCTGTGAGGGGGTGGTTCTCCAGGCAGAGAGAGAGGAGAGGAGAGGGTGGGATCGCTTCACCATGAGGAGGGGCCTCCAGGCTTGTTGTTCCCAATGGTGCTGTCTGAGCACTCTGCTTCAGAGGTGTCACAGTCGGAGTCCCCAAACTGCAGCGGGTTCTGAGGAGCAAAACGCAGAGGGGGGAAATCAGTACACTACACGTGCAAGCTAGCAACACAGCGCGGTTGCAGATCGGATTAAACTACACGACGTAAATGGCACAACTCCCGAACGTCTACCTGAATTTCACGCCAGGTCTAAAGCCTTATTACGCAAAGTGGACAACACAACAAGCGCAAAGGGGGACGGCAATCCATCCCCACACAAGGAACCACCAATGGCACCACAAACACCGGGCCCTCTGACCTCGTAGCTGTGCTCGTCCGAGCAGAGTTTGCCCAGGGAGATCTGGGTCTTGACCCGGCGCACGGCGCACTCCTTGTCGGACAGCCCGTCGGACTGGGTGGAGATGTCGATGGGGATGTCGGGCGTGTGCGACAGCAGCTCGTCCAGGTGCTCCTCCTGGCTGGCGCTCAGCCTCTCCAGGGGCCCGCTGTGCGAGTGGTCGCTCGTGTTGCCTTCCTCGCCATCGGACAACGACAGGTTCTCTGAGCTGAAGGTGGAGTAGGACTGGAAGCTGCTCATGCACCTGTGAGGTCTGGAAGGAGGGACAGGGCTTTGACGTTTTGTACTTCGGGCTCAATATGAAGTGTGAAACTAATATAACGCGCTCATATTTCATAGTAATATTTCATGTTATACTTCATGTTTGGTAACTAAACAAGGCAAGGTTTCGCTTAGTGATAATAATAGTACCATATGGTAAAATCTAACAAAATTCATGGATATAGGAATGAAATGACGTTTTATAAAATGTACAACGCAACAGCAATATATAAAAATAAAGCAATTTTAGGCACGTTTTGTGTATTTTCTCTTCACAATTTTACAGTCCCAATAGGGGAATAGATGGAACTATTCAGACAAAACGAGTTTTACCTCTGTCTCCTTGGAAACTCCACCTCACTGTCCACCTCCCCCTCCTCCTCTTCAGACGACTCATCGCCACCCTGAGAGAGAAGCGATTACCACCGTTAATGTGCCATCAACCTTTCCCTGCCTCCGACCTAGATACAGACACACTCAGACCTTCAGATTATTTCTACGAGACGACAGGGGAGGGGTGTATTACCTTCCGCAGTGGTCGGAGAGTCCGAGGCAGTCCTGAGGGCAGAGTGTGTGTCCTAGGGGACGGGTTCTCCAGCGGCTTTGCCTTGTCCCGGGCCTCCCTGTCTGACGCCTGCTCCGGCACCCTGGGGGCCACTAGTGGAGGGTGGCTGTTCTCGCAGGTGCTGAGCAGCGAGTAGTGGGGCATCTCCGGGTGGCTGGGGGCAGGGGGACAGTCCTGACAGTGCAGACAGCCAGGGAAAGGGTGTGCCTGGCAGCACGGGCACAGGGACCCGGCGGCCCCCGTGGCCGGCTCCTCCACGGGCCCCAGCGGCGTGGGGGCGGAGCTCCGCTGGCGGCCGCTGGCGTCCACGGCGGTGGAGATGAGGTCGGGGCTGGGGCCGGAGATGCGGCGCTGCAGGTGGTCCGTCTGCGGGCTGCGGAGGGGCGCCGCGGGGCCGAAGTAGCGCAGGTTGTTGGCACAGGTGGCGACGGCGTTCTCCCGGCCCTTTAAGGGCAGCAGGGGGCCCTCTAGTGACTGGTGGTGGTTGTGCTGGTAGTACTGCTGCTGCTGGGTCGGCTGCTGGTGCTGATGATGCTGCTGATGCTGCTGCTGCTGCAGGGGCTGCGTCTCCTCCGAGGCCCCCCCGCTGGACTTCAGCACCCCGGGGAAGTCGCTGTGGCTTCCCTTGCTGTTGGCACGGCGGTGACGAGGCTTGCTGCGGTAGCGGGCCTTGCCGGGAGGCGTGGAGACCTTTGGGCTGCAGGATAAGGGCGAGGGCGAAGGGATGACCTCCACGCTGGAGATGCCGTCCGGGCGAAGCAGGTCCGGCCTGAAATGGACATGGAGTAGACAGCATCAGCATAAGGCAGCGTGGTGCAGGAGTAAATGGCCACCACGCTTCAAAAACTGTGAGTCCCCCCTCTAGTGTAAAGCGCTTTGGGTGTCTAGAAAAGCGCTATATTTAGTGCAATCAATCAATGAAAAAGGTCCACATCCTTAAGTCTATGGTATAACTGTGACCCAGATGACCAAGCAGGGTTTACCATGACGGGTCAACACGCAGGAACAAGGGGGCCATCTGTGCAGACAAACTCATTTGCTATACAATAACAATAGCCGTTAATGGATTATTGTATGGATTTCTCTACTCGTCCAAATCCTTTTATGAATTGCAAACTGCTGACGCGTAGCGCCCGTCTACGTCACCTCCCGGGGGCTTATGGCCTCGTCCCCTTACGTAAACCTGTGGGCGTCGGGGGGGGGGGGGTTAAAGCTCCCACCTTTTACAGGGGGGCATGCCAGGTTTGTGAGACATGCTGCCTTTCTTTCTGATGAGCTTCTCCACGGCGTTGGGCCTGACAATGGGCCTCACCAGGTGACGTTTGTAGTTGCCCGGATACTTTTTCTCCACCACCTGCTCTCTCCTGTGGGGGGAACGGAGGTTGGGGTGAGGGTTCGTCGGGCGAGGTTCAAACAGACAGCGGACCTCCAGACATTTTGACAACACCGTGCCATTTGAATCCTCGTGTGGCAGCACTATCCACAAGTCAGTGATTCGTAACCAGCATTAGCAGTAAGAATATCAGAGGTGTAGTATTGTGAGTGAAAATATAGGTCCGAAATTGTGCAAACTGTGGGACAAAAAAAGGTATTATTAAAACGGTCTAAAACCTCAATGCCAGGCTACAGCTGTTCCTTTATAAGGGCTTAGACTGAAACAGAAACAGTCATTTGGGGGAATTTCTGGAAAACTGACTCACAGCTAAATGTTCTATTGCACCTCCTGTATCAGACATCATTGAAAGCCAAAATAATAACGTTTCAACCGTGTTTTGCGTTAAGGATTTCCAAACAGCAGTGTTTCCAAATGTGAAAATGTGAATGTGTTGAAGCTATTTATAGAGCTCTGTGTGAAGGTGCTAAGAAGAGGAGGAGGAGGAGGAGGAGAAGAAGGGGTTTGCACCACAGTCAACCTACTTCATGAGATCCTTCTCCCGGACTTCCAGCTGCAACATGATGGCGCTCAGCTCCATGTAAAGGTTGTTGGCTCTCTCCAGTTTCCTCTCGTAGTGCTCCCTGATGTCCAGCGCATGCCTGGACATGAGAACGTGTATCAGTGTACACAGTCTAATGTGTAAATATGTACAGTATCATTTAACTATACCTTTTGTAGTATGTAAGCGATGCGTAACTTTTAATCTCCCCCTCTCCCTCTTTCTCTCTCTGCCCTACCTGAGTTTATCTCTGTCTGTCTGTCTGTCTGTCTGTCTGTCTGTCTGTCTGTCTGTCTGTCTGTCTGTCTGTCTGTCTGTCTGTCTGTCTGTCTGTCTGTCTGTCTGTCTGTCTGTCTGTCTGTCTGTCTGTCTGTCTGTCTGTCTGTCTGTCTGTCTGTCCCTCTCTCTGCCCTACCTGAGTTTATCCCTCTCTCTTTCTTTCTCTGCCCTACCTGAGTTCCTCCCTCTTTCTCTGCCCTACCTGAGTTCCTCCCTCTCTCTCTGCCCTACCTGAGTTCCTCCCTCTTTCTCGGCCCTACCTGAGTTCCTCCCTCTCTCTCTGCCCTACCTGAGTTCCTCCCTCTTTCTCTGCCCTACCTGAGTTCCTCCCTCTTTCTCTGCCCTACCTGAGTTCCTTCCTCTTTCTCTGCCATACCTGAGTTCATCCCTCCTGCGTCGGATCAGCTCCTCATCCAGCCTGTGGATGCACGTTCCCTCGCTTTTGATCTTCTCAAAGTGTTTTTTCACTTCCTCCCTCCACTCCGCCTGACGTGTACACACACACACACACACACACACACACACACACAGAGAGAAAGAGAGTCACATACTGGCAGAACAATCATTCAAAACTGCTACTTTGGCTCAAATCCCCCAAAATGTTTACTGTCAAGGCAGTATTTGACTTTGCTAAGGACTAGTAGATACCCAAAACAAACAGTTTAATGTAGCTAAAATTTGCCCAAACTTGGTTCTTTTTATATTTTTGTTTACACATGAGCCTGCACATTGTGTCAGTGACAATCAATTGAAATGAAATGAATTGAAATGAAAAATGGCCTTCATTAGAGACCTTTGTTCTCTAACACCATCCCCCTTTCCATTGTCTACCAGTCGTTCTCAGTGTTTGTGATTGGTTAGTGTTGCTGTGTGCTGTGATGCCGACCTGTGACTTAAAGTACGTTTCCTGAGGGGTTCCCAGTATGTCTGCAGAGGCAATGTCCAAGTGGAGCAGGATCTGACGGAAAGATGGCCGGTTCCTGGGTTTGCCTTGCCTACAGAGAGAACACACACACGCGCACACGCGCGCGCGCGCACACACACACACACACACACACACACACACACACACACACACACACACACACACACACACACACACACACGGCAAAGGCGTGGTGAGAGGTGTGCTATGCTAACAGCTAAAGGTCCCTGTCAGACCGTCAATAAAAAAAGACTGTGGTCTTCCCATCAGGTACTCATCGAACCCACTTCACTGAACAATGACTACGCGGGTTTAACCCCAGAAACAGCTCTGTGCCGTTATCCATGGCTGAGCCCATTGGCTCCACAGTGAGCTGGTACACAAAACGTGAACCGACGTGCCAGCCCAGCAGAACGCCTCACCAGGTCTGCTTCATGAGGATCTTGAAGCCATCGGGGCAGGTGGAGGGCACGGGCAGGTGGAGGCTGTTGCTGCCCACGCCCCAGATGATGGCGGAGGAATCCACGTCTTTGTATGGGATTTCCCCCGTGAGCAGCTCCCACAGCACAACCCCAAACGACCTGAGGACGACACCAAAGACAGGGTGAGCGACGCTCTGACGTCCCGGGGTAACTCCACTGTAATAATAATCATAATAACTTGAATTTAAGAGCGCCTTTCTAAAACCCAAGGACACTTTACAAGGCATATTCAAAACAGACAATTAAAACAAGTACGCAACAACAATAAAAGGGTCGGGTGGAGCGAAAGGCCTGGCAGAACAAGTTTGTGTTTTAACTCGTTTTTTGACTCTGAACAGTGGAACGTGCTCATAACTAGCATACATTCAGGATTTGTTATGTAAGCCGGTACGAAGTGGGCAGTTCACTGTAATGCCTGATTCTACAGAAGAACTCTTATTTGAAGATATACTGACAAAAAAGGCAAACTCGCCACTCTGTAATACAGTTCAACTTCAACAGTTATGTTATCTGGAACCTGGATTAATCACATTATGTGAGGTTATGTTAACTGAAATAAAGTCAATTCGCAAAGAAGTGATAAATAAGGAATAAGCAAAAAGCCATAAGTACTATTTTAAAATGTTATATCGATGCTTGTTAATAGCAGTTGAAGCATATCTTTAGCGTTATCACAGAGTTCCATAGATAGAGTTATGTTCTTCAATCTCCAAGGGAAGGATTGGGTCCTGCTGCCATTTTTTCTCTCCTAAGTAAAGGAGACAGCCAGGTGCATGGCGCCGTCTTCTCACTCACCAGATGTCTACTTTCTCAGACACAGGCTCGTTCCGGATCACCTCGGGAGCCATCCAGGCCACCGTACCGGCAAAGGACATCTGGGTGCTCTTGTCACTCAGCTCTTTGGAAGTCCCAAAGTCGGAGATTTTCACATTGTCATTGTGGGTGACCAAAACACTGATGGAAAAGACCGAAAGGCAAAAAACATGTCACCAAAAGCAAAATGTACTCTTACACTGTATTCTCAAACTTCATGTTTCAAACAATGAATCATATTCCGATACAGCTTAGCCTCAAACTTGAATAATATTTCAAACAATTAATCATATTCCGATACACCTTAGCCTCAAACTTGAATAATATTCCAAACAATGAATCCAATTTTGTTAGCTACTTATGCGGTGCATTCATCATGCTTAAATCCTCACAGGGTAAAAAGACTCTCCTGTCAGATAACCGAGGCACATCTTTGTCTCTGAATCATTCTGTTTGGAAGAGACAAGAGTGACCTTTCCAACGGATTCTGCCTGCAGTTATTCTGCTGACTAATAGAGTGTTCAGCGCTGCTGCAGTAGAATGATATTGATCAGAGAGAATGGAACTACATGCCGGGGGTGTGTGTGTGTGTGTGTGTGTGTGTGTGTGTGTGGGGGGGGGGGGGGGGGGGGGGGGCGGGGGAGTGTACTGGACACCATGACTTTGCTAGCATCCTGTACCAGGCAAAAGGTTCGCTTCTCTCACACGCTGAATACATGAAAGATAAATCCCCATGGTTCCCTTTTTGATATAAAATAATGATGCAATGGACCAAATCTGACAGACAAAGCAACCGCTCAGAATTTAATGATATCATGAAAGAAAAAAACTATTATTAAAAAAGAAAATTGAAATGTGTAAATAAAGTCTCCTTTTAAAGTCTCACATATGAAGTCACTAATGTTGCCTCGGCCCACTTCAAACAAAAAAGTCACTCACTTGGGTGACTTGAGGTCCCTGTGGATGATCTTGTGGAGGTGCAGGTAGTTCATGCCGCTGGCGATGCCCGTGGCCCAGTCCACCAGGAGGCTGGGGGTGACCTTCCGGCCGGCCCTCAGCACCTCGTAGAGCTGGCCCTGGGCGCAGTACTCCATGATGATGCAGTAGCAGGGAGCCTGGGTGCACACGCCCCTATATCAAATTCAAACAGACAGACGGAAGCGGAAGCAACGTGTTAGCTAGACAACTGCTGTGGTGAACGCCCCGGTACAACAGTCTCACTTTCCGGGTCTCCAAGCCGTGTGTGTGGAATCGTCAGGACGTGCGGGGGGGCCTACTTGAAACCGATGATGTTGGGGTGCTTGAGCTTGCGCAGGTGCTTGATGTCGGTCTCCTTCTGCTCGCGCACCTTCTTGATGGCCACCTCTTCGGAGTGGTACTTGCCGAGGAAGACGGCCCCCTGTGCCCCGCTGCCCAGCCACTGCAGCTCCGCGATCTCCTCAAACGGGACCTCCCACATGTCTGCGCGACACAGGAGGAACAAGTGTTAAGAGTGCCGACCGAACGAGAGTCTGCTCGGCGCTCGCTTCTCGTTCCAGGAATTCAATAGAGCCCCACAGGGGGTCTACGCAAACGTCCTTCAAACGTTTCAATGCCTGCAGAGATCTTTGGCGGCGGGACGACTCGTTGTTTTAGCCGGTATTAAAATAGACTCGCATCTGCTCTGGAGACACCACAAACCTTTCCCCTCCCATCCTTAAAGTGGTGACGGAGCGCACAGCTGAAGCCCGGCCTGACCGAGGAACGCTGTGGGAGGAGAGGTTCCTGCAGCTGACCGACCACAAGGCCCAGCCCAGTCTCTGCCTGACCGCAGCGTGTCGCGTTCGGCCCGGGCCTCGTGTGTCCAGCTGCTCCGCCGAAGCGGAGCCTCGCCGTGGCTCTGACCCCAGTTGGACCTAAACCGGGGACGGTTCGGTTCCAGCTAAGGCTGGGGACGGATCTGCGCGCTCACCTTGCTGCTGCAGCTTGTACTCCGTGGAGTAGGTCTTCCCGATGATGTTCCAGACGGGCCTGAGGCAGCCAAAAAGCCCCTCCAGGAAGCCCCCTCCCCCGGGGCCGCCGCCTCTCTGGAAGTGCAGCTTGATGTCGTCGTGGTGGGGGTGGTTGTGGGTCCCTCCCTCGCTGTGGTCGGCCGGGCGGCCCCCCTCCCCGCCGGGGCCCTCCTCCCCCCCGCTGCCGCCCCCGCCGTGGCCGCAGGACGCCGGCGACTCGGCCTCCCCGTGCTCCTGCAGCTGGAGCACGCTGTTGTCGAAGTGGCCGCCCTCGCTCCGCGCCGAGTCCTCGCTGAGGGCGGTGGTGGCCGGGCTGGTGCCCCCCAGGGCCGAGTCCTCGTCGTGGCCGGGGGGCTGGAGCGAGCGCAGGGGCTCGGGGAGGTTGGTGGGCGGGGCCAGGTCCGTGATGAGCCGGGGGGCGGGCGGGGAGGGAGGGGCCGACGGCGGCTGAGCGGGGTTGGGGCCGTTGGCTTTCTTGGCGGCGTCCCCCGTCACGGTGAGTTTCAGCTCCTCCTTGAGCTTGCCCACCAGCAGGCTGGGACAGGACGTCCAGGATAGCACCTCGGGGGAGCTGCCCATGGTGAGGTGTGTGTGCATGGGCTGCCCGAGGCCGTGTGGCCGGGGACGCTTCTAACGCAGGGGTGGGTCCGAACGCTGGGAGTCACCTACGGAACGAGGAAGAAGAAGAAGAAGATGGAAGAAAAAAAAGATGGAATCAGATCACGATCATTCCGTAACAACGCTGCGGACAACAAACGATAGGAGATTTGAAATCAATTACGCAAATCCTACGGCGCCTTACAGAACGTCAACGAAGGATTAAGAAAAGCTGCCGCTGTCACTCCCATACCCCAAAGACAACCACACAATGCCCTCATTTCCTCCCTCACAGAGAAGGGCTTGGGAGGGCTTACATTAACGCTGATTATATTTCGAACCACGCTGTCAACCCACCATACAGCAAGCGGGTAAGGGAAGAAAGAAAACACTGCAGATGTACAAAGGAAAAAAAAATTGAGGGAGAGAGGGAAAGTAAGGTACAAAAAATAATCGGGATTTTGTACAAAAAAAATAGGTTGGTTGAATGAGCACGCATACACACACATACACATCAATGGCACAGCGGAAGCAGCAGTAGCAAGGATTACAATCTGGGCCTGTCCTGTACAAGGACATGGGTGAGCTAAACATCTGGCCCATGGAGCCCATTCCCCTCCCTGCCACACCAACAGGGTCTCCCATGGCCGTCCCAAGGCCCAGCCACCGCCCCAGCACCACCCCCAGCACCCAGCACCTACCCCAGCACCCATCCCCTGCCCCAGCACCCATCCCCACCCACAGCACCCATACCCTGCCCCAGCCCCTGCCCCAGCACCCATCCCCACCCACAGCACCCATACCCTGCCCCAGCCCCTGCCACAGCACCCATCCCCACCCACAGCACCCATACCCTGCCCCAGCACCCATCCCCACCCACAGCACCCATACCCTGCCCCAGCCCCTGCCCCAGCACCCATCCCCACCCACAGCACCCATCCCCTGCCCCAGCCCCTGCCCCAGCACCCATCCCCACCCCCAGCACCCATCCCCTGCTGCAGCCTCAGGCCCTGGCACACAGCAAGCATGGGTCAGTATGCTGTGGTCAGTGAACTGCCGGGAAAAGAGAAAGTCCATACCGCTCCAGGCCTAATCCCCAGCCTGCTTCCCAAAAAGTAATTATTTAAATCCAAGCATCCAAATAAACACAGAGTTCTAAGGGCAACACCTGGTTGTCATCCAGCCCCCCCCCCCCAACACACACACCCCCCACCCCCCGCCCACGGCCACACGTGGACTAGGTCCCTTTCTCTCAACTCCTCCTACACTATCGGGGCTGCTTTGTCACACAGGAGGAACAGCTGGCTCTCTACACACAGACGGAGCACATTCCTTCACCCGCCCTGACAAAAAAAAAAAAAAACTCGCTAACTCGACAACGAACATCCGACTGAAGAACTACTGACTCTACCTTTGGAGACCCTGCGTGTCTGTATGCGCCCGGCATACGCATGGGGAGCGGACATACTTCCACGCGAGTGTCTGTCACTCAGTCAGGGCGTGTCTGGGGGGGGGGGGGTAACCCGAGCGCTGTTTGCCCGCCAACTCATCCATAATGCAGGCCTGTCTCTTAGCGGGCTGCTGAGAGTGCAGGGGGAAGGAGAGAACGCTCTCTCAGGTAACCGATAAATCCGTCCCTTCCACAGCCGAGACAACCGAGCCGTGGGCGCAGGGGCCGCGCTGTAATTCCACCCCGGGAACAGGCCTGAGGGGCTGGGTTACGGACAGAACGGGGCGGATACACGGGGGAACGCATGCACGCATCAACGGAAATATACATACGCAGGGACCGTTACGCGTTCTATTACAAATTGGATTCCAAGTATACTGTGTACATTAAGTATACCTATATTGTGAAATGGAGACAATTAGAAAATCCATCCATGTATTATATATTTTATTTATTCTAGTTATACAGGGTGGGTGGACTGACAGAAACTATGTATCTTGTATTGTCCTGTTTAGAAGGCGGGTAAATTAATCATTTATTTTAATGAGATAAATTAACAAAATAAAACATAAAATATAGACAAATAATAAGTCAAAATGTATTAGGGTGGATTCTTCCCAAGTCCTACCAATCCCCCACCTATTTCCTTTTCAGCCTGATCTGACCTGTGTCTGGGAAATAGGAAATGGACCTCCTACCTCCCATGAATGACTAATGGCCGATCTCCATGGCCATACAGTGGTACTGTGAATTATGTCTGCTCCGTCTCAACAAAAGGGCCCGGGTGTCGTTTACCCAGTCATTTATTTAGGGGACTTTCCACACTGACCCTCACCTGGGCAAGGGCACGTCGACCAGCCATCACAACCTCTGTCTCTCTGGTTTCTCTGCCCTTCTGGCTGCGTGGCTTGAGAGAATCCCATAGCCCTTTCCAACCTGCATACCCCCCCCCCCCCCCCCACCCACCCACCCCACCCTTACTACACCCCGGGGGCTGACCACAGAACACATAACAAAAAATAAAAAACGGAAACACGTTCAAATCATATTTCAAGGGAATTAATGACTTTGTTTTGGACGTTGTGGGGTATAACATCTGGTGCGTATCTGGAATTACACGAGACACAGTTTATCCTTCCACACTCATTGGCCAAAATAACCAGAGAAAGGAAAAAGATGGATGGAGAACAGGAGAGATAGAGACAGAGAGAGAGAGAGAGAGAGAGAGAGAGAGATTGAAAGAGAATGAGAGAAAGATAAATAGAGTGAGAGAGAGAAAGAGTGAGGGAAAGAAAGATAGAGAGACGGAGAGAAAGAGACAGAGAGAGAAAGATATAGTGAGAAAGAGGGAGAGAGAGAGAGGGAGAGAGAAAGAAAGGAAGAGAGAGAGAGAGAGAGATAAAGAGATAGAGAGAGATAGAGAGAATTATCAGGGGCTGATCCTTTAATCCTCATAGAGGGCTCCAGGGAGAGGGCTGCACCAACACACTCCCTTCACTGGCCTCCAAATCTCCTTTACTCCCCCCCCCCCCCTCTCTTTACTACTGCCCCAATTTACATTCATGCACCGAGACGCACAGATACAGCAAGACAATTTCTAGTGTCCCTCTATCCTTGGCCCTTGTTTAGGTGTGTTATCTGTGTGTGTGTGTGTGTGTCCACAGTGGAGATGGAGCAGCTGGTGTGGCATGGGGGATCAGGTTTAGAGAACACACACACACACACATAAAACCCAGGGCCCCGTCTGACAAGATCCAATAATCCCACTACTCCCAGGCCGGCAGCGTGTAGCACTCGGCAAACCTGAACAAACCCTTACTCTCTCCCTCCCTCCCTCCCTCTCTTCCTCCCTCCCTCCCTCCTTCCCTCCCTCCCTCCGTCCGTCTGTCTCGGCCCGTTTGACGGCCGCACCACAAAGCAGGCCTTCATCAAGATACTGATGCACTGTATGTGTCGACGCATGTAAGCATGTGTAATGGGAAATAACACTATGCGATACCTACTTACCGCACGCACACTCACACACACACACACACACACACACACACACACACACACACACACACACCCTCTTGCACCAGTGGCAGCATCTGTGTCCCCATGACTCATTAGGTGGGGTCCTGCTGGGCCCCACAGGGATCCACTTTTTATTTAACAGCTGCTCTGGCAACAAAGGACCAATTTAGACCTCGTCCCGGCCCACCCTTCACACACGTTGCCATGTCAACCCACCGTCAATCCTGACCTTCCGCTGCAAGCCACACTCCTTATTTCATCGCCCACACACACACACACACACACACACACACACACACACGGTATTCCATATCTTGCCTTTATCATGAGGAACATTATTGTATTTCATACTTGGTATTTTAAAACAAACGTTTGATTTCTATAAAAGAATAAAGAAGTGAGGACCAGTCATTTAGTCCTCACAAGTTGAAAGTGTCCTCACTTAAATAGCAAAACACTCTTTTCGGCACTCACTAATAATGCACACACAAACACACACACAGTCGACACAGCAGGAGGTAAAAACCTGGTTCCTGCGTACATTATGATCATTGTATAGCTCTGTAGCAGGATTTGCTATAAACACAGGAGACAGCAAAGTAAGGCAGGGAATAGTAAATCATAACACACTTGATCTCCCTGCTGGTAGCACTGAGGAGTAGCTCATCGAAAGCCTCTCTATTCATATTGCATCATTACTGTTATTTTGGCTCGGGTTGTGAGATATTCCTTTCTAAAATGGGACAACTCCGGGCATCCTAGACGCTCCGTGCGTCCTGCCTTCCCGGTTTGTCCTGATTGGACCAGGCAAAAATGTGGGCCAGACGTGTGTCCAAAGCTGCTTTCTCTCTCCTGGGCCCGGGTTAGGGATCGGAGCGAGCTCGGTGGGGGAAAACGGAAAGTCGTAATCTGTCCTCTGAGCCCGGCGGGGCGGCGGCAGCGGGTAGAGATCACCCCGCGCTGGCAGAGCGGCACACGTCGGACACCAGGGATCTGCAATCCCCCATCTCTCCATGCCGATTCAGCTCGGTGACCGACTCACCTGGCTAAGTCAAAAGCCAGTGGTGATGACTGACTGGCTTGCTGGCTGGTTGGCTGGCTGGCTGGCTGGCTGTCTGGCTGACTAGCTGACTGACTGGGTGACTGGCTGGCTGGCTGACTAGCTGACTGACTGGCTAGCTGACTGGCTCGGTGACAAGCTGACTGACTGGCTGGCTGACTGGCTGGCTGGCTGACCGACTGGCTGGCTGGCAGGGAGGGTGAACGACTGGTTTTCTGGCTGGCTGGCAGTATGAAACGACCGGGTCACCAGACTGACCTGCCGGCTCGTTGGCCTGCTGTCCAGAGTAATGCCTCCCTGATTTACGCTGATGGGCTGCAGAAAACAACAAGGTCAACAACCATACCTTCCCATGGCAACGGGAAACACGTCACATCAGTTATGAACAATCTTAATCATGTTATTTCTCATAGCTAGGCCCGCTTACAGCGTGTACATTTTGTGTTGTGGAGAGTTAAAGTGACACATTAACTAACAGGAGCTCTTTGTTTTGTTTTGTTCTTACAGAGACAAGTGATGCTCGATCATTTGATTTTGATAGTACTTCCTCATACACACACACACCCACACACACACTTCAGTTCACTGGCATAAGGAGTGATTAAACAAAGTCAGTGGTAGGTAGTAGGAGGAGAGAACTGTGAATCATTGACACTCCACTCTCTCTTTGCTTATTGGCAACCACACACGCTCAGACACACACACGCTTATACACACACACACACACACACACACACACACACACACACACTTGCTCACACACGCACGCTCACAGACACCCACAGACTCAGTCAGTCACGCACACGCACACGTTCACACACGTGCAGGCACAGCTAGTGCCTGAAATAGTCTTGGCTGGTTACCAGCCAGAGTTCTGCGGAAATAAATAATTCTACAGGACGCAATTGAGACGTCAAACCTCCAGCCTCCAGCCCCATGCCCCAGCAGCAGTGGAGCTGCAGTCAGCCAGTTAGTCATCGGCCTTCGAACCCCAACTGCACTGGTCAGGGTCTGCACGCAAACCCAGTCTAATACTAGCCCTCTGAGCCCGTCTAGCACTCTTTAGTCAGTCAGGTTCAATGACAAAGCACCGGAGGGCTTCACTAACCAGTCCTGACCAGATCTATCCAGATAGAGGAAGAATGCAAACTGACAGTCGGGGAGATGTGGTCAAAAAGATGGCATGGGCAAGAGAAAGAGGGGAAAAGAAGGAGGGAATTAAAAAGAGAGTTCCATCGAAAAGGAATGTTTGGGTGGGGTCAGTGAGCGAATGAGAGAGAGTAGAGAAAGAGGTTGAGAAGACGAGTCCAGGCTGCTGGCCGTCCTGCTTCTACTCAAAGTCGTAGTGTTGTAGTCCATAGCCCGATCCTAATGCACCCCCTGGCCCTACCCCTTAGCCCTATCCCTAGTTTTCAAGTGAAGGTTTGCCCCTCGAAACGGAGTCATGAGTGGTAGGGGTTGAAATCTATTTCCTATGAAATGGGACAACCCTTCAAGACCCTGAACGCCATCGATGACGTTTACGTAAACAGAAGCGTCAAGTCTGCTGACCAACTTACAATGTTGTCTTCAGCTGTGGGGATCTCTCTTGCGCGGGCTAGAGGCATCCTTTTGTGGTTGTCCGTAGCAAATCACGATTCATTCACACATCTTACAAGTTTCACACTCTGAATCGGTCAAACAAGTCACGAAATTAAAAAAAGAACACTGCTTCTATTACCAGGCCAGTTCATGACACAATGGCGGTGCTCTGTATGCTAGCGAGCCGTGCTCCTACCCTGCCAGCCCAGAAGCCTACTGAAGTGCAGTTCGCTGCTGGACTTCACAAAACGGAGGGGTAGGGTCAAGGGGTGATTTGGGATTGGGCTTTGAAAGTTGTACTGCTAGTCAAAGTGGTACTGCTGCAAGTCAAAGTGGTACTGCTGCAAGTCAAAGTGGTACGGCTGCAAGTCAAAGTGGTACTGCTGCAAGTCAAAGTGGTACGGCTGCAAGTCAAAGTCATACTGCTGCTAGTCAAAGTGATACTGCTGCTAGTCAAAGTCGTACTGCTGCTAGTCAATGTCGCACTGCTGGTAGTCAAAGTTGTACTACTGCTAGTCAAAGCTATACTGCTGGTAGTCAAAGTCGTAGTACTGCTAGTCAAAGTCGTACTGCTGCTAGTCAAAGTCATACTGCTGCAAGTCAAAGTGATACTGCTGCTAGTCAAAGTCGTACTGCTGGTAGTCAAAGTCGTACTGCTGGTAGTCAAAGTCATACTGCTGGTAGTCAAAGTCGCACTGCTGGTAGTCAAAGTCGCACTGCTGGTAGTCAAAGTCGTACTGCTGGTAGTCAAAGTCGTACTGCTGGTAGTCAAAGTCGCACTGCTGGTAGTCAAAGTCGCACTGGTGGTAGTCAAAGTCGTACTGCTGCTGCTTGGGGCTGGTGCTGAGCTGGCCCCTGCCCTGCCCTGCCCTTGTCCGCTCCAGTGGGAAAAATCTTCATGAGCGACAACAAAGGGCACAAGAGGAGCCGGCTCCATGTGAATTGGGCCTGTCTGCACTGCACGTCAAGGACACACACACACACACACACACACACACACACACACACACACACACACACACACACACAGTACAGACCAAAGCAGCTGCTGCTGGAGGACAATTCCCGTTGTGCTCCTTAAACAGGGGTGGCCTGCTCGACCCGACAACAATGAGGAAGGCAGTGAGAGAGAGAGAGAGAGAGAGAGAGAGAGAGAGAGAGAGAGAGAGAGAGAGAGAGAGAGAGAGAGAGAGAGAGAGACAAAGCTGAGAGACAGCAGACAAACATGCATATTGCAAGAGGCTGGCCGTGACTGACACCATTTTATCGACAACTTAGAAAACGGTGACAAGACAATGGGAGGGGGAAAATGAAGGGAAGAGACATTTGAAGAAAACAAAATGAACAGCGGGCTGAACAGTATGTTCTGTGCTGGGTGGAGGAGAAAAAGAGAGAGAGACTACTCTCTTGTTCCAGGAAATCAATACACATTAGGCCATTTGAGAGCTGGCTATCTGTTTCTTACTCTGTTGAAGCCACAACCTACAGCGTCTCTCCATATAGGCAGATATCAATATTGCCTTCATATAAAGTTGTTAATTTATTATAGGAACCCATTACAGGAATGAATTGTGAAGCATCCCTCCCGCTGGATATGACTGGGATGGATGGATGGAGGGAGGGATGGATGGATGGAGGGATGGAGGGATCACTCCACTCCGCCTCCCCTCATCCTTTTCTCTAAAGCCTGGCTGCCGGCTACTCATCCTGCGCCGTTACATAAATACGCTTAGCAGAGGACAGAGGCGGATACATACTGTACATACGCATAAACCACACACACACACACACACACACACACACACACACACGCAAACACACACAAAACAGACAGAGAGAGAGAGAGAGAGAGAGAGAGAGAGAGAGAGAGAGAGATCACAAATGTGGATGTCTGTGTGTGTGTGTGTGTGTTTGCACAGATGTCCTAGATATGTCTCTCCTCCTCGCCAAACAGCCTGACCATGGCTGTGAGCGTGCAGTTTTCGGTTGTGTTGGCCCAGCCAGGGGTCTCTGGTGACACTAGTGCTGGAGGTCTCTGGTGACACTAGTGCTGGAGGTCTCTGGTGACACTAGCCTGGTCCATCTGTCCCCACGTCAAGCTGCCCTTCATCAGAGGGCACCGAAAACCACCGCAGCGAGCACCAGCATCACCGACTGGCCGAGCCCAAAATAGCTCCCCGCACGCACGCACGCACGGCCGCCGTGCACGGACCGGCTACGCATCACACCTACGTAGGCTGCCACGGCGCAAACACGCCAGAAAAACATGAATCACGCAACACGCGCACCCCCGGCACCGTCACGAGCGCACACACACACACACACACACGCACACACACACACACACACACACACACACACACACACACACACACACGCACCCAGACACGATCCCTAGGACTTGAGAGACAGGAAAGCAGAATAGAGAAAGACCGGCCGACGTGAAAACGGCCGGCCAGAGGCGTGGCTACTCACAGCCAACAGAGCTCAGACGCATGGTCCCTCCTCAGAGCCGGCACCTCGGACGGGAGAACACAAAACAACATCCTGGCGGGAGGAACGGCAAGACGACTGACAGCCAACGCGGACTGAGATAAAGAGAGAGAGAGGGAGGGAGAGGGAGAGAGAGAGAGAGAGAGAGAGAGAGAGAGAGAGAGTCTGAGGCATTCCTCCTCCTCCTCCTGAGTCCTGCAGCGCTGGAGCTGGCGAGTGGGCGGCAGCGTCACTGGTGGCCCAGCGCTCTGTGCTGGCGTCACACTTTTCATGAATGGAGCTGCCCTGACGCAGAGCCTGTCGCTCGCAGCCCAGGGAGGAGGAGGGGGGGAGGGGAGGAGCCTCACAGGCAGACTCACGGAAGGGAGGGGCGGGAGGAGGAGGAGGAGGTGAATGAGACAGAGGAGCAGGAGGAGGAGGAGGATGGCTTTGGGGGGTTTAAAGCAGCACCAACCGGGAACAGCAGGTTAGGATGTGGTGGTACAGCGTGTTCTGGGTCTACAGAGTGGCTTGTTCACACGCGGCAGTAAAAGTCCTCTGGTTGTGTAACAGGGCTGTGGTGGTACAGCGTGTTCTGGGTCTACAGAGTGGCTTGTTCACACGCGGCAGTAAAAGTCCTCCGGTAATCTTCATGCTCGCGGTCCAGGAGGAACGTCCAAAAGGCTGAGCTGGTTTGGCAAGAAGCACAAAGGAACAGTGGGGGTTCCATGATGGAGATGGGGAAATCACGTAGGATTTAAAAAGTAGTATGATGATACGTAGACATCGTCTTTTGAGATGGGATGATTTGGAAGGTGATTGGAAGGTTTAGGGCAGTTAGATACCCCCCCAGCCAGCCTCTTGCAATATGCATGTTTGTCTGCTCTCTCTCTCTCTCTCTCTCTCTCTCTCTCTCTCTCTCTCTCTCTCTCTCTCTCTCTCTCTCTCTCTCTCTCTATCTCTCTCTCTCTCTCTCTCTCTCTCTCTCTCTCTTCTCTCTCTCTCTCTCTCTCTCTCTCTCTCTCCTCTCTCTCTCTCTCTCTCTCTCTCTCTCTCTCTCTCTCTCTCTCTCTCTCTCTCTCTCTCTCTCTCTCTCTCTCTCTCTTCTCCTTTCTGTCTTTTCCTGCTCTCTCTCGAAGGTCGGCTGAGAGGTTTATTTTTATTGACGTGTAAACGCTAAAGCCAGGACTTTTTCTCAAACCTCTTTTCCTAATGCCGCATTGTTCACGCTCACACAAATGCCCACACACTGAAGACACACACACACACACACACACACACACACACACCCGCACCCTATGCAAGCCAGACAGTTTGCAAGTAGGTCAGCCAAAAGAGCCTCCCTGCTTTGACGTTCCGAGTTAAGTTCAGATTTGCAGAGGACATTGTTCCACAACTGTGCGTGGAGGTCGGATCAAAGGACGCGCACCACCGTGTGGAACTACCACGGTGTGTGTTCGCGTTCGAGAGGCCGTGGGAAAAAACGACCGGTCAGAAAGATCAGCAGCAGGTCCCAGGGCTGCTGAGACTGTTTGCTTAGACTGTATCTGCCCCCCCCCCCCCCCCCCCCCACACACACACACACACACACAAGAAAAGATACCAGGAGAGAGAAGTTGAAATGCAGAACTCACTTACCACAGCATTTCAAAGAAAAACACATCCTCAGCTTACCGCGCGCAGACACAAGGATAGAGGTAGGAATCGGAGAAGAAGAAGGGTTGCGTGATGGAGAGAAGCTAAAGGTAGCGTGAGCCCCGAACAGACAAGGGCTGACCTCAAGACAGCGGTTCAGACGGAGCAGAGAGCAGGGGAGGGGAGGGGCCCGGGAAGCAGATGCTCTGACTTTAATGACCAACCCAACCCTCTGGAGGTAGGACAGGGGGGGCTGAGAAGGGTGGGAGAGGGGGGGCTCAGTCTGTCCGATTTATGCCCCAAGGCCAGCCACGCCCGGGGAGGGGGGCATGATGTTAGCCCCGGGACCAGCTCACCACAGGCCTCTCCTGAGATTCACTCCCGAGGCTTCTAATGGCCGTGAAATAACATTTAAATGAGTCTCTCAGCCCAGATGGTGGAGGACACGGGGTCTTAAGAGGAATTAATGCCAACGCTAGCAACTTGAAAAACTGGACAGAGAGAGTAGCGTGACAGCTATCCTGACCGTGGCATACGCTTTGCCCACAAGAACAAAAGAGAGAGAGAAAGTCAGGCTTTTGCCAAGCCCTGGGCCCTACACAATACCAAACAACCTGTTTGGAGAGAAGACTATGAAAAGCCCTTATGTAAACACAACGTTCCCAAAAAAAAAGCCACACCGGGCTCCTCCCCGAGATCAGCTTGTGCATTCTGAGCCGCGGCAACACCACAGAGGGAATTCCCTGAAATGCCGAGCTGGTGGTTAAACATTGCCCTGCGCTCCGCGACAGCCGGTATCACACACCGTGCAGGGGGGAGTCCAACTCTCAACCCTGTTTGCTTAGACAACACGTCCGGCTCCACGTTAGGTGCGAGGGGAAAAGAATTCCAAAGGTCACGAGATCACGAGTGTTTTTCCGTGTCCTTTGCTCAGGTGGAAATCATCAGGGCCACGTAGCGTTTCCAGACAGTAGCCTAAGCAGGGTATAAAAAGCAGGTACACCGAGCACTATTCTCGTGGGGGATTGCTGAAAAATGTCCGGGACTGCTGCTCAGGACTGAGGGCTTAAATGCCGATCTCCCCTCCCCTCCCCGCCCCTCCCCCCCCCCCCCCCCCCCCCCCTTACTTTTGAAACAGCTCAGTTAAAGGCATGTAGGCTTATGTAATGAAGTGAACGAATTGCTTTCACAGTAGGCAATGAGTAGTGATAACCTAGCGTGTCAGCTTTGGAAAGCTGTGCAAACACATTTCAACCGCAAACTCAGAACGACTCTATTTTAAGAAGGCGTCTTGAGCTGGATTGGAGGCTTTCAGTATTGCCTAACAAAATGAAAAACACAACACACAACCGGTCAAAGTCAAAACGAAGACACTCAGCTGTCCGTACATTTGTCAGCTAGTCTCAAAATCCAGTTTTCCCTATTCTCCCGGGCCGCGCCAATCAGTGTCCGACCTTGGCGCTCCACGCTCGCTCAATGGACCCTGGCCTCCTCCACCCGGCGTGGCGGGCCTGTAAACCACACTGGGGCTGGCTGCCGTTACACACACTCATTACTATTTCACCAGGAGCGGAACAGCCACGTTGACAGCTCCGGTGTCCCCCCCGCATGAATAAGAGAAGCGCCGCCATCGGCCACACACCGGCTTAGAGCGGTTTACCTGGGCCTATCTGCCATCGCATGCTTCGGCCTACGCACACACACACACACACACACGCACGCACACGCACGCACACGCACACGCACACACACAGGCATTTGCACAAACACAATCTTCTACACACACCCACGCACACAGGAAAGCAGCACCTTCACAAGAGGTCCCTAATCCTGGGCATTCACCCCCTCAGCCCACAGTCTAAGATCATTGGCAACCCTATCAGTAAATAAAGCGGGTGTAAAGCCGGCAGCACATTTGATCCATCTGGCCTGACACGGAGAGAAAGGAGAGGGCTGTGTGGAGCAGACCCCGGCTTGTGTGACAGCACGCTGCGAACCACAGAGGGAGAGGTGTCCGTGGAGGGCGACAGTCAACGTCAGCCCAACCGCTCTCGGTCAACAAAAGCGGGTCTGAGTCTAAACAGAGCTTCAGTCCTAACAACTGCCCGTGATGGAGGCCTTATGAGATGGACTGACGGACGAGAAGCAGTCTCTCCTGGAGCCTACACAACGCACACGGTCTAATCCAATACGCAACAGCATGAGTGGTTTGTCTTGGTGCACAGGCAAAGCCTCTTGGTTGTCTGTCTGAGGAGAATGTGGTTCATGGTTGAAGCAAGGGCCTTGTTTGGGGGGAGAGCGGTGACTAGGCCGGCCGACTTGACGGAGGACACACGAGGCCGATTGGTTAGTTAAGTAGATGGAAACAATCGGACCTCGCTGATTGGCTGCGGACATTAAAGAGGGCGGGCACACCCGGTCAAATTCTTTGTTGAGACTGTGACTGACAGATAATGCGAGTGAGATTAAAGCACCAAGCCCACCAATGGCCTAAAAGTAGCTCAGGGCGCGCAGCGGGGAAATTACATAAGCATGACTGTTTCAGTACTCCCAGAGGAGCCTGTCCACAACAATACAATTTTCTCTCTCTCTCTCTCTCTTCTCCTTTCTGTCTTTTCCTGCTCTCTCTC
Organism: Aplochiton taeniatus; assembly: GCA_017639675.1. Lineage (NCBI taxonomy): Eukaryota > Metazoa > Chordata > Actinopteri > Galaxiiformes > Galaxiidae > Aplochiton > Aplochiton taeniatus. The sequence continues at coordinate 49,046,242 of CM030172.1, forward strand.
GAAGGTCGGCTGAGAGGTTTATTTTTATTGACGTGTAAACGCTAAAGCCAGGACTTTTTCTCAAACCTCTTTTCCTAATGCCGCATTGTTCACGCTCACACAAATGCCCACACACTGTGGCCACATACTGAAGACACACACACACACCCCTAGCCTGCCTCTCTCTCTCTCTCTCTCTCTCTCTCTCTCTCTCTCTCTCTCTCTCTCTCTCTCTCTCTCTCTCTCTCTCTCTCTCTCTCTCTCTCTCTCTCTCTCTCTCTCTCTCTCTCTCTCTCTCTCTCTCTCTCTCTCTCTCTCTCTCTCTCTCTCTCTCTCTCTCTCTCTCTCTCTCTCTCTCTCTCTCTCTCTCTCTAGCCAGACTTTTTGGGATTATGTGCAGAAAGAAAAGAAGATACAGGGCAGAGCAGCTTGTCTTGAGTAATAATAATAAAAGAAACTGCGTACAAGGCACACACGTCTCCTTGGATGGGATTAGGCCTCTGGATCTCCTAATGAGAGTTCCACTTGCTTGGTAAGGTTGAAAGCCATTGAATTTGGATGGAGCCCTCTTCCTCCTGCATCCCAGGGCAGAACTATGTGCAGTAGGGGTAAGATGGATAGAGGGATGGGGGTGGGGGGACAGTGAAAGGAGGATGATGATGGGGTTATGGGACGAGAAAGAGAAAGGGAGAGAGAGGGGATTAGGAAAGGGGGGCCGTGGTGGCCTGTGGCTGGGATTACTGACAGTCTGAGCCGGGCAGAGATGGATGGGATGCTGCCTGCCTGCTGTAACGCGGGCTGGCAAGGGGTCAAAGGTCAGGCCAACACAATGGGTCACAAAAGAGATACAAAGCATGGAGGAAAAAAGCCACACACACACACACACACACACACACACACACACACACACACACACATGTATGTATGCATGCACATTATAGAGTCACGGTCACTGCACGTCTGCCTGTGCCCCGCTTTGGTCCTTCACTCGTGTGTGTTAATGTGCTTCCCATGAGGCGCTGCAGGCTGGGGTAATTATAGATGTGCAACTCGCAGAGGAATCGCATGTGAGGGACTCACACACACCCACACACACACACACACACACACACACACACACACACACACACACACACACACACACACACACACATGGTCTGTGTACAAAACACTCCCCACATCACTGTCAATATCCCACGCAGAACCCAAACGGAAATCCCATGATGTTGTCTTAGAAAACATCACGCACAACAGAGTGCCCGCCTCGCCCACACGCTCTTCTTGCCTTTCGCAAATCCAAACAAAAGACCATTTTCAAGTTTTAAATGTTTTCAAACGCCCGTATGAACGTTAAAAGATTCAAAAGCTAGACTGCTAAATCCTACCAATCTTACGGGTAATAATATAGCCGAGTTGACTATATTCAAAAGGTCAAAGTGCAATCCAGACGGGTCAACGTTTGGCTGACCACTGGTCAGAGCCCTTCCCTGTCCAAAGGACCACTTCTCAAAAACCCACCGAACGTGTCTAATCAACAGTTAACAAAACCCCTTGACTAACAGCAACATCCTACATGCAGAGTGGCCAGCGTAAAGAAGGGCCGGAGGCACCGAGTCGGCAGACTCACTGGTGACATTTCGGTCCATCGTAGAGGGTGCTGTCCCTGAGGGACGAGCCCTGGCAGTGGCTGTGCACCACATGGGGAGAGGAGGGGATATCGAAAGGCCCCCGTGGAACCGTACAGCCTACTGTGTCATTACAGAAATGCCACTCAGCAGGAGAGAGGAGAGAAGGTGAAGGATATAGAGAGAGAGAGAGAGAGAGAGAGAGAGAGAGAGAGAGAGAGAGAGAGAGAGAGAGAGAGAGAGAGAGAGAGAGAGAGAGAGAGAAAGAGAGAGAGAGAAAGAGAGACGAGAGGAGAGACAGGGATGAGAGATATTCAGGCTTATCTAGCCCTCTCTTTCAGCCTAAGGGCTGCCTGTTGTTTGGCTTTTTCCGCTCAACTGCTGCTTTGCCCGTGATGTGAACATACAGTAAGTGAAGCTATGCAGCCTATCTTGTGACAGAACGTAATGTAACATAAGCAGTGTATAGAAGCGTATAAGAAACCCCCAGTCATTTTTTTTTGTATTATTTTTTTTTACAAAAGCCAATTTGTGAAAAATACGCATCCTGATACAGCATATTCTAAACCATTTTCAGGTGCTGACTCGTTTCTAAAATCAGTTAAATCCCTGGCAAAATGTTATACAACAGCGCGGTAATTTTTTTAAATGTATTACTCTTCTTTTTTTACAAAAAAGAAAGCGTGGTTTTGTGACAAGGCCAAATAAAATAACAAGTGTAAACAACATTCTACTGCTCTGAAACAAACCAACACGCTTGTTTGTGTGCTTCTCTAACCATGATCCGTTTCTATGGACATGAGACCCAAAACAGTGCTCGTCTCCAGGGCTAGGATTAGCGAGACGGGGCCAGCATTTCTCTGCAGCTGCCATCACAGCAATTACATAAAGGGAGCCTTCTCAGACCCCACCTCTTTTTCCCCATGTCACTTCTGGCCAGAGCTGACGATAGCTGGGATGTGCGGGTTCTCTTGACAACTGGACAAACGGGTTGCCATGCAACAGCGTCACAAGAGGTGACCCTCTTCTTCAGGACAAAGAAACCTCTGTTTGGAATAGCCGAGTTGAAGCAGAAGGGATTGAGGATGGAGTTCTGTGGTGAAATCTGTGGCCTTGGATTTTCAAGACTTCACATATTACAAGGTGTGCGACAACAGAAGACTTTAAAAAAAAATACAAGGATACATTTTGCTTCTAGGTAAAAGAAAAAAGATCAGCCGTCATCACGTACCAATCAGACAAACATCTCAAAAGCCTCAATCAGGGTCTGCTGTGTGCTTTTGGACCAGAGACTGGTCCGATGATATGCACACACTGGGATCATGTTCAACATCAAACCATAAAAAAAGATCAATATTTATTTGAATACTAGATCAAGCAACATGGAACAACCGACCAGTTCCATTCCACATTGTTGGCTCCTCGTCGTGTTTGCAGAAGGCCATGTCTTAGGTTTATTTCTGCCATGTTTAGAAACAAAGACAGAAACACACTGTTTGAGGGAGACACGATTTGGCTGGTTGGTGTCGTGCCTGACCTGTGGTTGCCCTCCACTTCACAGAACCAAAGATGGTTTAACAAGCAGGCAGCAGCAAACCATGTCATTAGTCACACACATGGGCACATGGGACACAAGAGACAGAACTGAGTGAGGCTCTCATTTCCCAGGCCTGCATCACTGCATCAGCACACAACAGCAAGTCCCACAGCGACACATTTAAACATCTCTCAAAAGCATCACAATATTCTACTGAGGTTTTATATTCCTGGTAGGTGAACAAAAGCCTCTTTGAAAGCATTTTGTAAACTAATGCTAGTGAATACAAATGATCACTAAGATATTCAACTCATGAGGGCTTGTGTTTTGGATAAACTGGTAAATTACCCAAATCATCCTTCCATAGTTATTCATTAGGCTTCAACTAAATAATAGGTTGCCAGGTAATTCAAATAATAACTAGAAGAAGAACAAGAATTTCCTCTATATTACATCCGAAACAATTAAATCGTATTATTTCATAATAGGCTATATATTTCTGTCCATTCAAAACATTTAGACATCAATAAGTCGATAATGTCCTTGCGACTGCAATAAGTCAAAATATATGCAGATGTATACTGCCGAGTTGTTATATAATGAGGGTGAAACGATCTCCAACCTAATTTAAAATCCTAAAAACGACACGACCCGGTGTCTGCAACAAGAGGTGGGCGAAAGCTACTCAATTCATCAGAGCCTGAAATCCTCCATCCTAAATACTTGATATCTGTTTCGTTTCATAAAACTAAGAATACAATATATTTTTAAAACGTAAATAGGTCTAGTTTGGTAAACTGTGCTAAAAACGGAATGCCGCTTGCTTGAGCTTTCAGCCACCTCCACAGCAAAGCTCAAAGTGACAGTAGCCTCAGCAAAAAATAGCAATTGCAGTTTCACCAATAGAGCCAACGTGGTAAATTACATGTCTATTTAACAGACTTTTAAAACCTAACATATTCTTTTTAATAACTTATAGATGAAAGTAACAGTAGGCTACCTTACGAAACGTTCTGTAGCAGATCCGACGATTCTCGCTCTGTCTTTCTATTTACTGTATAATCCAATGGTATAATCCAAGTCTCGTGAGCGACAACGTCACTTCCGTTTCTCTGTACACCTGTATGTTTTTTCTTTTTTTTTTACCAGACAATAATAATGGTGTATGGAAGATAAACTACAAATCTAATACTAAAGTATTTTAAGCCATCATTAGATTTTAGTAAAATATGGATAGTATAATAAAACTAAATCATTCTATACGTAGACTAAATTTCATAGGAATGTTGTTTGGCCTACAATTAGAAAGATGCAAACGTGCGTAGCACCTTGTAAGGGGAATTCAGCGAGGCGTGTAATCGATACTACACTGTCCTCCCAACTCCCTCATATATCCTATGTTAAATCAGATTCGAAACAGCTGGTTTTGAACTATTAGAAAGGTGTGCCTGTTTGGCAGCCAGACAAGTAGCCTTACTCTACGTCAATAATATGTATTATACCGCATGCATGGGTAGGCTATAAAGTCGTAGTGTAGTGGAAACAAACTTGTCTCAATAAAATAATGACACAGGAATCACTATTTATTTAATACATATAAAAGATAAAGGGTAAACTGTTTATAATAAAGTTATGCATGTTTAAACAGCTTGTAATCACCCATGATATTGCATATATGCTTAAAATGTTGTACTGCATAATTATTCGTGTTGTACACTATTGTGCAGCATTAGTATATATGTAATCTTCGCTTCATCAAAGGGTCTGGCACAAAGCATTATTTCTGGTTCCATCTCTTGTCAAAATGTCCTGCTATACAGTTCAGCAACTTTTTGTAGTGCATATCTTTGGTAGGAGCAAACCATGGTTCTCTTGCTAACCTCTTTACATTGAACCATCTCAGCTGAGCCCAGACTACTGTTAGCCTGTGGGTAAAAACATCCCAAAGAACATAAAGTAAGTATATTTATGTGACAAAAACCTTGCCAGTTATACTGTGATTTTAGATTATATGTATGGTCTATAAAAGTTCTCACCTTGCGGTTTATATCCGCCATTTGCAAACTCCCTCTGCACAAGTGAATGTTTAGAACAGATGTTTCCACCCAAGCATTATCTGTGTTCCTGCAGTCATCCACATATCCTTCATATACCTGAAGCAAACAAAGCACAGCAACTAAGAAACAATGTATGTATTATTCATATGGTTTTATACTGTGATAACAATAATAATTCATTTAATTTATATGGCGCTTTTCAGACATCTAAAGCACTTTACAATTGCTATTATACTATTATTAGATCTATATTTTCATATGAAGAAGCAAGTTATAATGTTGTTTAATCTTTTTATCCATAATATATGGAAACCATATTTACCTTAGTACCACTGTTGGCTTTTGCTTTTATCTGATCATAAAGTTGCTTTCCCACAAGTCTCTCTAACTTGTCTGGTAGCAGCTCATTCGATTTGACAACACCCTGTGCAACAGCCAACAGATAAGCATTTGAGGGCAAATCGAGATTAAGAAATACAATTTCAACATCAGCAGTCATTAAGAACTAAGGACTGGATACATACAGTATCCTCTACACTTTAGGCTAATACACTGCAAAGTAGAAAACAATCATTAGCTGGACTCACCCCAGGTAAAGCCCAGAGACCTTTGGTCTCATCCCAAACAGCCAGGAACTCCAGCGCAGAATGCTCAGAGTCTCGCCAACTATATACATCATTAAAGGGTTAGACTGATAGCTAGGTGATGGTGTTTAATGCTATAATTGAAACCAGTGTTTATGTCTTACCCACCATGTAACTACAGGGTCCACAATGAGATTTGGGCCCAGGTGTTTTAGTGCACCTCTTCCCCTCAAACCCGTTCTTCCTCCTGGATTTCTATTCATTATGGAGAAGACAAAACATTGTCGGTTTCTATGACATTTGAAGTTAGCGTTATTGAAATTCCCCGTAAAAACTTTTCATATTGTCTGTCATACCTGTATTTATCTAAAGATGTAAGATCTAACCTGAGGGAGAAGAAAAGATGTTAAAAGGATATTGCAGTAAGAATTTCAACATCTAAAGTGGACGTTGTTTGACAAAACTAAAACATACTCATCGGTCCGATCCGTCGTCTCTCCGTGAATATAAATAGGTGGCATGTATGAGCTAAAATTCACCTAAATAAAAACAGCTGTTATTGAAAGTACTCAAAACCAGATCACATCAGCATACACGAGAGATAGACTCTTTTATATATATATATATATATATATATATATATATATATATATATATATATATATATATATATATATATATATATATATACTGTATATAAATAATCATTTTGTATGATTACATGACATGAATTCTACCTACGGCATCAGCTGATCAAAGGCTCTACATTTGCCACTAAAGCATGATCAGGGGATTGGCGAAGGGACACCCTGCTGGTGGGGAAATCTATGACATCCACATGTGTAATCTTTTCCCCAAAAAGTTATAATTCATAATAAATCACAAATACAAATGTGAGTGTGTGTGTGTTTGTGTGTGTGTGTCTGTGTGTGTGTGGGGGGGGGGGGTTCTTTAAGTATTATGCAAACACACTGTAAAAGATTTTGCAATACAAAAAGTCCAGACTTGTATTGATCATTATTTAAAACCACACCACACCTCCCAGGGCACCTTCTCCTCGGGCACTGGGAAGCGTGTGACAGGGCTGTCAGGATAGCGCCGTTGCCGAGCCTCGACATGGCACTCAACCTCTTCTGTTCTCTGCCCCATCTTTTCCCTGCCATCAATTTCACAGAGTGTACCCGAAGAAACTGAAAGACAATGTAATAGATTATTGTCAGGTAGTGCACTATCAGAGGGAAATAGCAGTCACGGTAACTAGCATTCATTTGGTGTTATTGAGGCAGGTTAAAAGTGTAATCCTTAAGTTATGGTGTTAGTTAAAGGTACAGTAAATCAGTTGTTTCAACCAGCCGCTGAAGGGACACAATAAAATAAACAGTGATCAACCTAACAGTGGAGGGTCCGCTTTGGATGTATGACCCTGAGCTTTAAGAGTGTCCATGATCCACTGCAGGGCTTTGGCAGACTGGAAGACCTGCAATTAAAGAGACTCTAAATCAGGCCAAACTCTCCCCATGTGTACAGCATAAGCCACTCTAAATGTGTTAACTGAGCGATGTTGTTCTCTGGTGCATCTGGAAATGGATCACTAAACTGACTATGGATGGCTGAACCAAATTTCTTGCGACATCACATCGTTACTTCCATGGTTACGGAGGATTATCCCTTTAGCTGGCATAGTAGAACTCACAATATTTGCACTGACACACTCATGTGCAAGGGCATTTATAACAGGCCAGAGAGAACATGTGGCGAAAACAGCTTCCTGATAAGATTAAAGCAAAGGGCAAAGGGCAAAGGTCAAAGGGCATTAAGGAAAACGACCTGCTCTTCCAGTCGGGTCAGCCTCTTCACCATGGCAGCTGAGTCGGTCTCGTCTTCCTGCCCTAGCAATTCCGACATGGTGTCAACTCTAGAAGAAAACACAGGAGATAGAACCAAACAAACAAAATACAAATAACTGTTGCTGGAGCTCCCACTACACATCATAAATATATAATAAAAGAAGAAGACATCTCTGTTTACAATGAACCTTTAAGCTTACACAGGATTAAAATGATTGACTTTAAGCCAAACCAAGGCCTACTAAATCAAATCAAATCAATTGTATACATTTGATACACAAAGGAAATTTAACAGGCTTTACACAAGGCAAAGCAAAAGCAAAAAAGATCGAAATAAACGACAAATGGACATTGACATACATGAATAACTGTAAATACTGTAAAGCCCTTACTTCTCGGATGTGTCCTGGATCCGTTGCTCCATACTTTTGTTGTGCTCTTTTCTCGCAGAGACCAGGTACTTGTCTTTCATGAAGGCCTCCCAGGACAACAGCTCCTCCTCCTGGACCTCCGGCAACTCATCCTCTGAGGGGACACGGGAGAAAAAAAAGAGACCCTCAAGCTGAGGGAGGAAGACTCCAAAACAGACCTAAAATGGGGTCTCCCACCATGGCATTACAAATGCATTTCTTACAAGTACTGACCTTCCTAGAGTTCTAATCGAATAATTCAACCAATTGATCTTCAACACTTGCTATCGCCGATAAATATAACAACCCTCTTCAGCTGGCCCATAGCCTTTACCGAAGGCCAGGCCCACTCACTGAATTGCTTGTATTGGTAGGGGGGCCTGCGCAGGACCATGCACCTGACGAAGAGGTAGAGGTGGCTGAGGAGAATGAAGGGTGGGGGAGCTGTGGGCCGACTATGGTACTCCTTGATCAGCTCATAACGCTGGAACTTCCAGATGGCGTCAGTGTTGTCCTGCACCTCCTGAAACGTATAGCTGACAGGGAACAGAAGCAAGATGGGGACACATGTCTCATGACAGAGCATTTAAAACCAGCCAAATAACAATACAGTAAGATGCAGAATAGCAATAAAACCAGTATACAAACAAGTACGGGGACACACAGAACGAGGGTGTGTGTGTGTGTGTGTGTGTGTGTGTGTGTGTGTGTGTGTGTGTGTGTGTGTGTGTGTGTGTGTGTGTGTGTCTGTGTGTGTGTGGGTGTGTGTGTGTGTTGGTGGTGGTGGGGTTTAGTTTAGAAACATTCATCATGATTGTTTAACGACAGTATTGGTTTTACCATCACTGTGGTGTCAAAATGTAAAACGAATGGGGTATAAAGGTGGAATGTTTAAGGCTAATTATGGAATATTGATAAGCAGGAAAGGAGGATAGACTCACTTGAAGATGGCTATGAGTAAGTTGAGAAGCAGTATGTTGGCGAAGAGCAGGTAGACACACAGCATGATGATGGTGAGCCACTCTGGGAAGGCTGGCCTCTGGTCATCATTCAGCACAGGGCACTTAGGCTTAAGGGTGTCTGTGCCGTTCACACTGCAGGCGTTGATGTCGAACTGGGCATCTAGGAGAAATGAAAGCAACATCCATTCAAATATTATGAATGCATATGACGATGTAGGAGGTGTCTGCGAGTGTAGAGTAGGCCTAAATATATTTTTTTCCACCACTCACTGTCAATGTTAGTGGGTACGTTTCCAAATATGATGAGGTAGGGTTCATAGACTGCCCCTCGGAGGATCCAGTCCAGTCTCTGTTCGTTGTGGATGAGGATGCCCTGTTTGGCCACGCCGTAGGCAACCACCCAGATACTCAGCAGGAACATGAAGAAGAACATGTCCATCATCTGGACAACAGACAATAACAGGATTGAAGGAAATGGGCAAAAAGGGATGCGAAGAAATTGTCTTTCGTCCATTTTTGCTAAGATTGCATCGTGTCTTAACTTGTAACATCCCAACGTAGAGAGATGGGATATAAACGGTTGATTTAACGTGGCTATAGGGCAAAGCATCCCCCCCCCCACCCCGAGTGCTATCAAGTCATTTTGTGAATGGGTATGTGAAGATCTGAACAGGCCTATTCTCCATTCTTCTTTCTGCTTCCTCTCACCATCCTCCTGACGATGATGATCTTGGGGCCCAGTGTTCTGCTGATGGTAAAGATGGCCATGAGACGGAGACAGAACACCACAAAGTCGATGCACAGGATGACTTTGCCCGGGTAGAACAACTCCGTGCTCAGCCTGTGAGAAATTAGTCATGCAAAATCTGATAAATTGTTATGCCCTCAGTCATTCGTCACAAAGTGAAAACAAAGTGACCAGAGAGGCTATTCAAAACAAAGTTGTTGTCGTTTTTTCTTGTTTTCTTACGCTTAATTTTTTTTTATTGTCCTAAGGGTAAGAAAAGGATAAATGGTTACCTGAATCCCAGGCCAATGAGAAAGAGGACAATGGACAACACATCTAGAATATTCCATAAGTCATTGATGTACATCTTGGCTTTCTTGCGAAACCCAAATCCATCTGGGTCATGAAATAGCTAAGGGGAAGATTGAAAGAAGAAATCACAACCTAATCTATATGTTAAAAATTGTTGTCCCACTAGTATGGAAATATAAAGCATTGATAAAATGCACAACAGTGAGGATTAAGTGCAAGCACATTAGTGGTTCCTGCGCATGCCTCTGTGAGGTTGAGGCTGGTAATCTCACCTGGCGGACCTCCTCGCATACTAGCGAGAGGAGCCAGATGTAGAGCAGCAGTTCAAGCCAGGAGGGCATGACCTGGAAGTCAACCACCAAGACAATGGCGAACAGGAACAGGAAGGCAAAGTAGGACACGATGTTCCAGTAGAACTTGACCTGGGGACAACCGTACAGGCTGGCCAATCTGGACCAGCAGTTCAAAGCTTTCAGGGGCTTGCTGCTCGGGAGATCACTGATGAGAGAGAGAGAGAGAGAGAGAGAGAGAGAGAGAGAGAGAGAGAGAGAGAGAGAGAGAGAGAGAGAGAAGCTAGGGGTAAAGTTCTCAATAAAGTGTAATTTAAAACATTTTATTAAACAATAGAAAAAAAAGGATGAGAAATGTCAAACATCGGTAGCATAAATACTGAACACAGAAATAATGATGTCGGTTGTTAACATTATGTGGACCATGAAGAATATACATGTAATTCACATGAATTTGCTTCTTACGGGACATGGCTTTTCCACCTCAAGGTTTCAGCTGAACTTTGTGTGAAAGTCTCAATGATGTTTATCTCCTTGTTTCTCTCTTCATCTCTTTGGATGACTCCATCACGCCTGGGGGGAGGAATTTGTATCAAGGTAAGTATGCAAAAAAGATATGTGACCTACTTCTAGACGGCTGTTTTTCTCTCAGTGTGCTTGTGTAACAAAAAAGAAATAAACTGTGTTTTGCTGCCACCTTGTGGCATACCTAACTTTATAAAAAGAGGCTATCAAAAACTGCTTAAATTGAATTTCAATTCAATTCATTTAACGTGCAAAATCACAATGCAACATTGTCCCGGAACACTTTACAATTAAGGTACATAGACCAATCATTTAAAAAAGAATCACACAAAACACTTTTGAGATTACATAGACAACGAGTAGCTTCACAGGTATTACGCAAGTCTAAAGTTTTAAAATGTAATTGTAAACCCAGTAATAGCCTTAGCCACAACGACATGCCAGCAACAGCCTTATGAAGTACCATCCAGTACCAACAGGATTACCTAAAAGCCAAGAAGCCAGTGTAGATGAGGGGGAAGAAGAGCATGCAGCAGAGGACCCTCCAAACGTCGTTTTCCACTGCTAGCTCGCCACACCAGATCTGAGTCAGGAGGGCCTGGGAGGAAGTGAACAGAGACGGCTGTATTGCACACGGAACAACAGAATGTCAATGACGCTCGCTGCATCTGATCAAGGTCAGTCCGGATAGCACACCACTCACCACTCTGTGCTGACTGTGAACTGCAAAATCCTCACTATGCAGCCAATGCGAGTGTCCTACTATTTTACATACCTGAACCCCGGATTGTGCCACAAAGCTTTTGTCGTCTGCCTCCAGTGCCAGCCTAAGGCAGGTGGTTTGTCCCCAGGATGGCGAAACCCGAACTAGCAGCCTCTGGGCTCGTTGCTCATCACATCTGTGGCACTCGCTGAACACCCCTGGGGGGGAAACACGCACGCGCGTACGCATGCACATAGATGAACGGGTGGACACCAATTACCGTAATTATCTAACCAGTTTAATTAGTACAATTTGTTTTTAAGTCCACACCCAGACAGACACACACACACACACACACACACACACACACACACACACACACACACACACACACACACACGTACATAACTACACACACACACACACACACACACACACACACACACACACACACACACACACACACACACACACACACACACACGTACATAACTACACACACACACACACACACACACACACACACACACACACACACACACATATACTGTATGTGTGTATATATATATATATATATATATATACTGTATATAAATATATAAAACTAAGTAGACACCACTTTCCTTAATGATCTAACCACTTAAGATCACTTCTGCTTAGTGCTTACCCATGGCATGCTTCTCATAGTGGCTGGCTAACTCTCTCATCTCCTCCACCTCATCGCTTCCCTTTTCTCCGTCCCGTGACAGTCGTTTAAGGATCTTACTGGCTGCAAGTGCAGCAGCCATAGAATCTCTGCACTGCACACACGCATGCACGCACACACACACACACACACACACACACACACACACACACACACACACACACACACACACACACACACACACACACACACACACACACACACACACACATCAATGTGAGGCCACATTATCAGTCCTCATCAGAACCCCACCAAGATATAATTAATCTCTGTGAGGAACTGGGGCTTTTTAAACGTAACGTTAAGATGGTACTACCTGTTCCCAGGCTATTTCAGCCAGCTCCCTGCTGTTCTGCAGAATAGCCCAGAGGAAAATGTCTCTTCCTGGGTCCCTGAACGCACCATCATCCCCATATCCACGTGTTACCTGGAGGTCCCGTTCATTATCTGGCAGCTGGGAGAAAAAACAAACAGTTAAAAAGCCTGGTTCATAAGTAACTTGTGCAAAGTAAGTCAATCCCAAGATGGTGATGAAGCAGATCTAGAGCTGCTACTTTACCCTCGTTTAATAGGAATCTTAATCGAAAGGAGAATTTGGAATTGAGAATTTGGAAGATCTCCTGTGTCTTTTGGGTCGCTCACCGTGAGCAGAGATCCTTCCACTGGCATGTCGATGCCGTACTTGTCAGGGGGCGGAGGGTACATGGGCCGGGTGAAGCTGCCGAGCAGGCGCTGCACCTCTCTGGAGACGTGGGTCAGGGAGATCTTCCGGCCTGGCTGCCCCTGGCTGTCGGACCCCCGACTTTTGCGGTCCAGGTCGCTTTGAAACCTCTTGACCAGCTTGTGGAAGAAGAGGCAGTTGGGCAGCTGGCTGTAGAGCTCCAGCAGCGTGCCCTCGTCCTTGAAGAACTGCCTCAGGCACACGCCGTTTTCCAGCAGCAGACGCACAAAGCGCGGCCTGTGGCCCACCAGAGCTGAGAGCATGGCCTGGTGGAGGTCACAGGACTGGAGGGAGAATGAAAGTAATTTTCAGTAAAATTGCCCTTCTTCTCGCTTGCTTATTTTTTCTATATATAAATACATTATGTGTGTGTTGTTGACTGTGTACTTCGGGTGACCATCAGCGCACCTCCCTTCATTTCATAAGTCAGGTACTTAGATTTAGGTTGTGGGTGTGTGTGTGTGTGTTTGAGAGAGAGAAAAAAGAAATTCATGTCATTAGCCATATCCTTAAACTTTAGGTTTCAATAAAAAAAAATGAAAAGTGTTTTGTTGAGAGAAAGAGAGGCAAAACCAACGTAAATACTGTGACAAAACCATGAGAGGCATTGAAATGCATATGATGTGTTTAGATGCCAGGCCGCCATTGCACATACAAACCTGTGGGTTCAAGTTTAGACAACTATGATGTGCTCTTCAATGAATTCCTTTTTTTCCTTACATATCCTTTTCTTCTTTTTTTGTACATGTTTTTTTGACATGTTTTTGACATGTTTTTTTGACATGTTTAACCAGGTTGGCTGGTTAAATAAAGGTTAAACAATAAATTAAAAAAGTTACGTCAACCAAAACGGTAATGATACTGGACGGTAATGGCGCTGTTGTCGGAGAAGTCACCTTCCACTGGCTCTCCTCGGTGAAGATCTCCGACTCGGCTATGTCCACGCGGTTCCAAGCGACCGCCAGTTCCAGCTGCTGCTCCCAGCTCCCCCTTCCCACACACTCGCTGCCCTGGGATGCTATGGGCAATAAAGCACAACTTCCTATGTTTTAGTAAGACCTGGGAAATTGTTTTAGGGAATTTAAAACTTGATTCCAGTGGCAGAAGCGCACGGACATGGATGGAGTGAAAAGTTTTTCGTTTTTACAGTGGATGTTCAGAGGCACAGGTAAGTCATGGTAAACTGTGATGAGCAGCATCTCTGCTTGAGTAATTATTTATGTAATGTCTAAAAATAAATAAATAAATTAACAAACATTTCCGGAACAGTAGCTTATGATGAGTCTGCACTGTTAAGGCATCGATCTGAGGAAACGCCCAACCATATTTCTTCATAGTACATTGATGCAAGGGTATTTACATTACATTACGCCTGACCACTATCATGGTTGGAGCTCTACTCCGAGGCTTTAAGACTGATGAATGACTGAATGAAACAGTGTGAGAGTAGTTTCTAACTCAATTGTCCGTCTGAGTGGGAAAAAATATAAAACATCTAGAATTGCAACATTGGCACAAGAAACGTTAATGCAGTTGTCTGTTTAAGTGATGCATTACTTCTCTTTCTATCGCTGCCTGGCATCAGATCTGCACTGCGGTGGAGCGGCCAATTTTCCAGATATTTCTTAAGCCGAGTCTCTAGACTAAAAGTATCATGAGGGACAACCCTGATTGATTGAATTCACTAATGTAACTACTTCAGGAAATAGGGAGCTGTGGCCAAGAATTGCGTCAGACCATAAAAGCTGTATCAGACACAGCAGAAAGAAGTAGCCAGTGGCTGTGGCTAAAAAATGAAGGATCCAATATTGGCGCAAAAGTAAAGAACATAATGTTGAAAAGGCAATGAAAGTGGTGTCATCTCAAGACAAAGATATAATGGCAGGTTTTCCTGCTGAGCGTGATTTTACCAAGCTTTCAGGAATAGAGGAGGGAAAGAGTTTTCTTTACAGGTGACGGTAAATATCCCTGCAGAGCTGGCGAAAAGAGCCAGCAGGACTAGAATAGGGATATCACACAGCTTAATAAATTGTATTTTTCCACATTTTAATGATCTGGCCGTACCAAGAGCGGATATAGAGGGGGGTGGCTCTGAGACGTCATTGCTCACCGTTAAGCCTTCTGGAGGTGTCGTGGGCTCAATTTAACGAAAACATCCGGGATAGAAGGTGCCCACTCGAAAACCCCAATGATATCTACTCAAAACTTAAATCCTTTCTAAATATTGTTTTTAGAGGGCTCATCTTGGGTTTAAGGCATAATGGATATTACATTATAATATTATATTGTAGCCTGTGTATTTTGAAGTGCAGTACCTTTGAGTAGTGCCTTGAGAATAGCAACGTCAACATCCCCATGCTTCTCCTCACGGATACGGAATACCGTCAGTAGGTTGGGGATCCTGATAATGTCCTGAATCTGGTACAGAACAGTAATGTTCAAATACAGGAGCAACAACAGTAAACAGGCTGATGAAGCTGAACGTAATGCAGAAAAAAAGGTTACAGGTCTGGTTGTAGAGACTGAATAGATGGGCGCTGTGGCATAAAAAGTACCACGTTCTTTCTTAAAAATGAGCTCCATTATAGAAGTTACCTTTTTAGTCCACTCTATGATCTTCAGTTCGGAGAAGGCTTCATACTCCGAAGCGAAGAACTTCTTCATCAGTTGGTGGATGAGGGCGAGCGTGACTTGGCCCACAGGTAGTCCTGCCACCTGGGCGATTACGTCTGCCAAGCGCCCCGATCCCTCCAGTATCACACAGGGAGTGCCATTCAACATGGCATTGAAGATTGTCTAGGATCGGACAAAGACAGCAAAATAACTTTAGGTAGGGGTGGATGCACAAGACTTTAAGGCGTCGAAAGGCTCGGAGAAAGAGAGAGAGAGAGAGAGAGACAGAGGACATTCAGACAGGGCACATGGACGGTAATTCATATGGAGATAAATAGATGATGATAAGATGATAGGAATGACTAACATTGAGAGTGCCCGGCCCACCATCCAAGACAACACACACCACTGGGATTTTCACTCCGCTCTCTGGAGGGTAAACACACAAACAGTCATGAAAGACACAGACACTCTGTTAATGGTAATGAAATGCAAGTGTGTGTTTTTTTTCAGTTCACGTTTAGAAGCAATCCACATCATGAATACAGAAACACAGAAAGAAAACAGCAGACGAGACAGATATTTGATGGACAGGCAGACATTTCCGCAGCAAGTCCCACCTCGGTTTCCCAGGGGCCGTTGGGAAATGAGTTTCTCCAGGCGGCTGCGGAGTTCAATCTCCGCACCGTATTGCCCATGGGTCCCATCGTCCACCAGCAAGAAGTGAGTGTGGTTGTTGTCCAGGCAGGACAGCCGCCCCTGGCCCTCCACGTCTAAACTGTAGTGGGCAGGGAAACGGCCCTGAGCCCAAGAGATGGAAGTCTATGATGACTCGCTGTCCAGCCTTTAAATCTCGCTGAACAATTCATTGATGATCTCACTTAATATGTTACGGCGTGTTTATTTCTCACCTCTGGATGCACCAGGGCCTGTTGGTTGTGGAGGATTCCCCAGGTAGCAATTCCTAGTGCCACTACAGGCTTTCCCAAGGAGCTGCTGCTCAAAGCGTAGTCCCTCACCGCCTTTCCGACATGCTTCATCACGCCTGCATGAGTGCCACCTGTGATGATCCACGCACCTACACGCGAACGAGTTCATGATGAAAGTCTACTCGTAAGAAGCGAACGACATCTGACTCTGGAACAGCGGTGTCGTTCTTACATGTCAGGGTCGAGTTCTAAAATTATTCTACGTTTTCGGACAGCACAGAGCACCACGAAAAGTCCCCAAAAAAGGATCTTGGCTGACCTGTGGTTTGGGCGACCTTGATGAGGCCTCGGTGGAACATGCCTTTGAGATGGGCTTTCAGATAGAAGTTCTTGGCTCCTCCCGTCACCGAGATCAGCAGGTTGGGAGGCGGGAGTCTCCAGCGCTCCGTCATCAGCTCGTACAGCAACTCAGTAGTGGTGTCTGTGGATACCCGCACATACTGGACGCATAATATCCCCCACAACCAGACACACAAACACACACACACACACACACACACACACACACACACACACACACACACACACACACACACACACACATAGATAAGTGATAAATACATATGTAAAAGCATACATTTTTTTGTCAGCATTATATGTGATACATCTCATCTCACCTTGCCAGTTTTCTGGCCTAGACCCCCAAAGTTGATGTCCCCAAAAGCGTCAGTTGGTACCTCGCGGACATGCCTGTGTTTGTCCCAGGACTCTCCCACAAAGTCCTTAGGCTTCATGGCCTCCTCGGTGTGTTTGATCTCTGGGTGGCCGCACTTGCACATCCCTTTTCTAAATGAGCAGTGAGATGCAGTGGCTGACTTTGTCAAGAGGCATGCAGAGACACCCAGACATAATACGTACATGTAGATGAAGCACAGTTCACGAATATATGAATGTTCTATTTGATTCCTTTTCAACTGCATAGCCATTTAATTCAGGGGTTTTAAACAAAAAGACATCAAAAGGTGGCTATAAATTCCTCTATGAAATATTATGAGAGGAAGGTAACCACTCTATCGGTCAGAACATGCTGTCAGTTGGGCCACACTTAAGAATGTCTAATAAATTGTTGTTTATAAATTGTTGTTTATGTGACTTTGTTCCATAAATAAGAAGGCTATCTCTGAGTCTTTAAAATTGTGCAAGTCAAGAGCGGCGACAAGGTCACTAGCATATTGAGAAACAGTACAATAGACTACGGTACCTTTCACTTTCCACATAGAAGTGACACTCCTTCTTCTTGATGTTCTCTTTCATCCAGGCTGCCAGGGAGCATCGCTGGAAAGACAGAGACATAGACAGTAACCTGGGGGGAGTGACTGTGCTAACAGCCAATGTAGAAACAAGGCTGGGATCCACCACATCTTCCCTCATCCTGCAAGGGATTGTATTTGTAGATTTCCCGAGTCTGTAGTTGGGTCCAAGTGTAAAGCCGGTCAGGGTCTCGGGCTTCAGCTCAGACGAGCCGAGTCAACTTCTCTGCGGTGAGCGGCTGCTGCTACCGGCTGATGATCCGTGTGCATCAGTGATGTCGCAGCACAGTGAGTGCAGCAGGAAGGTGAGCTGCTTGCTGCGCAAGCCTGAAATCTAATCTCTGTCAGAGAGGATAGGATGCTGCAGAGCTTCGGAGCTCATCAAAAAAACGTAGGTGAAGGCCTACCGTTGATGACATATAAGTCTTAAATTGTGTTTTTCAGCATTTGTAGGGCCCCTAACAACTTGAAAACCACTGACAGATTGTGTGCAAAACAAATATCCTGTTGCATAAGCAAAACATCAGAGGGAAAAGTAGAGTACAAATGCATAATACTGACATACCTTTTCAACGCTGGAAACAAGTCGACCTAAACATAGTTTGTCCAGCTGGAAGTCGACTTCCTCGGGATGTATTTTGTTCTCGGATGTGGGCACCATTTCTATAGACAAACAACCTTCAGATCTAGATCAAAACATTCATGAAATTCCTGTTAAGTTTGCAAAACTTAAAGCTCATCTCAATTATGCTGTGAGACCCTCCCCACACCTTCCTATAACAGTGCAGTCTAATTGCTAAGTCTAAGAATATTCTTACTTAACATCCCTGATTTGTTCTCTGTATGCACTTACAAGGGACTTCAAACGTTGCTTGAAAAGGACAATATTTTATTAACAATGTTTTTTCTGTGTAGGTTTACTTACTGTACATCTTTAACTAAGGCAACATCGATTCCTAAAATGCAGACAAATCCTCAAGAAAATTAAGTGGACTCTGAAGAAGACAACAATCATAGTATGCTATCTCACACTTGACTAAGGCTCCACCCCAGACCAATAATAACCCCGTCAGATCCCAACATGTAGCGCATCTTGTAGAGAAGACATTCTGTGTAAAGCAGTCGCAGCAAGGTGTCATATTGCAACATGCACATCACATGAACAGCAGTATAATACACTGTGATATGGTAGGAGCCGAGGACTGTAAAAAGAAGAAACATTAGTGGTTTTATTGTGATACTTACCTCTCCTTATTTGTGGTTCAAAGTTGTTGTTTAGCTCAGGTCCCAAAGGAGTGTTCCTATGTAATAGCCTCAACCCCAGAGATGTATACGGTCCGTCAGCCACAAGACCATTATAGCCTTTTACACAACCGTAAAACCCGTTTATTTTGCTTGGAATCTAAAACGTGGCCTTAAAAAAAAACACACACACACACACACAAAACAAAGACACCATGAACATGACAACACATAGCTATATTGTCAATTGTTTAGAAATGGCACGCATGACGGCTTAGACCAGATACAGCGATCGTTGCCAGGTGACTCCTCAAAAGTAATACTCCGGGGATCTTGTTACTTGGAATTAACACACATAGACTGGTCTGGTTGGTTGGTGAGGAGCAAAATCTTTCCAGTAAAACATATTCTGCATGTGTTTGTTTGACTGAATTATCATCGATGATAATGATTATTATTACTACTATTATTATTTATATTGGCCTGAAGTGAATATAAACGTGAAGTTCAATCTTTAAATGATCACAGCTTTGTGAATCTAATCTAAAGGAGAATACAGAGATTGGTCCATTCTTTTTAAGTGCAACAAGGATTCAATAAAAAAAAAATGTATATAAGAGAAAGGTTTATCAAATGGCATGTTAAGGGATTGTCTTTCAAATACAAAGGTGATGGGCACCACGAATGTTGTCTTAGCCTTTCATGCTTGCTGACATGCACAGTAAAACAAATGCTGCTACTAAAAACATATTCTTAAACTGTTCATTTAAAAGTGGAACCTTTTGGAGTACACCACAATCAAATCAAATAAATTTGTATAGCTCATTTCATACACAGGCAATTCAAAGTGCTTTACATAAGGCAAGCAGAAACATAGGAGGAAATAAGATTCATAAATAAATAAAAATTGTAATTAGAGAAATAAAATTTCTAAGAAGTAGCAATTCAGCAAAAGCATATACATTTTTAATGGTATGTGAAGAGTACCAAGTGAAGACCAAGGTAATGACTGTTCCAATTCAAGACCACTAAATGTCAGATCATCACCGTATGTACATAACATCTTAAGTAGTGTATCAGCATAAGGGTTCATCGTTATAGTTTCCAGATATATTTATGTCCAATCCTAAATTCTTGTAAATTCTTGAAGTTTAGTTATTCATTACTTTAAAATCAGATATTAACCCATAACTAGGCTAATAAAAAACCAAACGAAACACATATTCCTTACAGCACAATATTTATTCAACAATATACAGATTAATATCTCTCTACATCTCAGAACTTGTAATCAGTTTTATATTTATCTTGTTTCACTCTTTTGTACACTATGTATTTACAGGATTTAAAATAAAACTTTCTTTCCATTTACAACGTCAATGGTACAGTGTTTTGTTTTCACATGATCAGTCACTCCTGGTAGACATTTCTAGATTGGTTTCACCGCCTGCATGGCTCCAGGTCGGATTTTACACACTGACACCACAGCCGAGCCATACAGCAGCAGATGGGCACAGAGAGGGCTCTTCACATGCACGAGTCCAGTCCCCACTCACCGTGAGGGCAGTCTGATGACGAGTACAACGTGACGCGGCCATACCTTGAATCCCACGTCAAGGTCAACTACAGTTCCACAAGAGGTCCCCTTATCTGACATGCAACTCCTTGAGGATCTAAACCCGTCACGTAGGACCACGTAAAGAGACATTGCTCCCACGAAACAAGTCTGAATGCTTGCCCGGAAAGAATGATCTGCTTTTTCTTCAAGTGGTTTAAAAGGCCTTACAAAATAAGGTAAAAGGAAACATGTTGCATAGAATCAATTCTGAACTTGTGAAAACGGAAAATTTGGTGTTGCCAGATTTGACTTGCTGCCGCTTATACAAACTTATAATTGTCCTGAGACATTCCTAGACGCTTTACTTTTTTTTTTTTTTGGTTTGGAACAAAAAAGAAATAAAATATAATATAATCTATAGCTGTACCCTTAGCATTTGTTTTAAAATAAAGAAAAGCATTTTGCTGGATGTGACATCGCTCAAGTACTACTTTTAAAGACACTAAAACCCTGCATTGAGTGTATACACATTTGCACATCTATAGTTTTTTTTTATCATTTACTATGACAGAAAGAGGTGGGTGAAGATTTGATTAAAGTGCATCATACCGTATGAGAACAAAGCCCACACTTATCACATGCAATGTAACACAAGACACTTCAGTCAGGGGTACTTGAAATGATAGACACTTCCACCAGTTGACAGCGGGGGGCGCCACTCCAAACACAACAAAGCACGACACTGTTTAGACCCAAGCACATGGATATTTTCAGACGAGAGACTGGTGTGATCCACAGCAGTAAGTGTTGGCATCCAGCTTCACACCTTCATCCTAGGCACCCAAGCCAGGGAGTACTTGGGACAGTGTGGCTAAATAACCCACACTAGCTGTGCGATCTAAATAGGACAGCTACAAGCACACAGAGGACCCACCAAAGACAAACCAAAGCAGCAGGGTTGTTTTTTTTCTTCGATGGTGTATGCTGAATACCCCAGAAAGACTTGAATCTCATATACATTAAGTGGAACCATTCATTCCCCCATTATACAAGCTCATTTCAGTTAGAAATGAGAAAGTAAGTTGTACAATGTGATGAGACACACACACACACACACACACACACACACACACATACACACACATACACACACACACACACACACAATTTTCTGGTGCTTTAGCATGGTATCAAGAAAGCTTGTTGGTGAAATGACTAAACCCCAACACTATTTTGCCTTTTGTGAAAGGGAATTTGATAGTGCCTAAACACTACAGCAAAGCAGCTCCTAAGGGCACATATAGCTGTTGAAACAAGACCTCCCGTTCTGTCTTCAGCTTGTACATAAGACTGGTAAACAGAGATATAGGCAAACACAACCTTTGAACTTAAGACAAAAGAAAACCAAAAGAACATCAACAGAATGTGTATTGGCACATTTGGCTAAGACGTGGAATCTGTGAGAAGGGAAAACAGGGTTTGGCTTCCTGGCTGCCTCAGTTTGGGGCGGCTGAAACAGTGGTGCTTCATAGGGCACTAACATGCAGACAAGCACGCTGCATCAACTCTACACAGGCTGAGGGGTGCACTACAGAAGGCTAGCTAATGCTCTGCACACACAAGGGAGAGGCGTTTTACAGAGGAGATCCAACTCAACTCTCCATGCGAGCAGAAAAATTGCACTTAAAAAAATAATAATAATAATAAAAAAAAACCTGTAGGACCTCTCAGGGAACTTTGTGAAATCCCATAATTCCCAAATCAGTTGTTATACATCCCAGTCAAGTGAGAAAAATGAACACGAAAACTTGAGGAAAATGATAGTCCTGCCAATGGTATGCAGTAATCTTCTGCACGTGATGTGGTTCAACTTAACTGTGAGGCCCCCCCCCCTCAAAACAGCATGTGTTTACCTAAATGATCAAAATCGAATGCGGTGCTGCAGATGCCAGATGCACGTCTGCTGGCACCTGACACGATGGGTTTGTTTGGGGCGGCTAGCGTCTGAGTGGCTGGCGAACACACAACGAGGTCGAACAAAATGTTTCAATGAAATATCTCATTACAACGCATTACATGATCGTCATGGTGAAGGGTGCGGCGCGCCGACCGGTAAGGGCCTCCAGGGGCCGACGATGTTCTCAGAAACAGGAAAACATATCAATGCAAAAGCCACAGATTTCACAGACACACGGAAAGAGTGCTCACTAATGGAGTCACCACATCGAGCACATTTAACAGGATCGCCCCACCATCCATGTTTATATGGGTTGTGTTTTGCTTAAAAGAAAATCCCAAATGGAAAGGCTCATACCCCTCCTACACAGTTTGTCATTTGTCAAACCATAATGGCATGACTTAGCAAAACGAGGATCCACATGAAGTTACTACTAGAGAACCTTCTAGTAAATGAGTTGGATTGCCTCACTCAGCCCCTTTTTTAGCTGCCCAGTAGCAATCTCCTTCAACGCTGCCTCCTGGAAAGAGCCATAAAAAAATGAACAAAACAACTGATAAAAGTATTTTTTTTAAACAACATAACAGCAGTCAGGTGTTTTAAAATAATTTACTTAATTCAAGAAATCTAGTAGTAGTCGATGTAAAAATCATGATTTAAGAAAATCTAACTGGCGGACTCAAAATGTGAAGAACTGCTTTGCGAGTCGTCCGGTAAATCAGTGTCACAATTCAAGAAAACATTCGCGCTACTGCCTTTGGGTTGGGATTCTTCCGTCGAACATGAACCAAGAAATCATATCGATAAGACAATAGGTCAGAACAGATTGCACGTGAGCCCAAGAATAAACAGGTAGGAATGAGAGACGGAACACTGGGGTGTCCCAGTCTCCTTCAGGTGAGCAACAGTAGTCCTATTGCTGATTCAATACAAAATAGACTCTGGTTCTGTCAGCAACTTAAAATCTCTGAAATGTTATAGACACCCCCCCACCAACCCCACCCCCACCCCCAACCCCACCCCCAATTCCAGCTAGCTTAGTACAGCATTTCCCCCCTCGCCCCTGTTCTGTTCTAATGTACCTGTGAGGAACATAGAGGTGGAATGCTCAGTTTGGTCAGATCGGGGAGGGGAGGGGGGGGTGCAGTAGGATACTGTAACAACGTCTTTTTCCTTTAGGTAGTGTGGACAGTCTCGTCCCTTTGACTGACATCTCATACGTCTCACATTCTTAGTAAGACCCTCCGTATAGCAGTGACTGCTTTTTGAAGACGTAGATTTTCAGAGAGGTTGACTGACTGGATGGTGAACAGACAACGCCAACATTTTGAGGATTGGGACAAAGCCTTCTCCTACATGTACAGTACACAGTACACCGTACACCACACACACACACACACACACACACACACACACACACACACACACACACACACACACACACACACAAAATTCTTCCCTGGATCCAGACCTTCTTTTACAAGGTAGTGGTAGGGAGCAAATGCTGTGACGTGGCTAAGATAAGCCGGGGCGAAACAGTGTTTCTATGCAGAAATCTAGTGTTTTTACAGGTCTATATGTTTACAGTTGTATGTGTGTGTGTATGCATATACAAAGGTATGTATGCCCGTGTGTGAGTGTGTGCGTGTAAGAATGTTGTTTGCCCGTCTGTGTGTGTGTGTGTGTGTGTGTGTGTGTGTGTGTAAGAATGTTGTTTGCCCGTCTGTGTGTGTGTGTGTGCGTGTGTGTGTGTGTGTGTGTGCGTGCGGCTGTCTCCCTCTACCCCAGGCTACACCTGTGATATGATCTGCATGTTGAAGCTTGGGGAGCGGGACTGCTTGGTGAGAGGGGCTCCAGGGGACAGCAGCTCCCGGTTCTCTTGCGGCCGCACCAGGTGCTCCTCCTGCAGGCTGATGGTGGAGTAGCGGTGGGAGCCCCCCGCCACCAGCCCGGGCCCCTGCGGCCCCCCAGCGATGGCACCCTGGCTGCCCCCGGCTCCGCCTCCGTTCAGGGAGAGGGGCATGCAGTCAAAGGACTTGCTGGAGGAGGTGCTGCCAGTCCGCGCCAGTGTGGGCCCGGCGGGGAAGCTGAGGTGCTTCTTGATGGGGCTCAGCTCCACGGCCTCCAGGGCCTCCAGGGCCATGCCGGCCGGCGGGGACTGCCGCCTGGGCTGGAGGCGGCGGGCGGCGGCCTGGATCTCTGCCGACAGCTTGCGCTGCTTCTCCGCCTCCCGCTCTCGCTCCGCCTCCCGCTCCGCCTCGCGCTCTCTCTCCCTCTCTCTCTCCCTCTCCCTCTCGCGCTCTCTCTCGCGCTCCCGCTCTCTCTCGCGCTCTTTCTCTCGCTCGCGGGACATGCGGGCCGTCACGGCTTTCTTGATGCTGCTGCTGCTTTTCAGGCTGCCGCCCCTGGGGCCCACGCTGCCCCCGCTGGCCTTGGTGCCGCTGGGCTGGCTGCTGTTGGACGCCCCGGAGGAGAAGCCTTCGTCCGGGTCGTTGAGGTTGAACGACTCCTCGCCGCCACTCATGCCGTCAGCCTCTGTACACACACACACACACACGAGACAAAAATACGACGACAGACAGGGACATGTAAGTCAGACGCATACACGACCCATAGTGAGACTGATAGGAATACCAGCAAACAATAGGACCAGTGGATAACCTGCCCAACACCACATCAGGCTAAGCCAAAACCATTCTCCGAATAATTTACTAGATACGGATTACCTTTCAATAGCGTTCAAATATCAATATAGATGGATGATGGACTAAAGGTAGAGAAAACCTCAGGCCCTTTTTAATCTCTCTTCCCTGGCTGCCCTCTATCATACAGAACAGATACGTACACAGCATAACGGCTACTAAGCTTCAGAGAGGACACTGCTTTACTAATCACCGTTTTTCAAATACAATCTGAGCGATGTAAACAGTTCCCGATTCAATTTGATGGAGTGACAATGTCTTTCATAAACACGACAGAATATTGGATTCAAGAGGACGAAAAGAGACAGGTGGGCTAGTCGTTGTTTTCACCATTTGGATAACGCTACCGGTCCTATTGTTTTTAAATTGAAGATATGTCTAAACAAAAACATAACAAGTCCATGGTTTCGTAAGCTGAAAGGGAGAAGAACTCATACAATAGAGTTAGAGCACATATTCTATACATGTTAAAAGGGAGGAAGAAAAAAAATAATAAAGTTAGCAACCAGGAAGCAGAGGGTTCACCGTCGCTCCCGTCATGCAACATTGGGCAAGCAAGACCAGACAGCAGCGCTCCAGACAGGAAACGGAGAGGAGGCAAGAGACAGGGGAAACAAGAGGGTTTGGATTGACATGCACGTGGCGAGACGATGCACTCCTAGTTTCACCTGCAATCTCTATGGGCCAGGCCTGGCTGAGCCAGCCTACTAATTGAGCTTTTAAAGCAGAGCAGAGACTCCAGCCGTTTCATTGGATCAATAGCAGTTCAATTAGAGCCGACAGAGAGTGTGGCTGGGTGGGACTGTCCACTTCCTGTTTACTTCCTGATACGCAAAACCTCAAAAAAGGATTGACGGAATGTTCCAGGCCTCGTTCCAAGTCATTTAGGGAGTCCAATCAATGTCCACGTGCTTACAGGAATGCAGCCCAGCCAGGCGCCAGAGTGGAGCGTGCCAGTGTGCAATGCAATGGAAATTCCCCTAGTTGCACCTACTTCCTAAAAATATAACTAGTCAAGATTCCTTTCGGTCACACACAAAAAAAGAATGAGGGAACTGATTTTGATCCCAACACGAAGTGAAACACACGCATCCACAAACTGTAATGACACAGGGTCAGTCACTAAATGTACCGGTTGACAACTGCCCTGTTGTCAATGTAAACGTCACACCCTTGATTCGGATGTAGAACGGCCGAGTAGAGTCAGAGTAGAGCATTGTTTCGAAAATTCACGTGGCCTAACTTAAAGTTCGGTGACAAAAACGTTTATCTTCATTTCATTTCGTGCACATGCTTTGAGGCAGGGAGTAAGGCCTTTTTTTGTCACTCGCTGAGCATGCTGCTGGAACTGCGCAGAAACATGATCCGGCACACGAGCGGCTACATCTAGGCAGCTCCCGGAAAAACAAAATGGAGGCGTCCTCTGAGTATAACAGGTGCAGCAGATGGGTGCTCTCCTGGTCTTAATTTCGCAATTATGTGTGAATTATACCCCAAACAAAAAGAGAAAAAATAAATCCTGAAAAAGTGGTTGCAATTTAAAATGATCTGAAATAGATAACAGCTCTAAGCGGTGAGGGGCGAGACCACCGCTGTTGGTGACCATTTGTTCACCTGCAAGTGAAAGATGAACGGGAAGCCGGGGTAACGGGTTGAGTTGGAGAGAAGTCCCGCGAGCATGCTTAGTGAGTGACGACGAGCAGAGCTTCATAGAAGGTAACGCAAGGCATAGCAAGGTCGGAGAGAGAAAGCAAGTGATGGTTATGGAAAGGCCCATGCATAAATGGCTCCTGCCCCACTTCCTTCAAGCCCAGAAAAGACTCTTCCACCGCCAGAGAGGACAATAGTGGGAACCTGGTAGTTAAGGGGTAGTTGGCAGTCAGATTGAGGGACTGGATGAGTTAGTGTACTTGGGGGGGGGGGGGGGGAGTGAAGAGGCAGAATGGACGCCGGCATCGTCAACAGGTTAACCCCCCCCCTGCCCGCGCGAGCTGGGGTGGAGGAGGAAGGGAGAGGAGGAGGGGGTGGGAGGTGACAGTACAGAGGGCACCTCCTCCACGGGCCCTCCCTGCCCCCCGAGCGAACCTCCCCTGTCCCCTACCCTCGAGCGTGACCATGGTTACGCTGCTGCTGTTGCTGTCGCTGCGCTGGCTGGGAGCCGAGCCTCCTCTCTCGGGGTCAGCGGCCGGGTCCCAGGGCGTGTGCCGGCGGTGCTGCTGGTGGGGCTGGCTAGGCGGATTGACCAGGATGCTCAACTCTGCCTCGTGTGAGTAGTCAAAACAATCTGGGAGTCAACAACACAACAGACGGGGGAGAGGGGCTCCTTTAATGCCAGGCAGCGCCTCTCATTGGTGGACACAGCCCAGTCCCGTTACCGGGTGAAGCTGCTCTGTCATGCGCTATTCCAGCCCCCAACCCCCCCCCCCCAAAAAAAAAATCTTGAAAGGGATAGGGCACCCAAATGCTAAAACCACAGCTTTTAGAAATTTCAGCAACCTACATCTTCTCCCTTGACTGGGGGTCAAATGAAGAACTGACCATGGATGCTAAATCAACTAGGGGCAACTTCACCCTTTACTCGAGTCAATCTATGTCTGAAGCTCGCAAAGCGTTTGACCAGGGGGGTTCTATGCATCACCTAGGTCAGACTGAGCAATAGCATAGCACACACACACACACACACACACACACACACACACACACACACACACACACACACACACACACACACACACACACACACACACACACACACACACACACACACACACACACACACACACACACACACACACACACACACACACACAGAGAGACACAGCAAGCAAGAAAAATAAATAAATAACGAGAGCAGGGGGGCAGTGGATTGGCGTGAACACAACTGGCACACAAAAACAAAATGATTCCAGCTAAACACCACTGGACGTAACATGCTTCATGTGATTTAGAAAAAGGGGTTAGACAGAGAGCAGCTGTGCCGTAAGCACAAACAAAGAGAGAACTCAGGTCACGTGTTTCGTACTTCCTCCCACCCTAAAACAAATGGCAGACTTTCTCGGACAGAAAAAAATAAAAAGAAATAGACACATTTCTAAAATCATCCTCAAGTGAGTCAAAAGCGCATAAAAAAACATTAAAAAAACTACGAAATAAAAAAAAAATATATATAGATAAAACATTGAAAATAGAGAGACTCCGAAACATGCTCTGTGGGTTCGCCTCCCTCTCCTCTGGCTCTATGGAGGAACGGTGAGGCGGGGGTGCAGTCCAGGTACCGTAGGGGGGGGGGGGGGGGGCAGGGCGCTTACCCTCTCTCTTCCAGCGGTGCCGTCGTATGGAGGCGGTGGTGATGGCGGAGAGCGAGATGCGGCTGACGGTGGGCGTCACCTCCACCTGCAGCACCTTGCGGCCCCGGGACTCCACGGGAGCGCTGTCGGGCAGGGAGCTCTTCATAGCGTTCCCCAGCTGAACACGCACGCACACACACACACACACACACACACACACACACACACACACACACCACACACACCACACACACCACACACACCACACACACACACACACACACACACACACACACACACACACACACACACACACACACACACACACACACACACACACACACACACCACACACACACCACACACACACCACACACACACCACACACACAGGGGGGGGGGGGGGTTACAGCCTGACTTCTTAGTTGGTGACTGACGTGTGCTTTTTCGACTGTGTTGTGATTGTGGCTGGTCTGAGGGTGGTGCTGTGGGGGCTGGCTCCTACCAGGAGTGGCTGGGAGTAAAGCTCCAGCTGGGAGCGGTACAGGATGTCCTCCAGGGCTTCTCTCCCCATCTCCCACTCACCGTTGTAGCTGCCGCACAGAGAAAGACAGACGGGGATAAAGAGGCCAGTGCAACGTATGTGCTGCAGAAGCAGCTTGATTCAACAGCCGTGTCTGCTGGATGTCTGAGTCCCATCCTGCAGTCGGTGATTCAACAAAGACACAGGCCGTGAGGCCACGGGCAAAGAAAAGGCTCTTCCCTTTCGCTTTACTAGCTGTGCGCGTGACGTTTACGAAAGGCACAACGCCGTCGAGAAAGAAACCTTACGGAAACGACTGAAGTCTAACGGGAATGCACGCTGGGTGTGTTTTAAAGGAGAGAGAGCGAGAGAGAGGGAGGGAGAGAGAGAGAGAGAGCGAGGAAGAGCAAGAGTAGAATGAAAGGGCCCATGCTGTCGAACCCCCCCCCCTGATCTAGTGTCAGCGCACAAAACAATCACACACACAACGACAACAACAGGGACAAGGGCGTGGAATTCCCTTCGAACCGCAAGATCAATAGACGGAGATGAAGCGGGCCGGTAAAACAGGAACCCTTTGATGTGGAAATCAGAGCGGGGGGGACGCCTCTAGACGGAACCAGAGAGAACGTGCCACGGCTCCCTCTTCTCCTGGTTCCACGCTCTCTCTCTCTCCCTCTCTCCCTCCCTCCCCTCGGGCATCACAAAGCTCTGGCATTAGGGAGCAAGCCGGCCTAAATCCGAGGACGCCCTTCACTTGACGCAAATCCCTCCGGACGCGCGGCCCTTATCTGCCCTTCACCTGGTCCGGGTGACTGGCCCCCCCACCCCCACCCCCACCCACCCCCACTCTGCCCCCAGAGATTAGTGGAGAGGCCATTCATCGCTGTCTTTCGCTCTCCATCTCTTTCGCCAACGACGGCCGGCCCCCAATCTACTGATTGCCGCCGTAGCCCGGCAGCTTCATCCTCTCTTGTTTTGGGTTGGTAGTGGTGGTGAATCTAGATCGTCCAATCAGCGAGTCCACATCAGCGGACGAGCCAGCGCTAATCTGCTTAGCAACGACCTGGGATGAAACCACCTACTCACAAAAACGGCCGGCCCATCTAAACAAGCCATACAGCTGTGGGATAAGAGTCGTGGTTCAACCATAACGCTTTCCCGATTGCCCGGGGCAAGTACTATGTACTGACACGGCGGGCTAGTAAATTCACTTGCCCGCTCGGGTCTATCCGGACTCTGAAGTCCAAATAGACCCCCCCCCCCCCCCCCCCCCCCCCCCCCCCCCCCCCACACACACACACACACACACACACACACACACACACACACACGCGCACTCCCCCGGTTAATGGCAGGCAGAGCTCTGCTCTCCACGGTAGGTACGTACATGGCGTGGTAGACTCCCGTCAACATCTGCACCATGAACTCTGCGTCCAGCAGCACGCGGTTACACGGCTCCCTCCAAAGCTTCTGCTGCTGGCGGGGGAAGCCGCACACACACAGCCTGGGGCGGGGAAACAAAAACACACACACACACACACACACACACACACACACACGTTAAGTTATTTTGTACTGGTATTGACTATGGGGGTGGAGGGTAGATATGCGGCGCACGTATATTATCATCGATAAAAAACATCGACTGTATACATTTTGTCCCTGTGTCTCTTAATGCTTCAGGAAGTTAACGCACAGTCATGGAAGAGGCTGAACAAATCTCAGAGGAAAAGCCAATAACAGCTGACTATCAAAGTACCCGTCATAACAAATGCCTCAACAGTGGTCGGCCAAAGACAGAGGCGGAATCAATAAAAGAGGAGGCTTTTTTCCTAGTCCCACTGTGGGTTCTGTCTAGACCAAAGTGGCTGCAGGCGGTCTGTCAATCACTCTCTGGCCACAGCAGGGGAAGCTATTGGATTCTTATTGTTCGCATAATGGAGGCATGAGTCTCCTGTAGTGTGAAAACCATTAGAATCTTATTCATATTCCCACATTGATTCTTTTTTCATCCCCCTTCCTGGTACTTTGCAGGTTGAAAGAAAAAGGCGTTCAAAATAGGCCATCCAAAAAGGAACAATGGAGTTCACTAGGCAATGCGGAACTGTGCACCAGGTTGGTTTCACTTGTTAGATACCAGCATCAACATAGGGTATACTGCATGATGGAGGGAAAAGGCAGGAGTGAGGGTAAATCTGGTAAAACACCACCGTCAATAGCCCATGCTAAACTCCCTGTAAAAAGGAGGCAACAGAGACAGAACTAGAAGCCCTACACGTGTGTACCAGAGGTTCCGACAACTGAGCCAGATTTCGTTTTTAGTTTCAGTTTAGCTTCTCAAACGTATCAGATTATTTGTTGCAATGAACACGGTGTCAATTTTGAGCAAAGGTTAGGACTACAAAATGAAACAGATGAAATTATATAAATCGTTATTGCTGTTGCATATTGTACAGAAAAAGGTCGCAAAACCTCCATTACATAGGATGATCGGCAATAGAAATCACTTTTTATTTCAAATTTTCTTTTCCTTTTCTTCCACCACCTACGTATAGGCCTAGCCTATTTATCATTTTTAAAACATTCGGGCTAAAGCCCCACAATGAATGCCCCTAATGAACGCACTCAAAGCAGTAAAAGACGATGTCTGATTAATTTAGCAAATGTCCGTTAAATTTTACGGTTGCCGGTCCAGGTGTCCCGCACCAAATTTTTCTAACAGAACCTCTGTCTGTGTGTGTATGTGTGTGTGCGTGTGTGTGTGTGTGCGTGTGTGTGTGTGTGCGTGTGTGCGTGGTTGTGCTCGTTTCCCTTACCTCGAGCTCATTCTGCAGACTGACTGGAAGGAGGAGAGGGGCATGTAGACCACAGCAGAGTTGTAACACAGCATGAGGAAACACAGTACTTCAAACCTAGAACACAGGCGTGGACAACAGTCAAGGAAAACGCAGTCACACTCACTGGACGCACCGAGAACATGGATGGACCCAAAGTAGCACTCTTGGATTCTTTAATGCTAGGCCTTCCAACTCTGCCAGGAAATCATACGGATGTTATCTTCACACATAGGTAATGACAGCATTAGCATAAGCATTCCAAACAATTAGCTCCAATTGCTAAAGCAATCATTGGCTCAATTAGATGATGAGCTAGCTGCACGTCATGCCGTCATTGCTTTAGAACGCACAAAAGGAGAAGAAGAATTCTTTGTATTGCTTCTAGGTGGATGCGTTTTCTTGAGGGCGGTGTGGGGATTCCGTGGTAGTCTTGTGTGTGAGCGAGTGTGGACTACACCTGCGATGGTGATGGACAGCCACGTGTGCCACTTACAGAATAAAGACCATAACGAAGTGATGTGTGATTGTGTGTGTGTGTGTGCTTGAGTTTGCTGCTGAGGTAAATGGTGCGGCCGTACGTCATTGGGGGGGGGGGGGGGGGGGGATCTGGGTCAAGCCTCCGGCTCTTCCATAAACCCTAGTCCAGCCTCACAAATGGATTTCCTGATAAGCGATGAGTGCCAGCTCCCCTGTGATCCATCAGGCCGATTTACGGCCCCCTCTGGTCCCCACACAGAGGCACGGCGCTGGGCCGCATCGCTGGAAAAAAGTCCTGGGCAGGTAAGACTTTTCCCCATCATTTATTCGACCTTAACCTGTACGACGCAAGCCAACACGTTCTCACTGCTATTCACATCGCTGTTCACTTGTCTTGGTTGGCGAAATCAAAACGTGTGCCCCTGAATCTTCTTCCAAACAGGACTGTTGTTCTTACACTTAGTTCTTCTGTTCTTACAGTTAGTTGTTCTTATGTCCCAACATCTTTTATCAGTTTAAGTCAACCAGAGTGAAAGTAGGGCTTTAGCATCACTTATAGTGACTGGATCTTGCCAGCAGAGGGCCAGGGCCCTACCTGTTCTGGGCGGTGAAGGTCTCTCTCTGGGGGTGGAGGCCGCTGTACACCACCCTGATCAGGTCGTGGTGACTCAGAGCGCCCTCCGTCAGCGCCATGGGTCCCAGACTGGAGGGCTACACACACACACACACACACACACACACACACATTATAATAGCAGACTGCAATCCATTGTAATATAGCATAACAGCTCGCTATGCTTTCACCACAAGAGGACTAAAGGAGAGAGGAGACAGCACATTAAAATTCAGACTGGAGGGCTACACACACACACTAACACACACACACACACACACACACACACACACACACACACTGAAAGAGCCGACTGGTTTCCAACGCAATCCAGCTTGCATAATAACAGCTCTCTTTCCTTTTCACCTCTGCACCACTAAAGTCGGGAGGAGAGACAGCCACATAAAGACTCTGGACCCAGACGTGGCGCGCTGTGGGCCCAATGACGACAGGGAGAAGAGGGGACGAGGAGGAGAGGGGGGGGGGGGGGTCTGATCGTAACCTCTGGCTGCCGTCTTAAGGAGCTCCCTCTAGCGGCCTGATCCAAAAGGCTGTTTCAAAAGTGAATGTTTCTAAAACGACGTCGAGGCAACGTCACTCAGCACAGCGCTAGCAGGGACAGCTTGGTTCCATGTACAATTCAGACCATGGTAGCGCTGGCTGGCTGGCCTTTAAAATCGGCCTCCTGTATTTGCATGAGTCAAATGAGGGGAGTGGGAGAGGCCAGGACCCAACGACTGCATGGGGACCCACCATAAAGCCACTAAACACACACATTAAGGGGCCTGGCGTTGAGGAACGTTCAGAGCAGCTGAGCCGAGAGAACGGAGGGAGGGAAACCAAAACAAGAGGAAGATGGCCGAAAAGAGAGAGAGAGAGAGAGAGAGAGAGAGAGAGAGAGAGAGAGAGAGAGAGAGGGGGGGGGGGGGGGAGACACACGGACAGGAGGTGTCCGGCGGGAGAGCGAGAGCTAAGCGGGGCGCTGGCGAGCCAAAGGAACGCACGTGGAGCGCCTGCCAAGCCACTTAGTCATTCTGACAGACTACGGGGAGAGGGCTCCTGTAAGTGAATTGCTTTTTTTCCTGGAACGGTATCGCGACGACTCTGAGCCGAGCGGGGGAAACGAGTTTGCATTTGAGAGACCGGAGCTCATGCTAATGCTGTGGTCGAGATAGCGCTGCGTTAGGAGGGGTCACGTGGCTCTAACAGGACACACACACACACACACACACACACACACACACACACACACACACACACACACACACACACACACACACACACCCCTCCCCGCTCGCTATTTCATCCTGATTGGGCAGAGCGGGGCCTTTCAACCTTGTAATTACAGTCATAAATCGCCCTCACCACCCATGTGAGACTGGTTCTGGTCCAATCATGAAGAGGCAATGGACCCACACACGCCCAAATGGTAATATTTACACACACACACACACACACACACGCGCACACACACACGCACACACACACACACACGCACACACAATGTCCACAGAACACACCCACAAACACTCCCCATACACCAACGCCCTCCTCTACACTCAGTGGAACACCCCCCATCCTTCTCACCCTGCTCAATACAACTCCATTAGAGTGTTGCAGCTAAAACACCTTGCTAATGAGCTCCAGGTCAATAGCACACTTAATAGAATCCCTAATCCCT
This sequence comes from Aplochiton taeniatus, assembly GCA_017639675.1. Lineage (NCBI taxonomy): Eukaryota > Metazoa > Chordata > Actinopteri > Galaxiiformes > Galaxiidae > Aplochiton > Aplochiton taeniatus. Next base: position 49,080,958 of record CM030172.1, read on the forward strand.
ATCTAGTGCCTGTGTCCAGAGGGGAGCGCCTTGGTCCTGAACACCGTGGAAAGTAAAAAGAGAGAGAGAGAGAGAGAGAGAGAGAGATGAGAATGATATGACAAAGAGAAAGGGGGACGGGGAAGGGGGGGGACAGATGGACAGACAGGGGGGTCCAAGAGCAGCTAAGCGTTAGAGGGCTGGCAGAGGTCTTACCTCGTGATACACTGACGGTTTGGACAGGGAGGGGATGGTGAAGGAGAGGAGCTTGCTGTTGCCATCTTTGTCGACGATCTCCTGCGGAAACCAGGCAGAGGGCAAAGACGAGGGCAGAGGTGAGAGAAGGAGCGGCAGAGAGGTGGCCGTCAACGACAGAGTTCCACCAGACCCCTAAAACCCATGGACATGTCGGAGGTTGTCCCCTAAAACCCATGGACATGTCGGAGGTTGTCCCCTAAAACCAATGGACATGTCGGAGGTTGTCCCCTAAAACCAATGGACATGTCGGAGGTTGTCCCCTAAAACCAATGGACATGTCGGAGGTTGTCCCCTAAAACCCTGGACATGTCGGAGGTTGTCCCCTAAAACCCTGGACATATCGGAGGAGAGGGGCTCGGTGCGTCCACTGGCCGTGCTCGACCGTTCAAAGGGGTTTGTTTGAATAATGGGCCTGTAAAAGAGCAGCCACATTCATCTCCCTGTACGTGCCTCCACCCCGGGCCGCCTGAAGCACCCCTCCTTTGGGCTCCCTGGCCTCAGCGCTGAGCCTCTTTGACAGCCACCCGACGCTGGCCCTCACCGCTAGCGTACCCTTCACCAGCTAGCAGCAATTCAATTGCTGGATGAGATTGTGTGGAGAGCAAGGCTGCTTATCTCAGACTATAACCACTGGCCATGGGAGAGGATCAGTGTGTGTGTGTGTGTGCGTGTGTGTGTGTGTGTGTGTGTGTGTGTGGACTAATAAATAATGCATAAGTAGTACAGTTCTTCCTGGGCTAGCTTCCAGCCAGCTCTTTCCACTGACATCCCCTGCTTTTAGCCTTCATCCCGCGGGGCCTACCTTCCTGATGCTGTGCCTCCCATTGTACTGAACACATGGCTCAATTCTCCTCCCTGTAGAAGAACAGTCCCCCCCCCCACCCCAGAGTGCCTAGCTAATACAGAGCCTTCCTACGACCTTCAGAACCCACTCCATCAGCAGAACAAAAAAAATCCTTCTTTTCTAGTTGCTCATTAAATCAATCTTTCAGCCTTTCAGCCCCCCTAACCCCCCCCCCCCCCCCCCCCCCCCCCCCCCCCCCCCCCCCCCCCCCAGGGACCGAGATAATGAAAGATAAGACCAAGAGAACAAGGTTATCTTGGGTTCCCGTCCTTAGAAGAAGAACCGATTCTAAGAGGGAGGCCGTGAAATGTGAGATATGAACACGTTGGCCTGCTGCGCCCCCCCTTGGCACCAAACCGGGGGTCCTTACCAGGTTATAGATGCCCAGCAGCAGGGCTTCGATGCAGCCGTTGCTCTGGCGGTCCCTGCTGGCCGTGACGCGCAGGTACACCCAGACCAGCTCTGGTAGAAACTGCAGGGTGAAGCGACGCAGACGGTCCTCCGTGCTCCGGTACAACTCAAACAGCTGGTGGCACACGGGCTCCAGGAGCTGTAGAGGAGGAGGAGGATGACACACGCGCGCACACACACACACACACACACACACACACACACACACACACACACACACACACACACACACACACACACACACACACACACACACACACACACACACACACACACACACACACAATTCTTAGAGTGTACTGTACTGTGGACATGGAAACTTTGACAAGCCGATGATCGACATTCAGAGACGAGTCGACAAATAAATTCATTTCGACAGAATTCTTGAGTAAGTGAGTTTTAACACAAAGGAATCAGGTGAGAAGTCCACCATTTCCCTAGCCATTGACACAGGGCGGGGAAACATGCGACGCAGAAGTCAATGTACCCGTTCCTCAGCCAGCCTTTGAAAATGAGATGCACCAAACTACCTGAGAGGCGGAAGGCTTTAAGGCTTGTTTATGTAAAGACAGCTCTATTCTCAGGTTGATAAATAAACATGCCCAGTGACAACCAAGGCCAGACACACCACCTCCAGGACTTAAAGGGAAATGCAAATATCGGAGAAAGCGCTCCCCATCACGGCGAGTCTGATCCGAGCCCTCCAGCCGTATCTCCACGCTGTCAGCCAGCGGATGAATATTATTGGATGAGAGGCCCGTGGTGGGTGATGGATTAGTGGAGGAGGTGGAGGTTTGATGGAGCGAGCAGGCTCCGCCCTAACTCACTCCTTGGCTTCTTCCCTCACAGTTTTACAATCCAAACAAGAGCCCTTCTCCCTCAGGCGACAGACCGTCTCTACATGCACAGGCCACAACATGTTGTGTGTGCCCCCCTCCACACACACACACACACACACACAAACCCACACCCACACACACACACACACACACACCCACACCCCCACCCCTCCTTAACCCCCCCTCTCTCTCTCCAAAAGACAGTGTTTCAACAGGCCTAACCCCCCTCTCTCTCTCCGACAGACGGTGTTTCAACAGGCCTAAATTCTTTTCACACAAGTACCCGGGTGGACGGGGGTTCACCGAGAAAACCATCCCGGGCCAGATATGTGTTTGTCAAGCCAAGTCAACAGCCTCTGGCACACTGTCAGAGAGATGAGGGGGCACTGGGACAAACCCAGTGGATAAATCATGAGCATCCGTCTCTGTTACTACCAGGCAGGTCCCGGGGCCAAGCCATGCCACCGACACCATTGGGTCAGAGAAGAGGGAGGTGGGAAGAGAGGGTGACCTAGCAACGTACAAAATAACCTCCTGTTATCGAGTTTGTCAGGGCAGGGCATTTGTTGCTCGGGCGTAATTTCTCCCTGCTTGTGTGTGTGTGTCTCTCTCTCTCTCTCTCTCTCTCTCTCTCTCTCTCTCTCTCTCTCTCACACACACACACACACACACACACACACACACACACACACACACACACACACACACACACACACACTCCCGCACCACTGCCGCAATCATTAACGGGGCCGTGCCGTGCTGACAACCCTAATGGAATTTGGACCCGCGGATGCCTGACGCCCAGACTCCACCCTGAGAGCAGCAGCAACCTGGGCCCGTGTCATCAGAGCGTGGGAAACTTTACAGTCCTGCCCTGATCACCGCATTATCCCTTACCTCGTAGACTGCTGGTTCGGAACAACGACTCGGGTCAGACCATTTGTAACTGGCCTGCTTCTAAAAACATGTGGGACAAACGGGGAACCAAAACAGACGATTTTGAAATATTTCGGGGTGTTTGTGTGGGATATCTTGACTGACTCAGCACTGAAGCCCATTTAATGCCCCCTTACCACCCACTGCATCCAATTAAACAAAAAAGGACCAGGGCCTAAGCCTCTGTGCTCTAGCGGTCTGAGGCAGACAGGTGTTTGGCATGTCCCCAGGGCTGCTCCCAACAGCAGATGCTCTGCTGTCACGGCAGGGGGAGGGGGGGTGATTGGACGATGGCATGTGCTAGGCCTCACAGGTATGGAGGCTCGCACCACCACTCTCCCCCATCCATCATATCTTCCCAGCGCACAGCTGGGTTGTACGTGTGTGCGTGTGTGTGTGTGTGTGTGTGTTTGTTCCTGTCTGGCCGTCGGCATAAGCCCGCATCCACGAGCTCAATTACGCATTGATTCCGTCTGTGTTTGCTACCTCATTATTGGAGTCCTGGATTACTCTGTAGAGCGCCGGCACCAGGGACTTCTTCAAGTGAAGACTGCCTGCGTAGCTGGAGATGCGGGTTTCTGGTAAGGTCTACGGGAGGAGGAACAAACAAAAGAGAGAGAGAGAGAGAGAGAGAGAGAGAGAGAGAGAGAGAGAGAGAGAGAGAGAGAGAGAGATTTGCCATTGAGATTACTTTGGCATATCAACATTTCTTAAGGGAGTGTGTGTGGGTGATGTATTGAAGTGCGTGTGTGTGCGTGCGTGTGCGTGTCAGAGCCCAGCATGGCCACTGGGACTGAGGACAGAACAGAGTGTGCTCAGCATGCAGAGCTCACACTGACTCACACCATTCACCATCGCTCTGGGAGCCCTGTTGGAGGTGGAGTTCTTTTGGATTCATCTCAAATTCTCTTTGATTTTGTGTGAGTGTGTGTGTGTGTGTGTGTGTGTGTGTGTGTGTGCGTGCGTGTGCGCGTGTGCGTGTCATTCACCATGAACAAAATGGTGTCAGTTCACAACCACTCGATGTTCACGTGCTGTCATTTGGTGTGAGTGCCGTTTTCAGTGAATCTTTTTCAGAAAACCCTGCTAGCACCAACAAGTCTCTGAACAGGCAGTGAAGCATACAGATTGAACTGAAATGAGTCATCGTTTACAGAGGCTCTGCATGGATGCATTTCTAAACATGTTTGTCCGTTACATTTACATATCACATTTACCCTGAATGGTGACTCGTATTTTCTGTAAATTCAGAGGAATTTTCCAGTTCTGTGGCGTTCTTTCATTTCCTCTGTTCTGTATCACGGAAATAATAGAGTCGTCTCCTCCCTCCCTCCCTCCCTCCCTCCCTCCATAGTATAGCTACAGAGTACCTTAACAGCATACAATAGCCTTCTCCCCAGTCAGCCCCAGTCAGCGCCTCTCGGTGTGAAGACGCTGATATACAGAGCGCAGGTCAGTGTCAGGCCTACCTTGAATTCTGAGAGCCATTCCTCGACCACACCGCGCTCTGAACCCTGCATCTTCCTCAGAGGCCCCCCCTCAGCTGCCTGAGAGAGAGAGAGAGAGAGAGAGCAAGCAAAAGAGAGAGAGAGGAAGTGAGAGAGCGCGACGGAAGGAGGAAGCATACAGAAAAATTGTTAAGGTTAAAGCAATGTCACCACTGTAATACAACTACAAGACAGAGGCCTTGTGGCTGGTTTCCCCCCCAACAGGCGCCCCTGTGTCACCAAAGGAATGCCTCACCTGTCACTGGGCATTGATCAAATGGGATCGAAAATAACAGGAGCCACCACAAGACGACGTGCCCTTGAAAGCAAACATTCCACGGTGACCAAGGTGACTCGTTTTTGACAGGGCAAACGTTGCTTCAGAAGGAATGTCGAGCAAGATAACACCCTGTTCTTTAAACAATGTTCAGGTGGTCAAACGGTTAATCTTTAAAAAAAAAAAAAAAAAGATTAGCTCACTGACCAGCTATGCCTGAGGGAAAACAATCGCAGTCTTAAGTTAAAGAGACACCCTGACTATAGGTTGGCCTATGAGCCCTCCAGAAGTTAGCATGATTTTGAAGCAACACCCTTCCAATAACCGGGCATTAGCAAACCATCGACATCACATGGAAAATGTGCCCTCATAAATGACCCTATAAAACACGCTGACGTGTTAAGTTTGTCCTCGTCAACGGGAAGCTGGTGGACAGAATGAATGGGGTATGTGTTCCCTGTGTGTGTGTGTGTGTGTGTGTGTGTGTGTGTGTGTTTGTGTGTGTGTACACAGTGCACCAGGCCGATAGTGAGGGTGGAGCAACCAAGGACTCATACTGACTGGTTGGGCACAGGCTGAGGGCGATAATGCAAAAGCTGTGTGGTGCCAAGCAACCAGCCTGAGAGAGAGAGAGATCACACAATCACAGGGACGGGGTAGCTAGATGTGTGTGTGTGTGTGTGTATATATATATATACACACACCACCGGAAACACACTTTTTCTACAGCCCTTTAGAGTGAGCGCACCAGAAAAGGCTTTGGCCTTCAAAACATCATCCCAGTTCCGCTCCATCAGCATTTCAACCCCTTTTTTGTCTGAAAACAAACTTGCGCTTGCTCTACAGTTTCTTCAGGCTTTGACGGGGTAGGCTGAAGGCTCAGGATTTGAGTGCATGCATTATTATTTTGAAGTGGAAAGACCTTTTTTTTTGGCACATATTAAGGATTATCGGCGGAAGGTTTCCGGCGGAATAGAGAACCGAAATAGAGAAGACAGAAAGTAGCTTACAGGTTTCAAATTCACTAGGAAGGAATACAATGACGAATGCTTTCCCTTGGGCAGATCTGAATGTAACAGAACTATTCACAGCTCAAAATAATGTGCCTTTACTTTATATTGCTAAAGGAATTCGGTGTTGTTGGTATTCCATTGTTGCTTGGAAAGTTAACTACATCCAAACTATGGATGAAAATATCTGCAGTGTTATGATGAAATATTTATTTATTAAGTTGTTCTGTAACCTCTTCACAAGCAGTGTTGCGTTTTAAATAATCTCTCCCAAACACTCCCGTCGTCTTAATCCCATCCCCTAACTTGACATTCTGCCCCAAACATCTTAATCAATTCAGAGAAGCTTGAAGCAGTATTTAGAGGCACCATCGATGTGTAGGAACAAATGCTGCAAGAACCAACTGCCAGCTTTCTGCACTGTGCAGATAGCCCAACGACATTACATCACCAGCTTAGGAGGGAAAAACGTCTTGACAGGTCCTTCAGAGAGAGGAAACACTCACAAAATAGATGGCAGCCAAACCGATTCACATCTCGATTTTATTCAGACTCCTTCCTTCAAGCTCCACAAGGAATGCGTCAACTCCAAAGCTCCTTTCAAAGCCTCGTTCGGCTCTTAATGAAAAGCTGAGTCACTCGTTTCCTCTCGTCACGTTGCCCTGTCAAACGCTCCAACGCAAGATCTCGTTGTGAAACGGTTACCATGGGAACTATGAGCAGAAGCAAATGACAGCTGGCGGCGTCATATCCAGCCTAACCATGTTGTGAACGTCAAAGTTGTCGAAGTAGACTCGATGGGCCTACACTGGTCATGTCACTGTGGTCATCTCTACATCGTTTACAGCTGTTAAGTCCATTATGTGTCATAAAGGTTCGAGGTGGGGGCTTAAACCTCCATTCTCAGATACAAGCCAGGGAAAGGTTAAGCCGTTTGACAGACCTATTGAGGCCCGACCCTTACCTCGCTCCCCGCCTCTGCTCAGACCGCCGCTGGGAGAAGAAGCTGGGTATCTGCACGGTCACACATTGGTCAATCGCAGAGGGTCACCTGCAGAGAGAGACAGAATAGATTAAAAAGGTAAAAAAAATAAAAATAAGATATAGGTAAAAGACACACGGGCATGGGATTGCTGAATGGGTTCATCTCCCCATGGTACAAGTGCTACTACAGCCAGGTGTTGGTTTGAAGGGCCCTCTTTCAGCAGCGTATTACAAAGGGAGTCATTATCTATCTGCAGCCCTCAGAGAAGTGTTCTCCTCTACCTGGAAGCTCTCAGGCAGCGCTTTTTCCTTTACCAGTACACAAGCGGCGTTGTCCAATTGGGCCCAGGGAGTGATTCGTGCGCTGAAGGGGCGTTTAATTTATGAGTAAAGCACGGCGACAAAATACGGATTGCATAAAAACTAAGCTGGTGGGGTCCTGTTTTTTTTTTTATTATTATTACACAAAACTAGGTCACAAGGGGATCAAATCATAAGTTATATGTTGGGCCTTTATGCTAGATGGGGAATAGAATATGTTTGTCCTAAAAATCTTAAGTCCATTGTCATTTGATTGACAGCCTGAAACAAAGGATGGTATGATGAATGGTAAGATTGGGGTGATAGCAAGGAGCAGTGAAAGTTATGTTACGATGACCCCTAATACATTCTGAGGTGTCGCTTAGGGCTGCGCCGATCCGATACTCAGTATCGGTATCGGTTCGATACAGGCCAAAATCCCTGGATCAGATATCTGACATTTTAAAAAGTATAATCCGATACGTTCCATTAGCCTAAACGATCACGTAAATGCTTAACTAAACTTTGAGTGACATGCCGTAAAGAGAGATGTGTCACGACAAGTAACCGGTGAGCAGCATGTGTCACGTGAACAGGAGCCAGAACGGGAGTGAGACCTGTATCGGATCGGTATCGGCAGATGCTCAAGGTTGCGTTAGAGGTATCGGACAAAGTGGTATCGAGCCATCCTTAGTGTCGCTGAGGGCTCGTCTGAAAAGACATCAGAAAGTGGTTACAGAGGGGAAGGCTGCTGTCACAGAGAGAAGAAAGGCAGAAGAAACGGAAGGGGGGTTTTGGACGGGACCGCAACACAAAAAGAAACCCTCGGGTACAATACCATGGTTGTTTTGGTGTGGCTGACAGACTCCGTAGCACGTCTGCTACTGCGAACGGTTAGCCGTTATAGGCTCATGAAGACCACTTTGTAGCACCTTTCTACTGGATCTCCTTGATCACATTGAGCCCCGTGTGTGAATGTCAAGGACAAAAGACAGAGAATAATAATGAGAATATTCATATAGCGCTTTTCCGAACACAAAGCACTTAGTTCAACTGCCTCATATTTCCCTTCAAGGCACCATGGGAGGGCTTTTTAGTTTCAATATGATCATAAAACAAAAGATATCTTTTTTTTTTTTGCCCAATTAAAATCACAACCTGTTTAATTGTGTTTTAAGCAGCCATGTATCAAATCCAAACTAACGAATTCAGAGCATGCCCAGTCTTCCATGGGATCTTCCAGAAGGATTGCCAAATCAATAACAAATTAAAGCCGTCCAAAAAACCTGAAGCATTTCTAATAGGACGGAAAGAAAGCCAGACAAAGGAATCAGCCGTCTGTTTCCCCTCACGTTACAACGCTGGAACCGACACCAGGCACATGCTTTAATTCTCTGATGCCTCGCGTCATTTCTTTGTTTTGGTGTGGCTTACCAACAGACCATTCCTCTAAGTAAAAGCCCTGTCCTATTGTTGGCTGAATGTGTCCTTGGCTAATGAGGCTTGGCGAAACCCTTTTCTCTTCTAACGGCCCTTCTTCCTCCAGAAAACCTGCTCATTGTGGCCCCCCCCGGGAAGGCGACCGCCTGGCCTTCCTGTCTACTCCGCACTTCAATCGCTAGAACACAATGTCGAGAAGGGGTGCGGAGAGCGGCAAGGATGCAGAGAACACACTGCTTCGTACACAGCCCGATGTGGATGCGCTCACGAAGTTCGGTTTGGAACGGTTTCCGAGGAAGGGAGGCCAACAGGCAACAGTCGGAGACGCCTGTTTCAGACACACGTTGCTATAGGTGATCCTAGACTCTGGGGGGCCCCAGACATTTAATTGTATGTTCATCGCTTCCCCAAAGAATAACTTGTTTATAGCCGTCTGCCCGTCTCCCGACGTTGGAGCCGATAGCCGCGATCCAGAAAAAAAGTTGTTGTTGTTGTTGTGACGTCAGGCTGATCAACCCTATAAAGGGGGGCCACACTCAGGGGGGATTTGGGGCAGCGACAGTACGTACTGTTTGGCATAAATGGGAGGTTTAACAGGGTTTATGGTTGCTACTGCAAAATGTGCCAATATGAGTGGCCATTGGGGGCCATTTTCCCAGTTTTTTTTTGCGGGGCCCCAAACATTTGTCTGGTTTGCCTCTCCTGAAGGGGCGCCTCTGCACGTTGCCCAACTAATTAACTGCCGAAAGTGAGATCACTGTAAAATCAGGCTACACTAAGCTCGGTCACGTAAACAACATCCAAGCACATTAAGCCCCTCTATAGCCTGGCTCTGTGATGATCTTTAATTGGAACCCGTGCACCTATTGCACTTTGTCTCGAACAAATCCCATTTGTAAACGCAAGCCGGTGTGTAGCGCCCAAGTTAAGTGCTGTTGACTTCAGTCCATATATTTCTAGCCCATAACCTAGAGGGAGTGAGAGGACAATAAAGAGGCTCCTTCAGCCACAGGCCCAGCACCATGCGCTGGTCGAGGACTAGCACTTCCTGCAGGGCTACTGTGAGAAGCAAATAGAACGGCTTACTGTCCGCACTAAGACCGGGGAACAGAAGGCACCTTGTCTCCATGTCTGGTGCCGCGGCGGAGATATAGACTGGGCGCACAGTCTATGGTTAAAAGAAACATAGTGTACCGAAACGGTAGTTGCAGGCCACAGTCAGGCCGGCGGACGAAAACAATACACACTGGATGCGAGGCGCTCTGCAACGCCAAGTGACTCAACCAGTGAATCAGCCGGGACGGAGCATCAAATGGCGTGTGTGCAGTTAGTGTACTCATTTTCCCAGCTCCTCAGCTCCCGCCCTGCTGCCTCTCGAGGCCTGGCCGCCCACGCACTGTCTGTTTGCCGGGTTCGCTCCCGCTGGCTGCCAAATCGCACGGCGCTAGGAGGCCCGATAGCACGCTAATCAAACAGAACACTCCTGACACACAAGCAAACATGCTTATCTGATCGGTCTTGTGACCGAGCGTCCGGATCCTGGTCTGCATCGCCGCGTGTATTCTGTGGTTGCTCCCTGCTTAGATGTTTTCATTCTCCTCGCTAACCCACTAGTCTCTTGTAAGATGTTCCAAAGAAGCCATAAAGCACATTTGCTGGTCAGCTCGCCTGCCACAATAACAACAAAGTTTACCGTGTCCAGTGATATAATGTTTGGTTGTGTGCCCAGCCGCATGACTGCAACTACATCCCCCAGTCTGAGAGGCTAAACTCCAAGTGTAGCTGAGGGTGAGGCAGCCCAACAGGCCTCTAGGACTCACCAACAGCAGGCAAACCAGAACAGATCCATCACTGGCTTCTTAGTAACCAGGTGTGGTGAGGCACTCCCTGCAGGACGGCTCCAAATGTAAAGGGGAAGTGACCGTTGGCAGTTCATTTCCATGCACCCTACAGACCCACACCCTTTATGAATGACAGGGGACAAGTGTTTGTTTGTTCTGTGTGACTGTGACTTTTATAAGGTTCCTCTCCATCACGTTCGAATCCAATATATCAACTCATAATCGGGCGAGGATAGTGACAGACAATACTGCATTTACCTAGCCCACTGCAAAAGTTAAGGCAGGGAAATGTTAGAGTTGATGTTTTTCTCATCTTTAAAATGACCACAAAAAAAACAGAGAGGAGCTAGAGACTAGTCTCAGGAAAATACTTTCATGTACACCATGCAGGCATGACATGCTTTAGACGTCACTTTGCATTAAGGCTGTCCAGCGGGATGGAAGGAATGTCTGTGCGAACATTTTACACCTGAAGAGGTTACAGCTGGGCTACATTATAGCATTGTCACACTCAATAACCCATACAAAAAAAAGCTACTTCAACATTTTACTAATGAACGACACTCGACACACACACACACACACACACACACACACACACACACACACACACACACACACACACACACACACACACACACACACACATTTAGCCTACTACACTACTGAACCGTAGGCTTTGTTTCACACCTTTCATTAGTATTACAACAGCCCTGTGTGTGTCCCCTCTGGCCTAGATGAGCAGTGCCAGATTTCAACAGTCCGGCACGGGGATCTTTCAAGGTCGCCGTCACCCAGTCAGCCATGAATTATTGAACTTCATCTGGCCCTGTGTCCTTTTCCTCTACTGAAGGCTGGAGCCACTCCTCTGTGCCCTCTTTCCTCCCATCTTGGAGAGCCAGCAGGACTGTGGAGACGGGAACTAGATGGAGGAAAGTGGCTGTGGTACACGACAGCCTCCAAACCAACCACAGAATGTGGGCCAGGGTCAGGACAACTAAAGCCTGGTTTCAGACATCTGACCCACTGTGGCTTATAGGTTTCCCTGTATCCGCTGCAACACGGGCGTGCACGAACAAACCCCAACGCGCGCGCGTGCGTGCGTGCGTGTAAATTCACACGACCTGGAAGGACCTACGCTCTAATTACACCTTGACCCAGAGCAACACCCCGGCTTGTGAGTGTGTGTGTGTGTGTGTGTGTGTGTGTGTGTGTGTGTGTGTGTCCAGTCGGAACACATTCCGGTAGGAGAAGGGGATTTAGTCTAATACCTGGCCATAATGAGCCCGTCAGCTGTAATCTCCATCCCTGAGCCTCACACACACACACACACACACACACACACACACACACACACACACACACACACACACACACACACACACACACACACACACACACACACACACAGAGAGAACAAGAACCAGCCTGACATTATTGGGGATGGCATCTGGAACGTCTGGGAAGAGTTGAATGCGAAAGCCTGTGGATCGAGCCTGGAACTCCCTCCTGGCCCCATGAGCCTCAGAGACCCCTATAACCTAACACTGGAGCGAGCTCAAACCCCTTCACACACAGCTACGGCCTGGGCTCACTGAGCAAAGCAATACAGACAACTAAGCTTTTTTGGTTACGATTCCAGTCCGAGAGACAAAAACATAGGGAAGGGGAAGAAGGTAAAAATAGAAGGGGGGGGGGGGGGGGGGGGGGGGGTGGGGGGAGAGAGAAAGAAAGAAAGAAAGAGAGAGTAAGAGAGATTAAGAGACAGAGAGAGACAAAATGTGTTTTTTCCCTCAGCTACCCCTCTCATACGCCAGGCCTGGGGAACTGAGGCGTACGCACATCCCGGGCTAAAATTAGCTCTGCTGCAGCTGCAGGACCAGACACGTTGGGATGGGCCCGGGCTCTCAGTGCAGCTAAGCCCACGGAGAACACAAGTAGACACGCACACAACCACCCACAACCACACACACACACACACACAGAGATAAACAGACGCACGCACACACGCACGCAAACACGCACGCACACACAAACACAGAAAAACAGACACGCGCGCAAACACACACACACACACAGACAGAAAAACAGACAGACACGCACACAGGGATTCACCAATTAGGCAGGCCGAGGTAGGGACGACAAGCGGGCCGGAGCCTCTCCCCTCCCATACCTCCTGAACGCGCAAGGCACTTGCCGTTTTAAGCATTAACACACCGACCCAACCACTGGCCGCCAATAAAACTGTGGCATTGTGAGCTGACACAGCAGAGAGATTGACTTGGCTCAGCGCTTCGCCACTACCGGTGCCAGTTCAACAACGACCACTTCCAGGACAAACACCGTGTGACCGAGAGACGCCATGACACGTGGCGGCCCTGCTGACGAGCAGCCTCTTAACCTCGCAGAAGCGCCGCTTCAGGAGCAGCTCAGCACTCCTTAAACAATGGACCACCTGGGCTTGCGCGCGCGCACACGTCTATACTCACACTCACACTCACACTCACACTCACACTCACACTCACACTCACACTCACACTCACACTCACACTCACACTCACACTCACACTCACACTCACACTCACACTCACACTCACACTCACACTCACACTCACACTCACACTCACACTCACGGCAGCCCATAAATCAGTCCTACTTGGCACCGAGACAGGAGGTTGGTGACAGTGAGCGATATTACGCTACCAGTCGTGATGCCAGGGAGCATGCGGAGGAAACTGCTGAATGCCAGAGAACGTGTGCCAGCTAGGCTGGTTCTCCACTCTGCCACACAACAACAGACCCCCTCTAGGGACTCATAAGGGACATCAACTCAGAGTGGGTCGCAAATTTAAAATGAATACAATACATTTTGGTGACACAATCCATCCCACTACAGCAGTGGTCCTTTTAAACGGGGAGAGGATAGTAGTAACAAATAAAAGAAAGTAGCCCACTAAAGACAAATACAAGCTTTAGTCGCTTAACACACTGCTTACCAACCTAAGCCTATCCGTAGCGCCGCCAACTAACTCGGCCTAGAATCGGTTGTGAATAGAGTCTAAGGCTCCGTGATTCTATTCCAGATCTTGTCCGTCACATCACCACCACAGCAGGTCATGAGAAGTGACACAGGAGCTCCAGTGCTTCCTCAACTCCAGCTACAAAGCCCTGACTTGCACACGCAGAGTCCAGAGGCTTGCCCAACGCCTCGCAGTCAAACCGGGACAGACGAGAAGCACCACAGCAACGCGTCCATAAATGCCTCCAGGAGGCGTCCCCGTTAACCACAACACGTTCCACATTCCACACTGGGTGCGTGCTGCTTCACAACGAGTGCAGCGAGAGGGCACAGCGCACAGGTTGGATGTGCGCTGGTGGAGGAGGCAAACATTCCACAGCCTGCCCCGGGCAAAGGGAGTCTCGGCACTGGGACCCGGCACTCACTCTAAGACCAGTGAGGGACGTTGTCCTCCGGTGCTCACGGGCAGGGACCTGCCTCGTTTTCCTCCCGTTTCGAGGCCTGGCCTTGGATACCCGTCTGTGGCAAGACGACCTATTCTGTAGTACGGGTTACACTTCAGCGGCGTTGTATTTCTGACGCTGTGATGACTAACGAGGACCATGACTGGCCACGGCGATAATGGCCTCTTCTGTGTCTCCATAGCGACACCATTGTATTCAAACACCGAACGAGACTTAACATTCCAGGATACTGTAAAAAGGCAACCGAATGAGGATTGAGATCATAAACGTAGGAGTAGATGTTGGGAATAGCCAGGTTTCCATAAGCAGAGCATTTGCGTGCCCAGACTAGTGACCGACTGGCCAGTGCATACATGTCCCTACGCCTCACTAAGGCCCTTTGCATATTCTACAGTCTCTTTGGGGTTGGCAATGTTGACCAACACCCACCGTCAAATACACCGCCCAGGCGTCCATTTGCTGTTGCACACCATCTTTCATCTGCTGCAGTTCACGTTCCGTTTAGGCCCCAGTTAAGTCCGCGGCAGATACTCTGGAAACTTTTATCCAGTCCATGAAAACGGGGCTGTTTTGGGGGAAACAATCTAGCCATGTTGTCAAATCATTTGTATCAAAGTAACTGGAGCGGTGCCGCATGCAACCACCTTAATACAAGTGAGGAAAGAGCCTTTAGGAGTTCCAGCTCTAATTTAAGATGCAGACGAAATCAATGCCCTTGTCAACACTGAGCCGAAAAGGCCAGAAGCAGCTCAGGCATACTGAAGAGATGTCTGTCTGGCCGTGTGGTCCTCTGGGTCACTCTGACCGGTGGGGTTTCCAGGGGACTCTGACGACGCAGCTGGCAAACGGAAAAGCCTGAAATAATCTCAAATCCTAAGAAATTCACCATGTGAGGAGGAGTTCTTGTTGCGGTCAGTCGATACAGAGGATACACACCTCCAAGCTGTTGTCAAACCTTTCTTGTGGCACATCGAAACAGGATTTTGAGCAAAAGAGGTGATCCATGTACTGGGGCTGACTGAAATAGAAAGGAAAGGCCTAGTGAAGAGCGTGTGTGTGTGTGCGTGTGTGTGTGTTTAGTAGGCCCTGTACTGCAGCAGTGACGAAAGCCAATAACAAAGATCATATCCAGTCGATGCCATGGCTTCTAGTCTGGGCTTCGCAGTTCTTCCCTTAAGAGTACCAGGGGGAAGACAAACTAGCCGGGACACCTTTCTTGATCAACCTGACAGTAACGGAATTGCCTCTCCTTTTAAATGCCACTCCACAGCCATGCTTTTGAAAGGGAGAGTAGTAGTACGTTGACGGTGTGTAGTAGGGAATGACTTTGGGTCTACCAGTGGCACACAGGAGGATTCAACCAGTTCTTTAAAAGCGACAGACAGAAATAAACAAGAGAAAGGGCAGAAGGCTATAAAAAGATATGTGTAGTCGCCTAAGGCAAGATATTTAAGGTGTGTAGTTGTAGGAGCTAACCAGAGGGGAACGTGGATTAGCTAAAGGTTAACCGGCTAAGCCACTGACATGACACATCATTGGCAAAAGCCAGTCAGCGACATTGAAACCACTGGATGCTCTGAGATTAGCATTTATTGAGAGGGGGAAAGTCCATCTGCATCTAACTACTGCTGCACATGGTACAATTAAATTGACTGTGCAATGAAGTGTTAGGAGAAGAACGCTTCTCTACAAGCTGAAGTCGACTGAATTATCAACTTGTTTTGAAGATATTAAAGGGCCAGCCTAGCTTTTAAAAAATGACAAAAACCAATGGAAATGTTCTTATGTCGCGACAACAACTTTTAAGCCCAAAACAGAACCAGGCCTACAGGCTAGCCAGAGTTATTCAGGCCGTCTCTTTCGAATAAGAGAATAGGGATTTTAAGCTTAAGTCCTCTTCTCAGCTAGGGAACCACCATATGAGTCCTTGTTTGATCCACCGGGTGACAGGTTTCTACACAGGCATGCAATGTGATGGTGAGGGGGCATGGGGAGATCTGACAGACAGACCCCATACGGTGAGTCAGCATGACTGCTACATCGCTGCACGCTGCTGCCATATCCAGCTGGTTCTGCCTCCCAGCACTATTACGAGGCAACACCAACCATTCCATACATACGCATATTTGAGACGATAACCCCACAACAATTGTATATGTATAAAGAAATAAAGTAACGATACTAAATTAGTTGTAGGTTCCAATCCCGCAAACATGGTGGGAAACAGAAACCTCGGAAGTCTCTTGGAAAATGTAGTGACTGGCCTGGGAAAAAACAGCTCCCCATGCTTTGGTCAGAGCGAGAACAGTATAGAATAGTCCCCATTGCTAATCCATGCCAGGCTAATTACAGCTTTGATCCCTGAGGCATGTACGTTTCCCTGTGGGTGCGATGCAGCAGGGATGGTGGGAGAAGGGTAGGGCACAGTGAACGGCACCACATGGCAATGGAAGGTTGGCACCAGTAAGCACATCGACCAAACTACGCAATAACAATCTATGTCACTGGTGATTCAGAATAATATTGTGAATGAATACACAGATGCAATCTATTCAAGGAACAAAGAGGTTCATATTAGCAACGTTTGCTCATAATAATGCAGTCAGCCACCGCTGATGCAAGTTTCCTTCCAGACTATTAGCCTAACAATCGAGGTAAAAATAGAATGTGGCCTCATGTCAGTAGCAGTGTAATGCATGTGAGCGGATGACAAGTCCAGAAGCGCGTCATTGTACAAAACTGACAAGCACATACAGTCTTATAGATACCGTTTAAACGACCATATAGACCAGAATTAATATTGCAAAGCAGACAAGGTATCACAAGAAACTCAACCCCTCGACTTGGAGATTAACGGGATAGATAAAGTTGGTAACTGGAGTCTAAAATAGACTACTGCTCTGGTGAGAAGGTCCCTTAACGCACATCGGAGAGCAGAAGGGTGGTTGAAAATGAGCAGCAGATGGCATGGAATTATTTGGATGTTGTGTTCTACTTATTGGCCATGACTGCTTGCTTTCGATGACACGTAGGTTTTCAATATTCTAAAATTCGTGAAAAATTAACCTTTGCGTTTTCGAAACTGCCCATTAGTAGAAACAGTGTAGAACTAGAATTTGGACATTTTAAGTTCCAAATCGAATCTGGCTGAAAACAGTAATGTTAGCGTTATTATACCGGGGCTAACATACAAATCACGACAAGAAAGGCTACGTTAGTGATGTTATTCCCGAGTTACATCAAATTAGTGAGGTAAGGTAAAGTGAGGTGAGCGCATACGTTAGTAACAATGATCTGAAACGCATCCTCAAGCTTTTAAGCTCTTCACGATGAGATTTGCTCTACACCGCAAGATAAACAAACAAGGTTTGCAAAAAACATTTTTTTTTTTAAATGCCAAGAAACGTTCATAGCAAACATTGTCTTGATGTTTGCTAACGTTAGCTTGCATTACTGTTTGCTGATTAAATTCATTTTCACCACCGCACCAGGCACCAATGGGCTGCCCAGCAAAACCATGCAAGTCAGTCGTGACATAACTAGTTTACCGCTAGCTAGAAAGCAAAATCCCTGAGACCATAAAGTGTGTGATCTAGCGTCCACCGTTCACAAACTACTTGGGAGTCTTGACGCTGAATAACTTTCTGTTGTTAACTAACACTGTAATCTAAAACCTAGCTTTTACCTTTAGATTAATAGAATGGACCTAAATGCTAGCCAAGCACCATTGGCTTTCTAGCCCGTTAGCTACCATATCAAGCTAACAACGTTAGGATAGCTTCCTAATATGCGCGAGGATCTGGCACCCTAATCGAGCCCATGGATCGAAATCCAAGCCGCGACTGATTGAAATTACTCACCAGATAACAATAATGATGAATGCAGCTTCTATATCGCGAATGTTGCTGTCTCAATTGTGTATCACGATGCCGAATCAGTCTGCCGAGTGGAATATCCTCCAAAACGTCTTTACAAAGCACCTTCCAATGATCTCCGCTTGCTGCAATGGTGCTGAACCAAAGCGCACTACAATTGGACAGTTGGGGGGGGAACGTACTAAAGCCGCTCTAATGATAGGTGCATAGCTAGGTACCCTCTGTAGGAGGAGACAAATGTTCCACTATTTCAGCATATGCATTTCGATTGTGTAGCGCGATCACTTTTTTTAATTAGGCCAATCTTGTATTTACCTGTCCCTACTATGCATTTTAGATCAATTGGGGCCTCTTTTTTTATCTTGACTATATTCGTGATGTGAAGGCCTATGTTTTAAACTTAGCATACTCTTTGAAATGTGATTTGTTATTTACAGTTTTGCAGTGCTTATGGGCTACTTATGTGTTTGTTGGACTCAATCCTGGATTAATGCCCTACTCTGTACCAACATTTACAGATCACTTATTTAATTATAAACTTTATTATGTCTGTTTACGTTAACGTATTCATTTAGTCTGCAAAGTCCAAAATATCTGCCGACCAGTTTGCATGAAATATATCACGTTATCCATACCAAACGCAAAGCTGCAATGCAAAAGATATGCGACGCGTAGGCTAACATATTCTAGTGACAAGAATCTAGTCATAATGTGATGAATTTTGGAGCGCTTTTATTGTCTGTAATCTTGTTTCACTTTCGATTAATCGAGACCATTCACACCGTAAGTTTGCACTTTTACTACATACATTTCTCAATCTACTACATGCATTTCTACTGAGTAACGCTGTAAAAATGAATAACTGTAGTTCGTTTAGATAGCATTCGCTTTCGCACACTTCCTCTGAGAAATGTCTGTGGAAATTTTTAGAATAGACGATTTACCCCGAGCATCACTTCCCCTTTTAAATGCGTCATCAACAAGTTCTTAAAACCTTTGCATAAATCCATCTTTTTAGTAGTTTATTATCTCTGATGGAAAGATAACTTGACGCAACTTGACACTTTATAGCATATTACAGCATACTAGGTACTTAATCCGTTCGCGTTTCCAGGTAACCTGCAGTTTCTTTGTCAATCAAAGCTTTTTGTATTTCTTACTTTCAGTTTGAATGCTACTACTGGCACATCCTCTGCCACTTGAGAGAGCATTGATGGCAAATGGACATCTCATTCAGATCATCAATAGGATTGCTGAAAAGCTCAACTCCAGTGAATGCAAGCAACTCTTCTATCTGTGTGGATGCCTGGACACAGACAGTTGTTTGGCTGATGTGACGGAAATGTTGAATTCGTATCTTACCCAAGGGCAGGTGGACCATACTCTTCTGGTGGAACTTGTGTTTGGTTTGAAGCGCTTTGACATTCTTAAGACAGTGTTTGGAAAGAGTAAAGATGAAGTGGAGAGGATTCTGGAATCCAAACATGTTTTGTCAAAATACAGGTGAGATATGTAAACTGTGTGCCTTAAATTAAGCATTCCTGAAGACTCTCTTGCAGACTTCAGATACTAGACTTCCCAAAATGTTCTCCACCATGATATTGTTTGAATGTTTTATTTTGTTTAAAAACAATAACACTCTAACGTTTGTTCTATTTGGTCAAAGGACTTTGTATCTTTAGATAAATAAAATATAATAATAATAAATTAAAGTTAATTATCATTAAATAAAAGCTAAACTCACCAAATGTATTGGTTACATACCGTAATGAATGGATCTTTGTGAATGTCCATGTTAAGCTCTTTCATTTTCTTGTCACAGAATATTGATGGTTAACATAAGTGATGACATGATGGATGAAAACTTGAGGTCTCTAAAATTCCTGTTAAGTGGGACACTACACAGGGCAAAAATGGACAAGGCACAGGTACAATTAAAATATGATTTTATTGGGAGTAATGCCCCTGTAATCATGAGACTTTATACATTTTGTTAGAGGGAAATCTCTTTATGTACTTGTGTAGGGTTTTGAAAAGGCTCAGTTCTCTTACCTATTTGCTAGTCTATTTAGTTCATAATTGATAGGAAACGGAGACGCACTACTTTTTAACCATTTGCTTCTTCTGATCTTGTGACAGGATTTCTTGGATATAGTTGTTGAACTGGAGAAGTTGGGGAAATGTTCTTCTGGAATGGTGGACTTCATTGAACAATGCCTGAGAAACATAGGGAGGGTTGACCTAGCCATAACAGTCAATCAGTATCGTATGTCAGGTAGGGATTGGTAGACGGGTAGACTTTTCCATTACCTGCAGGTGCTACTTTCATTGGTAAAGACAAAAACATGTATCCACAATTAACACAAAACAGTAATTATATTATATTAAATGTATGTTTCATGCCCTCAAATTATTTTTTTGTACATATAGCACCTCAAAACCAAGTGGTGGATCCTCTTCAAATGGTCCAAAAGCAATGCAAAACTCTCGTAAGGGCCTTTGGAGAAAATATTTATCCAACTCTTTTTTTCCATGTATATCTAACCTTACAAGTCATGTATATACTGTATCCAAATTTTACCTAGGCATCATGTTCTGCACAGGCCTCCTATCCTGTTGCTTGCATACCATTGCAGAGACAGTCTCAAAACATTGGTAGGTCGATACCACGTATGGCTTTCTTACCTGTTGGTTTATCTGCACCATTGACATTTATAGCTTTCTGTTTACAGCTCCGGAAAACTATGCAAGTGTAATCTCCGAACAAAGGAGACATTCCGCTCAGGTAATATATAAAGAAGACCTCATGGGCGCAATGTGTGCGTTTGCTCCTCTAGAGGACATTTGTTTTTTTTTATATTTGTTTGATTCTTTCTGGCATACATTCTATGCCTGATTGCAAGAACTTTAGAAGAATGTTCAGGATCTCAATCTGTCCCCTCTTTATTAAATCCCTCGAATCCATCAAGCTGTCTGAATAAAGAATGAAATACTCTGTGGGTGAATAACTCACTGTTTCCTTAAGAAAAATGCTTTGTAGAAATATTTGTTGTGATATACTTCTCTTTTGTAGAACCAATTGGATGAGTATAGTCTTCATGCTGATCCTCGAGGTTTATGTGTGATCATAGACTGTGTTGGCCTTGATGGAGGTAAGACTTTGTAAGCTTTAAGTATGCGTGCAATTTGTACTATTCCCCAATTATAAAATGACACAACACCATTCAACTTTTGAGTTAGTTCGACGAAAGTATTTTCATTCAATGATTTACAGAAACATGCACATCTTAACCTTACTTCAAAAGTTGGTTTCTATTCTTTGATTCCTCACTCAGATATGTTGAAACAAACATTTACCCGTCTCCGTTTCAATGTAATCCTCCATACGTGGCTGAGAGTGGACGAGACATTGTCAGTCCTGCGCCATGTGACCAGGCAGAGAGAGCACCACGACGCCGGGGCCTTTGTCTGTTGCATCATCAGCCGAGGTACCTCCACTGACCTCTTGGCCACGGACGCCCACCGCTTGGGTCTTGGTCTGGACACAGTCAGACGCCTCTTCACCGCAGAGGCCTGCCCTATGTTGGCGGGCAAGCCCAAGCTGTTCTTTATCCAGAGGTACAGCGTGCCTGAGGCTCAGAGCTACGACACCGGGACTGTCTACAGAGATGAAGATCTGGAGACGGATGCGGGTGGAGGGGAAGACGAATGCGTCCCCACGGACGCAGATGTCTTCTGGAGTCACTGCTGGACGGAGGAGAGCCAACTGGAGCAAAGCAACCATCACTCTGTTTACCTGCAGGCCCTGACTAATAGTCTGGAGAAGGCCCAGAAAAGGTATTGACATTTTGCTTCTTAAATCAAATAATGAATAAAAAAAACAAAACATTATAAATTAGAGAATTAATTAGTCGTCAACATCCCATTTTAGGTTACAGGAAGTTCCTCTTGTTTAAGATTTGGATTATATTGTGATTTGAAATTGTCTTTTTTTTAAGGAAAATTAAAAATTCTGATAGATTGTCATCTGTCTTTATATTTAGTTGGCTAATCACCATATAACACACAAATGACAAAAGTTTTTGCTAATACATTTCTGTTATTGCAGGAAAACACACCTTGTTGACGTTCACACAGATGTAAACAGGGTGATATATGATCAGAACAAGAAGAATCCTGGAGCAACATACTCTTTTGATCTCAAACACACTCTGAGAAAGAACCTTTTCTTGGTGTAGGACACTTGCAAGACAGACTAATATCAGATTACACCCAAGATACATGGCCTACAAATAGAATTTGTTCAGAAAGCGTCCTCTGACCTCTACTGGCAACTGTTGGTAGATGCTTGCATTTCATTCTTAAATATATCTCATTCTAGTGACAGCCTGCTAACTTTGACTACGCTTAACATTATTGCATGATCAAAAAAAAAAGGAAAACATAATATATTCATGTATCTAATTTATCTTAAAAACAAACTATGCCATTCATATAACTACAATTTATTGTTATTTATTTATTTTACTATAGTGTTATTGTTGTAATATTTACGGTGCTTTTCTTACCTTTGAAACTAAATACTTAAACGCAAACTACGTTTCTTACCTTCTTTATTTCCGAAATTGCTTTATCACTGTGATCCCCAGTATATTATATTTTCTCTTGAACTTTCCATTGGAATGATGCGGCATGCCATTTTTAATAACATGTCGGCCATCCTGACCCCATATGTCTTTTGAATCTTACATTCAAAAGAAAGTTTCATAATTCTAAACCAGATTAGGAAGATTCAAAGAATTTGCATATGCATGCAATGTATCTCCATGACCACAGCGTGGCAGACAAGCACAACCCAAACTAATAATATTATCCAGCGTGCGGAGCCGTGCACCCCTCTACACATGTCAGGAGTCGTGTACGCGCTGCATTTGGGTGCTGCTCCCTACTGCAGTTGCAATGCAATGGCGATTACCCGTTTAGCTGAGTTGAATTCTTGAACGTAGTCCTCATTTAAGAAGCTTATGACATAGGTGAGAAACGGAAGACTGGCAAGTCTGAAGTGCTGAAGTAATCACCCTTTTACGGAGAATGTTTAGCTTGGAGTGCGGACCGCAAGCAGAGTCGCTAGCTATCTAACATTGGTCATGTCATGACAGTCTGTGAGTGCTTGGAGGGTTCTCACATCTGTATGCTGCCATATCTCGTGAGCGAGCTATCTGGCTTTGCAAGCAGACATTGCTGTTCCCTCGTGTTGTAAAATCAAGGAAGGAGAGGGTGCTACAGACATAATTCTCCCAACACACTAGCTTGAATATATTCGCACGGACTGGAAGATCATGGCAGAGAGAAATTCTACCGGATTGCTGATGATGATGTTGGAGCCAACACCAGCGATTGCTATGACACTCCCAGCGGAGGTTCGGGAGAAGCTGGCAGAGCTCGAGCTGGAACTCTCAGAAGGTAAACTTAAAAGCACACGACTAACAATATGAGTGACTGACTGCTGGCAACCTGAGCACTGTTGAATACATGCTGTTGTTTACGTACAGGCGTTTTAACAATACGCCACTTGGAAGAACCAACGCCCATTTGAAATGAATCATCTTTGTCCTCCTATAGATGTTTGTTTTTAAACTGAGCTCACTCTACTTTAGGTATCGAAATTACAGTCCCATATCTTCTGCACTGTCCAGGCACTTTGATTGACAGTTTTTAACTAAGTAAATTAGAATAAGATAGCTTCAATCGGAACGGAGTATGGATCTCCAAAGTTTTTGGATTGTTTACTAGACGTGTAGCAACTTTTTGTCTTTTGCCGTGGCTGTCATTTTTATGCTTTGGTAAAATTCTCATAATTAAGAACTATGAACAGCACAGTACTAGTGGGATATTACTTTGGGATATAGCCTACTTGCCTTTCTGACACAAACAAATATGCATCAATACACCAGTAGTGGTTCCATGTCATCAAGGTAACCAACAAAACAATCCGAATAATATTAGATAAGATATCTGTTTATAATTTAAATCGAAACCAGACGTTCACATAGCTACCGTTTATAACTAGGTAACACCTAATGTACTAGGTTTTCTAATCCCTGTGGTCTTCTACAGAAGTCTACAAGACGTTTCGTAGAGTAGAAATAATGTTTCGAATGGAGGAAGACCTCAAAATTAAAAGTAAGCAACATCTCTGATTTATGACTGAATGATAAAACTGGTGAGGAAATCATGCAGTTACAGATCCTATTTTTGAGGTTTCAAAACGTAAACCTCTCTGTAGGCTTAACAACCTTGCATGTTGCCAAGCAACCTTTTTGAGTTTCACTGTATCATGGTAAAAGTACTAACTCGTTTTTTTTCTACCTCTTTATCGGTATGACATGCCATTTGTAAGGGACGTTTCCTTATTTTCACTCCCTTCAGAAGCTTCCTTGCCTGTTATAAGACACAACCTTTTTTTAGTTGGGCTCCTTTCATGTAGGTGACATATTTTCTGTTACGTACCAGACTTGAAAAAAGGTAGCTTGTGTATTGTCTTCCTACTGGGCTAAATCCTTGAGCTCTGCGTTGTAATAATAGATTCTAAACAGAAACCAGGATGTCGTCTATTAGCATAGTGACAGTCTACTGTTTCTAATACAAATCCTCTAAAGGGGGCGTGCCGCTTGGGTCAATATTTAGTGTATACTTCTCTTTTGTCTTTAGGCAAAGCCATAGTTACTCTTGTCCATATAGAAAGATGAATAGCAATGTTTTTTATGGCTGCCCTACTATACCTAAAGTTATGTGACTGAGCTTGCAGATGACCTACATACAATCAAATTAGATTGGGGATTTGGGGTCTTCACTGTGCACTTGTATTGAGTTAGAACAAAAAGGTGAATAGCCTTGGCGCGGAACCTTTAAGCAATGCTTTGCTCCCTGGCGTTAGAAGAGACTAAATAGGCCATTTACTGAGTTCACAATGCAGTCATGTTTTCAGCGTTGGCTAACAAACCAGTCTATATCTGTCCAGTTTCCCCTTCCTGCTCATCCCTATGTCATATCCTGTAGTGCTGAAGTTCTGATAGCTGTATCTGCACTCCTCCCACCATCCTCTGCGTTCTGATGCAGCGTACTGTTTGACTCTCCATGCTGTGTAAAGTATATTTAGGTATTTGGAGCCACACCAAATTAAACATTGGGGGCAGCCCAGCCCATCTATGACAATATTGTCAACGTTTTCGTTTATTGAAGTCCCCCCAGGAATGTTCCACCCCCGCTGCTATGGTGATGTTGGGGGAGCTTCTTTGTGCTGCTGGTCCCAGCCAGGGCCTCTACTCTGCAGGTGTCTCAATCCCCATCAGGCTCTTTTGCTGCTGAGTGAATGCTAGATTCTGTGTTTACGTGCGTGCAGCATGACCACTCATGCAAGTATACTCTCTCTGACTATATATGTATACTTAAGTGTGTGTGTGTGTGTGTGTGTGTGTGTGTGTGTGTGTGTGTGTGTGTGTGTGTGTGTGTGTGTGTGTGTGTGTGTGTGTGTGTGTGTGTGTGTGTGTGTGTGTGTGTGTGTGTGTGCGCGTGCGCGCGCGCGCGTCCATTATTGTCATGTTTGTTTTAACGAAGTGTGTGCAGTGTGTACAGCTTTAATCCTGAGCATATTGGACTTCTGTGTTTTGGGAATGGGACTGCTAGCTAGGATCTGAATCAGCGGCTTAAGCCTGCTTATGTGTGAAATAAACAATCTGTGCAATCCCATTGCAGTAAAACAAATATTGGTTGCTCGCTTCAATAAAACCCAGGCCAACAATACACTACACTCTGCCGTTTTGTTTATTTGACTTGTTCTTCTCACAGATGGAGGACAATTGCTCGGTCTTCTTTGACCGTGGTTAGCTGGATGCTTGTCATTTAAAGCTGTCTCTTAATCTAATAACACGTGTGTTCTGAGATAATCACACAAAGCAGGATAATTAGAGTACTTTCGGAGAAGTAGTCGAAACAGGGCCTGTGTTATTTCTCCGATGACCTGGATTTAGATGAGTGCGGGCGGCCTAGAGACCAGACGGGGCAGTAAAGAGGGCAGGAAGATGGATGATCCCCATTATCTCCAGCAGGGTGGAGACAGCGAGACTCTTCTGCTGAGTAATTCATACGGTCTCTCCATCATTCCCGGGTCTCTCCCCCTCCTCCTGCTGTTTGCTCTTTACACACCTTTGATAGCAGAACTCTTTGATATATCCAGGGCGAGTGTGTGCTGAGAAGCCCCCCCTCCTCCTCCTCCTCCTCCTCCTCCTCCTCCTCCTCCTCCTCCTCCTTGTTTTATTAGCTCCTGTTCAGCAAATAGAGACTGGGGAACATTGCAGGTTTTTTGGGTTGTGTCGTGTTTACCAGGACGGTTTGTTTGTTGGTGTTGTGGGAGAGGGAACCAATTTCATGATCATCCTCCAGCTACAGTGGAGCTTTGGTGCAGTGTGACCTGAGAGCGACGCGGGCTGTTTTTATTTTTGTCATAACGGACATAGAATGGCATGTTGAAGGCTGTTACAGGTTTAATTCATAAAATGCAGTTGAAGGTGAGAGTGGTGTGCTGCTACTGTACAAAAGCTGTTAGAAATAGTTCCTTGAGGTAGTGAGTGTATGGGAGACCTTCTCCTTTCATGGTAAGTCAGGGGAACACTTCTCTCTCTCTCTCTCTCTCTCTCTCTCTCTCTCTCTCTCTCTCTCTCTCTCTCTCTCTCTCCTCCACTGGACTCTCCCGACTCATGTTGGCCTTCTATAACCCTAGGAGTGGACAATGACGGTAGGAGGAAAACCTGGAACGGATCGAGGCACTGTGTTGTTTTGAGCATTTTCTACACTGTCTGGAATGCAGAGAGAGAGTGGGATTACGCTTTATTATAAAGGAAACTTTGCCTTGGGTGCTGACTGGCACTGTAATAGGATCTTAGAACAAGAATGTGGAGCATTGGAGCTAGCTAGCTTTGAGGTGCTCTGTTAGGGCACAGTCCAGACAGTTCATTGGAAATGAATGCATGTTATGCTCCTGCTATAGTGCTGGAGTATTAGAGGACTTCAGGAAGGGTCATAAATATTTCAAGGGTGTGACTTAGAGTTAGAGCAGAGTGTGTTTCATTCTTTTTTTTTTTTCTGTCACAGACTGTGGGTGCATGTCTATCTTTTTCATCTTCCGTCTAGCTGTGATTGATTTTTTTTTGTAGTGGTATTTTTGCTCCTTTCAAAGTGTTTTATTCCAGCTCAAAGATGATATCGCCTTTGTTCTTTGAGTTGCACCTTCCTGCACTCTAAGTCCGTTTGTTGTACTCTTTAAAATATTTCCCCACTCCACAGGGAAAAATGAATAATTAATGGCTGCAGTGAAATATGTTTTTAACAGTATATTCAAATGTGTGTGAGCCTACAGATTCATATTTCTGGTATATTCAAGTGTGTGTGTGAGCGTACAGATTCATATTTCTGGTATATTCAAGTTTGTGTGAGCCTGCTGATTCATATATCTGGTATATTCAAGTGTGTGTGAGTGTACAGATTCATATTTCTGGGTACTGAAGTTTCAGTTGTCCTTGTCCTTGGATTTTCCTTATTTGGTTGTGTTACAGTTAGTATGACATTGTAAAATCAGGAACTAGCAGGTTTCTTTCCTAGCCCAGCCTGATCCAGAAGCCGCTCACAGCCAGCTAGTAAACATGTCCAAAACTGCCAAATATCAGGAGTGATAGCTTGTACTCGAGCCAAAGGCTTCTGTTTTTAGAAGCTAGTGGTTAATAGTTTTCCAGAAAATGCCTTGTCCATACGCAGATAAAATACATAGCCAAGGATCTCTGCCAGGCCGTCCATCATCTAAAGGACTTAAGGGGTGATTTGATACACCAAAGCCAAGGCATTGGGACAAATTACATCCGCTTTGACCATACACGGAAATGTTTGTACATTGCACCCTGCACTGCAATCATCACTTGGTCAAAGTCAGGTTATGACGAGTAATATAAAAGCTTTTAGGATACCAGCGATTCACATGAATGTACAGCAGTTTCCAGTTGGTAGTCCGAATACAGAGTGCCTAATTCAGTGAGGGTAATGGCTATCTGCATACCAGAGATTGAGATAGGCCTACAATTTATTTGGTATCACTTAAAGTCTAACACACACACACTGTACACCCAAAGAAGGAGCCGGCCTGCCAGGCAATATATCCTGTTTTTAAAGTGCATTAATTGCAACATAGCTTAATTAGTGCATTTTATGTGTCAGTGTTTAACAGGTCTATACTATACTAGTCAGTTTACCTTTCCAAGTGTGACATTGTGATCATTTATTCAACTGAAATAAAGATACTGTTTTACCTACACAATGGATTTAAGGTGGACGTTTGGAGTTTGTGGAAAGGTAACCATGGATATCAGTTTTTCCAGCTAAACAAATCTCCCTGTCTGTATCATGTTGTTGTGTTTACCGCCTGCCAGGAGTTCGAATTACCTTTCTGTTGCAGGGCTGCTGCTGCTGCTGCTGCATGCAAGCAGGAAGTTTGCCCTCCTCCAAGTCCAGCAGCGACTTTGGCGCGTTACCAAGACAACGGTGCCAGCACTGTGCCAAGCATCCGGCCATCCTGTTTCATCCTGATGAAACAGCAGGGCGCCCTCTGATTGGCCAGAATAATAAGCCCAGACAGCGCCCAACCCAATTCAATAACACTCATTAGGCTAATCTCTACTGCAGGGCAAGAACAAAGCACACAGACAGAGTTGATTATATATACTATATCAATAACAATATTGCTGGATCAACATCCGCATATTGACAAATCTTGTCTGAATGAAAGAAGATGAAGGGGTTTTGGAATAACTTTGTCTCTGGTAAATTGAAATGCTGAAAATGAAGAAGTGTCTCGTTCTTCTAAATGAGAGCGAGCTGTCGTCGACACGTCAGTTGACTGAACGAGCACTTGTGTTTTTCTCCTGTGGCCCGCTGGCTGAGCCGGATCCAGGTCTGCACGGCCTTGTTCTGCTGCAGGGCCCTGAGTGTGTTCTTTACAGTGGGAGAGCTGGCCGGTGCCACTTTAGCGCAGAGCGGAGCTGCAGGCACCGGTGCCAGGGAGATGTGCTGACTGAACACCCCCCCACCACCACCACCACCCCCCCCCTTCAAGGACACGTTGAAACACAGTCTGCCATCTACTCGTCTGTCATGTCTGCCGTTCGCTCTCCGTCAGCAGCCTTCATGTCACAAGTATTCTTTTTCATAAGCTTGACCCCACAGTCTTTACACACACACACACACACACACACACACACACACACACACTCACAGATAGAGAAGTGTTTATTGGTCAGCTTTTTACTGTCTCTGTCCCTCCTCTCGCTCTCTCCACACGCACACAGCCTTGCCCACTCCGTGCCCAGTCCGCCAGTCAGTTGTGGCACACATTGAGCGGGTCGGATTCCAGGCCGCGACCCCCTCCCGTCCTCCGGCTCCGCCGGCCTACGCTTGGCTGCAGCTCAATCTGACCACTGTAGTCTGGTGTCTGCTCCAGAAGAGCGGCGCTTCTGAACAACACAGGCGGACAAAGGAGCTAGAGAAAGCCATCGCTCCGTAATGGCCTGGAATGGTGCTTCCAACGCCAGCCTTTTGTAGACGAGGGTTCCGATTTGTCCGCGGCCGGGCTCCGTGTCTTCACCGCCATTACACTGGTGGCTTTGAGGCTGGTGGTGCAAAGGGCTTGCAGGGTAACACCGTGGATGCAAAGCCCAGACCTCCGGGCCGTTTTCGGTGCAGAAGCCGATCCACGCTAAGAAGCTTTTCGGAGCTCAAGGTGACGCCTATAGACCTCTGCTGTGTTACAAAAACCGTGAAGTAGCCCAGCTATCAAGCCCATATTGTTATTCATTACTTAACGGTCTCTCATTATATGCAAATCATTTTCCTTTACCTGCGGCGGATGTTGGTTATATAACCAGCTGTCCTGCTGTTATGAATATAACCAGCTGTCCTGCTGTTATGAATGCAAAATAAATGCATGCAGCCAGTTTTATCTGGCCATGCCTAATGAAAGGGTCTAATCCAGGGTGCCGGTGTAACGCACGAATCACTGGTCAGGTCCATCCCCATTCATTAAGAGCCCATTGACCTGAGAGGAGGCATCCACTAGTAGAACAGCACGGCTGGGCTGCAGAGAGGGGTAGAGGGAGAGGGGTAGAGGGAGAGGGGTAGAGAGAGAGAGAGAGAGAGAGAGAGAGAGAGAGAGAGAGAGAGAGAGAGAGAGAGAGAGAGAGAGAGAGAGAGAGAGAGAGAGAGAGAGAGAGAGAGAGAGAGAGAGAGAGAGAGAGAGAGAGAGAGAGAGAGAGAGAGAGAGAGAGAGAGAGAGAGAGAGAGAGAGAGAGAGAGAGAGAGAGAGAGAGAGAGAGAGAGAGAGAGAGAGAGAGAGAGAGAGAGAGTACTGCCATCGCACCAATCTCCCCTCATGCAAGATAGCTTAGTCATGATTCTAATTTATGACACTGCGTTTAATGAGACATTTATTAGGTCGGGTCTATATTCACATATGGTGCTGTACTTCACTGCCGTCAATGCAGCCCTTGAAGGCTGCAGGATATTACAGAGTCAGTTTGTCGAGGTCAAACTTCCCGGGGGAGGTATCTGCCCATGTTATCAGTGTGATGGAACATGATTCTTTTTTTTCTCTTTCCAATCAGTCTTCATGCTCTTGCTCTCTTTTCTTGTTATTCTTACCAATAAGTGTGTGTGTGTGTGTGTGTGTGTGTGTGTGTGTGTGTGTTAGCCGTGTGCCTACTGTAGGCGCCGGTCAGATCAAAGGGCCTGGATGCAGAGCTGTGTGGGTGCCTTGTGAGGCAGACCATGTGTGGAATGCACCGTGACCCAGTAGCTCCACCGTGAGGGAGGGCCTGCGCCTCCTTCATCCTGCCGCAGGGGCCCGAGCACCGGGCCTCGTCCTGGGCACGGCGATTCAAACAAGGCCGCCCTGTCCTCTTCCTAGCCGGCCCCAGCTGAGCGGGCATGGTGAAGGGGAGAGATAGGCGCGGTGGATCCACAAAAGAGAAAAGAGTTGGCAGTTTGGGGGCGATGCCTGTTTCTTTTGGGACGTGAAGCACGAGGCAGTTTACATACCACCAGCAGAGGGATTCGTTTTTCCGTCGGTGCCCCGAGCTACCAGACAGTTTTAGGTGAGCTCTGCTGCTGCGCTGCAACTCGTGAGAGAGAGGCAAAGTAAGGACTCTGTACAGAGCTCCTCAGGCGGTCCAGAACTGAAGAGTCTACGGAATAGCAATTAGCTACTAAACTAATGGCTGTCCGAGATATTGTGGCGCTCCTTGAGCACATCGAGTATCCTTGAGAATGTTGTACATTTTTAATGACGGCACGGGGGTGTATGAAGCCAGCGATGGATCCCGTGCATGCAGATAAGGGAGTCGTAGCCATTCGGTCGGCCAGGCATCGGGTTAGGGCTGCATGCGTTTCCGTGCGCGTGTGACTCTGTCCAGAGCGAGATCCGATTACAGAAAATGCATCTTTGGATGCGTGACATTTTCCTATCCGATGGAAGCTGTGACATTCCACAAACACGCTGGTCGAAGCTCAGTGGTTCGCGACCACTGGATGATATGCAGGGAATCTGCGGTGCTCGGAGCGAATGAAGTCACCATGGCAGCACCGTAGTGTAATGACACACACACACACACACACACACACACATATATCGCTGTTTGCCCTCACGGGTATTCCTCAGTTTGATGTAATTTAATATTGAATGTTTATGGTCATGTGATATGAAATACCCAGGGCATATTGATGACTCACTGTTAAAACGTAGACTTCTCAGTCTTCACATTCTCTCCCCTCTCAACCGAGCAGAGATAGTCTTTGATATTTTCCGCCATATTGGATTTTGCCTAACCGCATTCACTAGCTGTTCAAGCTGTGTGTGTGTTTTCCTGTGTGTGTGGTGGTCCCCCCCCACCACCCCCCCTACGCACACACACACACACACACCTCCTTGTGAATAGGAGCACACAGCAGCCGTGGGTGAGGCAGTAACAAGTGGTAAACAGCTGCTGCAAGGCAATGCCAATGGGGATCAGTGTGTAAGGTCCCTTATGACACACACACACACCCACACCAAGACACCAACACACACTCGAGCACACAGCCCTGGGTGCCTACATGTTGAGAATGCTTCTAGTATGTGTACTACACTCTCACTCGGTCCTCTGCGTGTGGTGGAATACTTCTGACTCTGAGCATGTGTTGGCCGTGGAATGTGCATGCATACCTGAGCGCTGAGTGTGTACAGCTAAATGGAATCCCAGTGAGTGAGTGACAGGGGAAGGTGTGTGTGTATGTGTATGTATGTGTGTGTGTGTGTGTGTGTGTGTGTGTGTGTGTGTGTGTGTGTGTGTGTGTGTGTGTCTGTGTCTGTGTCTGTGTGTCCGGGCCCGGGCCCTACTGTATGACCTCCATTAAACCAGCAGTGCTCCTCTCTAACCCGCCGATAGAATCTCCTCATCACCACATCCCCATCTTCTATTCAGCCATTTTGATGAGACGACCTGAAATAACTTCATCGCCGTCCTTTTTTTAAACAGAGGAAATGCTATATTTCACTGCCGACAGCCATGGGGCCTTGAATGTGTTTCGGCTCACCAGAATGCACCCTATAATCTGCTGTGTCACTGTGTCTGAAATAGCTGCCTTGTTATAGAGGGACGTGGTCGGGCCCTCAGGAATCGGCGATCGCAGAGTTTCTCTCCGGCGTCATTGTGTTGTGCCAATTCAAATCCGAAGAGAGACTCTTTATGGAGATGCGGGAGACACAACCTGCAAAGTCTGAACGAGAGCGGGGCAAGAGGGGAGGGAGGGGGGAGGGGGGGGGGGGGGCGTAAGTGCACGCACATGGATTTGTGTGTGAAGGATGGCTATGCTGCTGTTCTTCTAATTACGTATTGATGTGGATCCTGCAGTGCCGGCCTCCTTGTGTCCTTGTCACGGCGGCCATGACAGGGCACAGCCGGCTGCTCCTAGACACCCTGGCCCTGGGTTGCACTGGGGTTCAGGAAAAGGCCTCCGTCTGAATAGATAATGGCCAGGTGCGGAGACGTGACACTCAAAATGAAATGTCTGGGCTACTGGCACATTACCAAAGTGTCTCCCTTAGTTGAACGCACCCCGACTCCTTCCGACCAAAGCTCCCTCAGGGAACTGCCAGTAAAGATAAACTGTGCTCAGGGCAGCTCAGGGTGAAACAGGGCCAGCCTCAGGGGCTTGACCTTTGACACTGATGCGCGACCTGAGCCGGCGAGCCCCCCCCCCCCCCTCCCTCCAGGCCACAGAAGACTGATGACAGCTCACAGCCCAGTGAGCCACTCCCTCACAGGACCCCCCCCCCCCCCCCCCCCCGTTGATCTGCCTCTGCCTCCGCCTCGCCGTCCTGTGGGACTCCCCTTCCCTGGCTGGGGACCGTTCTATTTTGCGTTTGGCCGCTGGGAGCCCCTCCGCCCCCGCCTCCCTCCACCCTCTTCCCGTCCTCGCGTCGAGGCTTGTTTATGGAGCCGGGCCCCGGGTTTGGCCCCTGGCTTACACGTGTGAGCGAGGATAAGTAGAAAAGCAGAGTTTGTAGGCTGCCGCCCGTCTACGGACCGGACCGTTCGTTTGAGCTACAAATCCTCCGCTCGGTAGGAGCAGTGCTGTGTCTGGTGCACTCGGAGCTTTGCTCGATGAAAAAATAAAAAATAAAATAAAAATATGCTATTTAAAGGTTTAGTCGAGCTCCACCTCGGTTTGAACGTTTTCAGCTCAAACGAGTCCCACGTTTTACGACCTTGGAGGTGGTGCCACCAAAAAAACGATGTGTTTGCCAAAAGCCTTCTATAACGCGTCTTGTGTAATATTTCAAGGAGGCATAAACAGCTTATTATGACCTGATTTTTCCTGGATTTAGCCTGATTTATTGGATTTCGTTTTTTTAATTGCCTGGGCCATAAGCCTTGGCCATATTTCTGAAGATTTTCCTTTTATGCGATAAATCCCTGTGGGGGGTCTTGCTTGAAACCCCACACTCTTAATTCCCAAGCAAAGTTTCACAGCATTAGCTAATGGAGTCCTTTTAGCCAGCAGTGGTGATACACACACTGTATCAGTTAGCTGGTGTTACTGGGTGATAGGCTGCTCACAATAGCAGCTGCCGGCCTTATCTCTCTCAGCCCTACAACAACGGCGGTTGACTTTGAACAGTGGGCGTGTGTGGAATGTGAGTTGGAAAAGGCCCGAGAGGCCCTTGGAAACTCGAGAGCAGAAACCACAGCCGTGCACGCACAGTGGCGTTGGACTGCAGTGCAGGTAGCGAGAAGCTGGTCGCGGAAGGGTTAGTAGAATACCTGGCGGCTGATGAAATTCTTCTCAGGCTAGTCACTGGCTGCGTTTTCCACTTGGCGTTTATTATTTTGCATATTTTTGGCGTTTAACGTACAGAGGGGCCCCTCGAACCTGGCTCGTTGCTCCCACATGGCAGCCCTCTGTCTGCCTGAAGACTGGGGGCTGTTTGTTTGAATGCGGGGCTGTGTGTTTAAAGTTGCCGTCCGGCTATGCAAAGCCGGCATGTGGTGTGGCTCTTAGGCATGTTATTTTTTATGGTTATTGTCATTTGTTTATTCTCTACTGTGTGTGTTGGTTTGCCTGTGTGTGTGTGTGTGTGTGTGTGTGTGTGTGTGTGTGTGTGTGTGTGTGTGTGTGTGTGTGTGTGTGTGTGTGTGTGTGTGTGTGTGTTCGAGAGAGCGAGGAGGAGTGACTTCAGACTAACCTCAGATTACCTCAGGGTGGAATCTCTCTGGCTCTCTGTCGGATTCCTTTCTCTGGGGCCTATAGCCCTGCACCACTGGAGAGAAAAGGGAGAGAAGGAGGAAGGGAAGAGGGAGAGAAGGACTGAGAGAAAGAC